>JAGIQG010000022.1:41308813-41758813 GCA_024679065.1 Sphyrna mokarran
AAAGAATTTAAAATTCAATGTTTAAATTTCAAACATAGGTTGTAAATCTCAAAACTATTGTACACATACACATCCCTCTCTGAAAGGATGCAAATTAAGTTTTGCATATTTAACTCACATTTCTATTTTCCACTATAGAAGATAGGTATTTGTTCTCTGTAAACATTCTTTATAATCTTGTCTACCCATGCAGGACAAAGCACAGAAAATGATCCCTTTCAGTTGATCCAATTAATTCTCACATTTACATAGCACCCGTTCCCAACCATTTCAGCAGAATTAAAGTCAATTACTTGAAATTCAAATCTGCAAACTACAAAAATAGATTAGTTGGTTTAATTGATCAAGGAAGTTTAAACTTTAAACTGCACTAAAGGAATGTGTACATTAAGAAAATAATGAGTTAAAATGAACTTCTGGATAAATGCAGCTAAGTAATAATAATGCCACTGGAGCAGATGCAGTGCAGATTCAGCAGAATGATACCAGGACTAAAAGAGCTGGTTAATTTGAGAGGATTGGCTACATACACCACAGCTGTATCCCCTTGATTATTGGCAATAGAAGGATTCTAATTGAGTGACAATTAATGGAGCTGATAGAGTTTCTTTCGATTCTATCCTCAGGTGCAGTCCAAACAAATGAGCATAAACTAAGAGCTAAGGCATTGAGGCCTAATATCAGGAAACACTGCTTCAAACAGAGTAGGTGAAATTTGGAATTCTCACTTACAAACAGGAAATTTAAATTCTGAGATGACTAGATTTTTGTCAGGCAAGAATCATGGGAGCAAGCATCTATCTGGAGCTGAGGTACGGATCAGATATACTCTAACTGGATGGTCTAACCCTGTTCCTTTACTGCAGGGATGAATGCTGATTAGATTCCTACTGTGCTCAGTTTTCCATAAAACTGAGCCGGCAGGTGTGAGGGGGAGGCTGCGTAGTATAGGAAACGATGACAAAAAGAGTCTGGGGCAGGCAAACATTTCCTGCTGGCCGCAAGCCATATGTTTGCCTTCTCAGTTTCAGAAGTGAGGCCAAGCACACACACAAAATGAAATTTAAAAAAATACAACACAGCAAAAAGAAAGAAAGCTAACCTGCTGTTTTTACTCTGCTAGCTATATTCTGGACCGTACCACATACTCAATTAGTCCCATCTTCTCAACATCAGCTGGAGGAACAGATGTGAAAGCAAGCCGATTATACTTGTTACTGTCACAAAGGCAGCCTACCGAAAAGATGTCCCGTAGGTGAGCAGGAACAAGCAGCTATGGTCGACTTCACTCACCCCTAATTAAAACAGTTGTCCTGGATACCAGAACTGTCTGTGCACCGATACTTGAATCATAAAGGCATTCACAACACAGCAGTTGTTTTTAGTGCAGAAGTGGCATCCAAATAATTATGATGTGGAGATGCCAGCATTGGACTGGGGTGGGCAGAACAAAAAGTCTCTCACTATCAGGTTAAAGTCCATCAGGTTTATTTGGAATCATGACTTTCAGTGCATTGCTGCTTCATCAGATGAGTGATTCACACTCACCTGATGAAGGAGTATCACTCCAAAAACTTGTAATTCCAAATAAACCTGTTGGACTTTAACCTGGCATTGAGAGACTTCTTACTGTATCCCAATATTTAACAACAATCATATTGTAGAGCCAAACAGCACAGAGGCCTTCTGGTCAATGTGCAATGCCAGCTGCTGAAAGTCTCATCCATGTATTTAGTTGTCTCTAGATTGGTCTAACCCAACACTCCTAACCTGCTTGCCATTTTTCATGTTCAAGAAATTTAAGCTCTTTGAAAACTCTGCTAACTTTCACCGAACTCACACCAACACCATTCCATTCATCATCCTGTGCTTCCTGATCTACACTGGCTTCTGGTTAAGCAATGCCTCAAGATCTCCTCCACCCTACAACCTCCAGGATATCTTTCCATTTGAAAAGATGCAGCTTAATCCGGGATAGTCAGCACAGATTCATGAGGGATAAGTCTTGCCTCACAAATTTGATTGAATTCTTTGAGGCAACTAAGTGTGTAAATGGAGGTAAAGCAGTGTGATGTCGTACACATGGATTTTAGTAAGGCTTTTGGTAAGATTTCCCATGGTAAGCTCACGAAGAAAGTAAGGAGGTGTGGGATAGAAGAGAGTTTGCCCGATTGGCTATCATAGAAGACAGAGAGTGGTATGGAGGGAAAATTTTCAGACTGGATACCAGTTACCAGTGGAATACCACAGGGATCAGTGCTGGATCCTCTGCTATTTGTGATTATTACCAATGACTTAGAAGAAGGGACTGAAGGGTGGGTTTGTAAACTTACTGATGACACCAAGATTGGTGGAGTAGTGGATGAGGTGAAGGGCTCTTGCAGACTGCAAAGAAACAGCGATAGGATGCAGAGCTGGGCCGAAAAGTGGCAGATGGAGTTTAACCCTGATAAATGCGAGGTGATTCATTTTGGTAGGACAAACTTGAATGCGGATTACAGGGTCAACAGCAGTGTTCTGAAAAATGAAGAGGAACAGAGAGATCTTGAGGTTCATATGCACAGATCTCTGAAGGTTGCCACTCAAGAGGATAGAGCCACAAAGAAGACTTATTGTGCGTTAGCGTTTATTAACAGGAGGTCTGAGTTTAAGAGCCACGAGGTTATACTGCAACTATACAGGACATTGGTCAGACCACATTTGGAATATTGTGCGCAGTTCTGGTCACCTCATTTTAAGAAGGACGTTGAAGCACTGGATAGAGTGCAGAGGAGATTTATCTGGATGCTGCCTGGTTTGAAAGGTATGTCTTATGAGGAAAGGTTGAGGGAACTGGGGCTTTTCTCTTGAGTGGAGGAGGATGAGAGGCGACTTAATAGCAGTTTATAAGATGATGAGCGGGATAAATAGAGTGGATGTACTATTTCCTCAGGTGGATATAGCTGTTACTCGGGGGCATAACCATAATATACATGGTGGGAGATACAGGAGGGATGTCTGAGGTAGGTTCTTGGAGAGTATTTGGGGTTGTAAAACACACTGCCTGCTGTGATAGTGGAGTCGGACATTTTAGGAATTTTCAAGCGGTTATTAATAGGTACGTGGAGCACACCAGAATGACAGGGAGTGGGATAGCTTGATCTTGGGTTCAAACATAGCTCGGCACAACACTGAGGGTCGAAGAGCCTGCGCTGTTCTATGTTCTATGTCCCTTTGACTCTAGCTTCTTACATATTCCTGATTTTAACCACTCTACAATGTTTCAAACAGCATTTTCAGCTGTCTAAACCTCAAACTGTAGAAAGCCCTCCCTAAATTGCTGCTTCTCTTTTTAGATGCTTTGTAAACTTACCTCACCCACCCTAATATCTCCTAACCTGGCTCATATAAAATGTCATTTGATAATGCTCCTGTGAACTGCCCCAAGATATTTTACAATGTTGAAGGTGCTAGCGACATAAATGCAAATAGTTAAGATCTATTTAGTCAGTCACACTCTCCTGCACTTTCATCATAAACCTGAAATTCCTTATGTATAAGAAGAAATTGTTTCTAAAAAAAACTATTAATAATTTCAATTCTCTCAGGAAATACATTCCAGATTATGAAAACTTGTTGCAAAAATACTTTCTTCTATTTGTTTTGTACAAATGTGTTTATCCACAGGAATACTCGCTATAAAACTTGACAAGGACAATGGAACAGAGATAACTATTGAAAGAAATGTCTCCTGGTCTGTGTCAATATGCAGTTTATCAAATATACTTTGCCAAAAAGTTTTGATAGTGTGATCCCAATATTAGCAACTTCCTACCAAAGGTTATAACCTCTAACCAGTACCAACCCATGAAAAAAGCTAACATGTCTAAGTAGTACAGTGAACTGGAAAATTCCAGATAATTCATATTGGGGCTTGTATTACAAAGATATAACATAGGCTGTCACGAGAACTATGCTTCATGTAGGTAATACCAAGAGTAAAAATTAGCCTTTTAACAGACTTGTCCTGCAAACATCTGTCATATTTTTCTTCTGTCTTTTATGTTACACTGTGCTTCCCTCTTTTTAAAATATGTTGTACCCTGCAATGTTTAATTCCTAGTCCTGAATTTGCTATAGCTATGTGTCAGTAGTGCCTACCATATATGGTTCCATAGAAAATATTTTGCCTTTGGGTCCCCTGTTCTGGGCACTACATTGTGGTCATTGCTGGACAAGCTCTGATTATTTGTCATAACTTATATCCTTTGTTTCTTCCATAACCCCTCTATAGCCTTTGATAAGGTCAGCCTCATCAACACATTCATACCAAAGTATCTCCTTGATACTTGCAATCTGATTATTCTTATGAAATAATAAGAATTAACAATAATTTTCAAGAGACAATTGAATTTATGCAAGAGAAGAATTTCAGATCTATGATGGATAGTACGGTGGCACACTGCTGCCTCACACTGCTAGGAACCCAGGTTCAATTCCGGCCTTTGACCACTGCCTGTGTGGAATTTGCACTTTCTCCCCTGCGTGGGTTTCCTCTGGGTGCTCCACTTTCAACCCACAGTCCAAAGACGTGCTGGTTAGGTTGACTGGCCAAGGTAAATGTGTGAGGTTAGAGTGATCGGGCCTGGATGGAACATCGTCAGTACAAACTCGATGGGCCAAATGGCCCCTTTCTGTACTATAGGGATTCTATGATTCTGCAAGGGCTTTTAAACAAACTTTTAACACAAGTCTTATGTCATGAAAACACCTGAGGATTTAAAGTAGATTTAGACTCAGCTGCAAGTACAACAGAAACCCATAATTAACAAGTATTTACATAGCTGCTTAAATCTACGTATGTCCCTAGGTATTTCACAGAACTGCCAAGAAAAATAAGCTTCACTAAAGATACAGTTATGAGGAAGGGTGAACCAAATCAAGGACATGGTTTTTAAAGGAGCAAAATGAAATGGAAAAATAGAGGTTTGAGAAGAGTATTCAAGAGCATGAGCTGGACAGTTGTCGTCACCAATAATCACAAGGGGAGGAAGGGTGGAGGTTGCACAAAAGGCTACAGTGAGAGAAACAGATTTCTGTTGCATTCTTTTATGATGTTAAAGGTGCTACATAAATGTAAAATTTTGTTGCAGGACTGGAGAGTGAGGCCAGTCATATTTGGATTTAAACACACCTGCAATTTTTCATTTAATTGGAGGAAATGGACTTACAAGGGTCAACTTTGGCCAATAAGAACAGCAGCAATGAGTCAGAGTTTGCTGCAGAATAATATATGGACAGCATGGGAAGTTTGAATGAGTTCAAGTTTATTGAGTAAAGAGTAAAAGGCCAATGAGGAGAACATTGGCTGAATCTGGAAACAAAATAGCCTGGATGACAATTTCAGGAGCAGGAAGACTGAAACTGAAGCGATGCAGGTTATGTTAGGATGATTTTAATCAGTGGTCTGCAACGGAGAAGACCTAGATTTGTAAGTTCAGCTTGGGGTTGAATAGGAGGCCAAGGTTATAAATAATAATAATTATGTGAGACCAGAGTGTGGGTTGGAATTGGTAGCAAGGCTGGAAACTTGTTCTGGGGGAAAGAGAGAAAGAAAATGGCTTCACTCTAACTGGGAAACTACAAGAACCACATATAGAAACACAGTGAGAGAAAACTCAGGACTGGGAATTAAAAATTGCAAGGTATAATATATTTTAAAAAGAAAAATCAAAGATCACAGATAGATCCTAGATCTACAGTGCAGAAAAAGGCCCTTCAGCCCATCAAGTCAGCACCAAACACAAACCCATCCAGGCCTTATCCCCATATCCCTACACATTATAACCACTAATCCCTCTAACCTACGCATCCTTGGACAATTTTAGTATGGCCAATCAACCTAACCTGCACAACTTTGGACTTTGAGAGGAAACCAGAGTACCTGGAGGAAACTCATGCAGACACGAGGACAATGTGCAAACTCCACACAGACAGTGACCCGAGCTGGGAATCAAATCCAGGAGCTGTAAAGTAGCAGCGCTAACCACTGTGCTACCGTGCTGCCCAAATATACAGAGGGGAAAGGTGGAGGCGCAGTACAACATAAAAGGGTAGCAGAAAATACAACAGCCATCAGCAGAACACACCGAACTATACGACAAGAAAGGATCAATCACAATATATAAAACCACTGAAGGGCGAAGGAAAGTAGATAAAGAAATATACAAAAACATTAAGGAAATAAGCTAAAACAGCAGAATAACAACTATCATGAAACTTCAAGTCCTCTGAAATGAATTTGATAGAAGTAGTAAATAAAGGGGATAAAGGGATGTTTGTAGTTCCTACATGTGTCCAGGACTCCTTTTTAACCCAGTATACAAGGATGATTTGCCACTTGATCAAACAACAGGGAATGAACCAGGACAAATGAAAGAAGTAAACATAGAGGAACATGTAGGCAATAGCAACTATAACATAATACTGTTTAGGATAACAAGAAGGACGTAAAGTGAACAAGTCTCTGAAGGTGGCAGCGCAAGTGGAGAAGGTTGTGAAGAAAGCATATAGTATGCTAGCCTTTATAGGAAGGGGTATAGAGTACAAGAGGTGGCCTTTAATGTTGCAGTTGTATAAAACGTTGGTTAGACCTCATTTGGAATACTGTGTCCAGTTCTGGTCGCCTTACTACCGGAAGGACGTGGAGACTCTGGAGAGAGTGCAGAGGAGGTTTACCAGGATGCTGCCTTGTATGGAAGGTCTGAGTTACGAGGAGAGGTTAGGCAAATTGGGACTGTTTTCCTTAGAAAGACGTAGACTTAGAGGAGATCTAATAGAGGTGTACAAAATTATGAGGGGTATAGATAGAGTAAACAGGGTTAATCTTTTTCCTAGGATGGACTCGAATAGCATGAGGGGTCATGGGCTTAGGGTGAAGGGGGTAAGGTATAATTTGGACGCGAGAGGGAGTTTTTTTCACACAGAGGGTGGTGGGGGTATGGAATGCGCTGCGAAGTAAAATGGTGGAGGCAGGTACTCTGGAGTTATTTAAGAAATACTTAGATGGGCACATGAACAGAATGGGAATGGAGGGGTATAGAAAACTGATTTAAAATAGGGATCATGAGCCTTGGGAGTCCCTGAGAAGTGTGTCAATAGATGATGATATTGATGTACTTGTTTTTATCCTACAGGTGCTTTGGTCCACCTTGTTGTCTAACAAGGGGCATACACGCGATGGGTTGTGAGAGAGCTGCTCTTGGATTTTTTTCAAGAGTGTCCTAGTGCTTTACGTCATTAGTGTACGCTTGACCTGGACCATTTGATGGGCAACAAGACAGCTCAGTGACTATCGCTGTGCAGATACATGGATTTGGGCCTGTGTCTGTGGGAGTTTGTGCATTTTCCCCGTGCTTGCGTGGGTTTTCTCCGGGTGCTCCGGTTTCCTCCCACATCCCAAAGATGTGCTCTTAGGCTAATTTGCAAAACAAATTCTCCCTAAATTGTCTCAAATTTGGTTTTTAATCCATAGACGTATAAACACGGACAGGGATCACGGGTAGAGGTGGGAACATCGGGGTGGTGGCGCGGGCTCGTTGGGCCTAGGGGCCTGTTTCCCGTGCTGTTTTGTTCTTTGTTCAGAGAGGCAACCAAATAGGTTACAGGGGAGCTAATTTTGAAGGGCTGAGTATGAAAAGAATAATATTGACAAATAATGGGAAATATTTAAAATGATGTACAACATAGTCCAGGAAAAATATGCCCAGCTTAAAAAAAAAACTAAACAAGACACCATGGATGAATGAAGACAATGGGAGAATTGAGAACAAAGATATTAAGGACATCAATACCAGAAAAGAGCATAGCAAGAGTAAATGCAAAAATCAAGACAGCAATGTGAAAAACTAGGAAGACAAAAAGAAACTATTAAATTATTAAAGAAAATAAAACAAAGCATTAAAATATTCTAGTCAGAAATCACATAGAAAGCCATAAGAATAGGGCCAGTAAGGAATGTTCAATGCAAAATCATAGGCAAAGAGAGCAAGATTAAAGACGTATTAAATAAAAACTCTGCTTACAATATTTACTGAGAAGACTGATGTGGTTGATTTCCAAACAGCAGATGATTGGATTAGAAATGATAAAACCATATTTAAAATAGAGAAAAAAAAGTAAATAAATTGATCAAACTCAACAGGGAACAAAGGCTGTAGCCAGAGGGATTGAACTTGCATAATTTCAAACAATCTACAGGAGAAACAGCAAAGAAACTATTGCACATATTTTATCATTCACTAGAAAAAGGTAGAGTGCCAATGATATGCTGGGTAGTTAACATATACTTGAGGAAGATACACGTGCCGAGAGATCTACAGGTTAGTCAGCAAAACATCAGCGATTGGAAAAACAGAACTCCTATAAAAAGAGAAACTTGGAAAAAAAACTAGAAACCAAAAATAAAAATGAATTCTCAGCATTGCTTTTAAAAGCAAAGTCTTTCTTAGAACATAGAACATTACAGCACAGAACAGGCCCTTCGGCCTTCAATGTTGCGCCGACCAATATAAAAAGCAATGCCCCTCCAAACTAAACCATTCCCTTCTCTTCCATATACTTATCAACTAACCTCTTAAACGCCACCAAACTTGGTGCATCTACAACTGCTGCAGGCAGGGCATTCCACTCCCTAACCACCCTTTGGGTAAAGAACAATGTTACAATTGGTCAATGTCTTGACCAATGTTACAATTCTTTGAAGCCTTGAAAGAGAATCAGAGTAAAATGGGAGATGTAATTTATCTAGATTTCCAACAGGTCTCCAAATAAAAGATAAATGAGTATCAAAACACATGGAGACAAGGGACGAGTTTGACTGTAAAACAAAGTGGAGAGAGGGGAAAAAGGACAGCTATTTAGAATGGCAGCATGGTGGAAAGCAAGGTCCAACAAGGATCAGTGCTAAGACTACCATGGTTAATGATTTATATTAATTATATGACCACTGAAATCAAAAATATAATTTCTAAAGTTTGTGGAAGAACCAAATTGAGGGGACGGTGGCACAGTAGTTAGCATTGCTATTGCACAGCTCAAGGGAACCAGGTTCAATTCCGGCCTGGGGTCACTCTCTGGAGTTTGCATGTTCTTCCCATGTTTGTGTGGGTTTATTCCAGGTACTCGGTTTCCTCCCGATGTGTAGTTCCAAGATGTGTAGGAAAATGCCATGATAAATGTGCAAAGTTACAGGGATCAGGTGGGGTCAGGTCCTGGGTAAGAAACTCAAAGAGCCGATTCAGACTGATGGGCTGAATTACCTCTTTTGCACAGTAGGGTTTTTGCAGAATGAACATATAATTGGCGAGCGTATTTCAACGAACACAAATGAAAGATATTACATCTTGGTAATAAAAATAAAATTCCAATAAAATTACTTGAAAAATAAGAATCTAAATGGATTGTGAGGCAAAGGGATCTGGGAGTACAATACACAAATTACCAAAAGCAGATTAATAAAGACATAAAAAAAAGCAAGACTAGCAGAAAGGTTTATTTTTAGACAGGCAGAACTATAGGGGAGAGAAGTTATGTGAAATTGTGTTAACCCTTTGGTATACTGCATTTTGGACTACTATGTCCAGTTCTCATCACCATTTTATAAAATGGATAGGACGAGAGAGTGCAAATAAAGATTTGCCAGAAAGTTACTAGAAAGCCAAGGTTTTGCTCATCAGTGAAGCATGGACAGATTGGGTCTTTTTTCTCCTGAATTAGAAAACTGGCAGAGTGTTACTGAAGTGAATCAGGGTTGAAATGATCAGTAGAAATAATGCTGTATGCCAGGGAGCACTTCATGAGGCTTTAGTGTGCAAAGTCTCCCATCCCCTACACAGGCGCAACATGAGACTTCATGGTAAAATCTGGCATTAAACATAGAGTCATAGAGGTTCACAGCATGGAAACAGGCCCTTCAGCCCAATTTGTCCATGCCATTTTTTTTAAATCCCTAAGCTAGTCTCAATTGGCCGCATTGGGTCCATACTCCTCGATAACCATCTTACTCATGTAACAATCTAAATGCTTTTTAAAAGAAAAATTGTACCCGCCTCTATCATCATCTCTGGCAGCTTGTTCCAGACATTCACCACCCTCTGTATGAAAAATAAATAACCCCTCTGGACGCTTTTATATCTCTCCCCTCTCACTTAAACTTATGCCATCTAGTTTTAGACTCTCCTACCTTCGGGAAGAGATACAGGCTATCCAGATAATCTGTGCCCCTCATTATTTTATAGACTTCTATAAGATCACCCCTCAACCTCCTACAGTTCAGAGAAAAAAATCCAGTCTATCCAGCCTCTCCTTATAACTCAACCCATCAAGTCTCAGTAACATCCTAGTCAATCTTTTCTGCACTCTTTCTAGTTTAATAATATCCTTTCTATAATAGGGTGACCAGAATTGTACACAGGATTCCAAGCATGGTTTTACCAATGTCCTATACAACTTCAACAAGATATTCCAACTCAGGTATTCAATGTTCTGATCGATTAAACTAAACATGCCGAATGCTTTTTTCAACCACTCTGTCCACCCGTGATTCCACTTTCAAGGAGCCAAAAACATGTACCCCTAGAACTCCTTATTCTCCCCAGTAGTGCATACTCTGCATACATTAACTGAGTTTGCAGAGTTAACACACACATCGAAGAAATCCAAACCCAAATTTCCAGGGTGGCAACATAAGCTCACTTCTATCAGTTCCTGACACAAACTCTTGTAATAACTTATAACATGTGCCCAGTCATTGTTCACTGCAGGTAAAGTAAACAGAATGAAGAATTTTTATAAGCATGCAGTGGGAAAGGCATTGCGTGCATTAAGTAAAAGCAGGATTGACGTCCTATTCACAAGTTAAAGTGAATAATGTATCATTGAAAATACTGCAATAGTTTTCTTTGTTCAAAGAAGGATCACTTATAAGCTTCAGTTCTCTGTTGACTCAGTTTCTTTCATCGTTTTCTAATTAAGGTTGACTGAATAATGGCAATGTAGTTCTTAAATTTCAGAACTTACTATATAGCCTTTTTTTTGAAGGAAATCTTTTTTGTTCCCCCGAAAGTCTGATATTTCCATTTTCTATTCTGTTCCAGTTTTCTATATTGAAGGCATATTAGATTTCAGGCACCTCCACTTGTTTGATTTTAATGTACAAGACTTACAGTCATGCCACCAAGCTTATCTACTACATCAAGCATCACCACGTCCAAAGTGACATGACCAGGAGATGTCTTGGAACAGTATTAGCAACAAGAACCAGCCATGTTCTTTTCAATGCCTGCTAACTGTGTATAGCTATCTTAATGTAGATTAGCTGTTTAATTGTATTCATGTGTTGGTCAATAATTGGGAATTCACCTATGAACTTATTTATAGGAACAGAATAAAACTCTGGCCATTTGCATTGAAGGTGCATGTTTGTAATTTACTTTTCATGATTATAAGTGTGTAAATATCAGTCTCCAATTCTATTTTCATCATCTGGATATTGAAAATAGAATAATGAAATTAAACCTATGGCTACTACATTTAAGATCAGGGGCTCCAAAACCACGGTTTGCAACCCCAAATGGAGCATGGAGACAACATTTGGGCTTGTTTCCCCTTTCCTGAGGCAACAATAATTAACTGCAGACAAGAGACCATTGCCAAACAGCCATAGACTAATGCTATCAAACAGCAATGAGGAGAATGGAGAGACCAGGGTGCCCTCTTACCTCAGAAAGCAATTCTAGCTGAGGTGGCATCAAGGTGACAGAGAATGGCAACGCAGGGGGGCAGCCCTGATAGGAAAGTATGACATAAAGGCAGTGGTGAGAAAAGATCTGGCCTGAGAAGATTTTTTTTTAGTCATTTACAGGATGTAGGTACTGCTGGCTAGATTAGCACTTATTGCCTATCTCTAATTGTCGTTGAGGTGGTGATGTTGAGTTGCCTTTGAACTCTGTTGGCCACGTGGTGCTGGTCCACCCAAAGTGCTGTGATCCAGCAAAAGTTAAGGAACGGCGATATTTTACAAGTCAGGATGGTAAGTGAATTGGAGGGGAACTTGCAAGTGGTGGCGTTCCCATTTATCTGTTCTCCTTGTCCTTCTGGGTTGTAGCAGTTGTGGGTTTGAAAATTGTTGTCTAAGGAGAATGTTCCAAAGAAAAAAAATTTTAAGGCCAGATTCTTTCTCAGTAATACCTTTACAGCAATCTTTACTACAAGGCCCATCCCCTCTCCTGCCATGAAGCAAAAAGGTATGGGTGAAGATTAGAAATAGCATGAATCAGAAAACATTGGTGGGAAGAGTTCACAAGCTCTTTAAGAGTATTTATACCATTCGATAGACCACTGGACAAAAAATATTGAAGGATGTAACAAGGGCAATGTAATGATTATGACTTGAAAGTTCATATAGACTGGGATAACCAAATTGGTAAAAGTGGTCTAGATGATGAATTTGTAGTGATGCAACAGATAGTTTCCTGGAGCAATACATCGTAGAATCAACTAGGATAAAGCCATTGCTCTTCCTGAAATGAAACACGGTTAATTAGTAACGTCACAGTAAAAGATTGACTGGGAAGTAATGACCTCAGTACTGTTGAATTCCATGTTAAGTTGAAAGTGTCACAATGATATACATGTGAGTGAGTAAAATTAATCTGTAATTTTATCAACTGATCAAACATATTGAAAAGGCACCAATTAAAGATGGCTGTCACAAGTCAAATGACATCTCAGATTATAAGTCGACCAGTTTCTGAAAGATCCAGTGTGAATTACAGTTCAGGCATGCCACAGCATCCTTTAATGGAATTTCATACTTGCTACTGTCAAGGCTTAGTTCAAAAAGATTTACTGAAACTTTGTTGGATCTCATATTTTCTCTTCTATAAGGTTACTCCTCCAGTGCTCCTTACTGGCACTATAAGGTGATAGTGTGTATACCAGGACAACAGCAATACGGAAAGGCAGCTTTCCTCTCTCAAGATAGATAATGAATCATTGAGAAGCTATTGGTTGGGATGTAAGCCAGACAAATATCTTTTAAATCATTATGGGAAGGGAGGGCATGTGACTGGAATAAACATTTTTGAAGTCGATTATAGCATGCAAGCTGAACAGCAGTTTAGAAAAATATGTCAGTAGGACAATAATGGTTTTTCTCCTCCCTTCTCCCTCAAGTCAAGGCCCTATCCTCAAACTAGTCTAAAATCCAGTAGAGAGAATTTTTCATCAAAAGAATGCCAACTGCAAAAACTGTCAACTTCAGAAAAAAATGAATAATGGTTTAAAAAGAAATAGCCTCTGGCTTCCACTCCCAGAACTTCGACTGAAGTACAGAAAAATTTGCTTCAGCCACAGACACCAACAAATTACTCAGAGTGTAAACTTTTTTTTTGCATTGAATTTTGAACTAAATACTATCTAGTTGGCAAATCTGTATGCGTGCATTTTGCAAAAGACACAGGTTTACCTTTAATATATTCATGTTTTTACCCAGTGGACTTTTGAACACAATAAAAACTAATCCCCCTTTCTTTTAAACTCAAGAAAGCCTGCCAGATTAGTTTTTTTGCAATCAACATAGCTAAGCACAGAAATATCTTCGTCCACACTAAATTTAAAACAAACCATGTTTACAGTCAGGCCTCGAGTGGTAGGATTAGGGAGTCATTTTTACCCATCCTCATGTAACCATAATAAGTGACATTTGGCAATCACAAAACAAGCATCTTAAACTTCAAGGTTTTCTAAGTTTATTTATTAGCATCACAAGTAGGATTGCATTAACACTGCATTAAAGTTACTGTGAAAATCCCCCAGTCACCACTCTGCGGCACCTCTTCAGGTACACAGAGAGAATTTAGTATGGCTGATGTATATAACCAGCAAGTCTTTCAGACTGTTCAGAGCATCCAGAGGAAACCCATGCAAACATGGGGAGAACATACAGACTCTGCACAGTTATCCATGCCAGGAATCAAACCTGGATCCCTGGCACCATGAGGCGAAAATATTAACCACTATGCCAATGTGCCACCCAATTATACAGGTATGATGAGAGAACTAGTTAAGGTTAATTGGATGAATAGATTAAAAGTTTTAGCAATAAATGTTTCCCACTGCTCATTTAAAGAAATGATTCAAAATGTTTAAAAATACATTCCACTGAAAAACAACTCAGCAAGAAAGAACCAACTATGACAAAAGAGATGAGAACAGTATTAAAGGAAGAGGCATACAATTTTGCAAATATCAGTAGAAAGTCTGAGGATTCAAAGTTTTTATAGAAACCAAAGGACCACTAAACAGCTAAGGAAAACAGGGAAAAAATTGAAGAGTAAATCTTTCAGAAGTATGAAAATTATTCTAAGAGCATTGATAACTAAAAAAGTAGCTAAAGTAAACATTAGAAACAGACAGGAGATATGATCAAGGAGAATGAGAAAATGGCAAAGGCATTGAATAAATATTTTACGTCGACTATTGTGGAGACGAAGACAAATTGCATAACAGAAATCGATCACTGAAAAGTGAAGAAATTCATTCCAAAGGGCATTGGACACATTTAAAAGACTAAAATTAGACAAATTCCCAGGTTCTGATGGCCTATGCACCAGTTCCACAAGAGATAGCTGCAAATGGTAGTGAATACGCTGGCTATGAATTTCAAAATTCCTTAGCATCAGGAATGGTCCCATCAGACTGAAAGTTGGCAAATGTTACACCATTTTTCAAGAGAGAAGGGAGAGGGGAAAGAAGAGTTAGTCTGACATCAGTGTTATAAATCCTGAGGATTTGAGTAGATAATGGGGTAAGTGTGGTATACCTAGATTTCCAAAAGACAAAAGGTGAATAAAATCAGAACTGATGAAACTGTGGGTTATACATCAGCGTGGAAAAAGAGTTGTGACAGAAAGCAGAAAATGGATATAAACGGGACACGTGCAAACGGTAAAGGAATGCCGCAAGAATTGGTATTGGAGTCTCAGCTATTTACAATCTACAGTAACAACATAACGAGACAGACAGCAACGTATCCAAGTTTGATGATACAAAGCTAAGTGGAACAGTACATTGTAGGCAGAACACAAAGAGCTAAAGACTAGTGCATGAGTAGCTAAAGTAAACATTGGTACCTTGGAAGCAGAGGCAAGAAAAATTATCAAGTAGAATGAAATGGCCAAAGTTTGAATTAATATTTTGCAAGTGCATAACAAAATAGATAGTAATCTAGGGGCAAAAAAAAGAGGAAATTAAGAAATTCATACCAAAGAAATGTATTGCTAAGTGGGCAACTGTGTACAGTTTTTTGATCTCCTTACTTGGGAAAGGATATATTGGCACTACAGGGGGTGCAGAGAAAATTCATTAGGTCGATTCCAGAGTTCAGAGGGTTGGCTTAAGAGAAGCGACTGAGTAGATTGTAACTACACTCATTGAAATTTAGAAGAATGAGGAAGTGAATCTCATAAAAAACATAAAATTATAAGGGAATAGATAACATAGAAGCGGGGTGATTGTTTCCATTGATGGGTAAAACTTGAACTGGGGAACACAGCCTCAAAACAAGGGGCAGCAGATTTAGAACTGAGTTGAGGAGCAACTTCTTTACTGAAAGAATTGTGAATTTGTGATATTCCCTGCCCAGTGAAAGAGTTGAGGCTACTTGATTGATGGCAAACATAAGACAGATTTTTGAACAATAAAAGAATAATGGGTTATGATGAGCAGGGAGGTAATTGGAGTCTACAAAAAGATCAACCATGATCTTACTCAAGGAACTCCTGCTCCTAGTTCTTATATTTTTATGTTCTAGATAGAGTATAATGTAAAAGTCTGAAGTTCTTCATGTGGGTTGTAAGAATACATCAGTGGGATATGTTTTAAATGACATAAAACTTGGAAGCATTGATTTACAAAGGACTCGGGTGTGTTAATACAAGAAATGCAGGAAGTTAGCATCTCAGTGCAACAAGCAATTGGAAAGGCATTTCAGCCCATGGTCTATGCTGGCCTTCTGCAGGAAGAGTTCAGTTAGTGCCAATCCTGCCTTATCCCCTTGCCCTGTATATTTTTTCTTTTCAGCTTATGATCCAATTCTCTTCTGAATGTCTTGAATGAACCTGCCTCCATTACATCCTCAGGCAATGCATCCCAGTTCTGAGCCACTTGCTGCATAAAAATATTTTCCTCATGTCACTATTGCTTCTCTTGTCAATTATATCAAATCTGTGCCCTTTGGTTCTCTATCTTTCTACCAATGGGAATAGTTTTCACTATGAATACCTACATCAAATTTCCTCATCAATAAGGATAGCAACTGGCAGAGCCAAAGGAGGAGACAGTCGGATAGCTTGTCAAAGTGATAGATTTAAACAGAATCTTAGAAGGCGGGCAGAAATAACAATGCAGAATGGAATTGCAGCCTTTGGAGCTGACGCAGCTAAAGTCACAGGTGCCAATAGTATGGGAAATTATGTGGACAATGCACAAGAAATCAGACTTGGAGCAAGGTTCAGGGCAAAGGTGGTTACATAGATGGGAAAGGGTTAGGCCCTGGAGACCCTTTGAATCATAGAAACCCTACAGTGCAGGAAGAGGCCATTCCACCTATCGAGTCTGCACCAACAACAATCCCACCAGGCCTATCCCCGTTTCCGTACATAATTACCTGCTAATCCCTCTAACCCACGCATCCCAGGACACTAAGCTGCAATTTAGCTTGGCCAATCCACCTAATCCGCACATCTCTAAACATAAGGATAAAAATTGTAAAACTGAGGAGCAGACCAGGAGCCAATACACCAGCGAGCAAAGGAACGGTGAATCAAAAAAAAGGAGTTGGCTTCTGCAGTTTTGCAGAGCATGCCTTGCTTATTAGTGAGTTTTTTTAAATAAAGCCATCAGTTAAGCAAATAGTAGCACTTATGATTTCTAACTCTTTTACTATCCAACCCTACTTTCTTCACAACTATGGAACTCAATGCCACGCTGGAGAAGAAAATATGAATTAGTTGATGAAACAATTACTGTTTGTGAATTGGGATTAACAATCACAATAGAATTGAACTCTGTGATGATTATCAGCACACACTGCATACCAGGTAAACAAGGTGATATGATCTCTTCATTCACCTTAGAACATCAGACAGAACTCCTCAGTGGGTAACTACAAAGGCAAGGCTGCTTATTTTTACCCAGATGCACATTTCCTTTTGATTCAGAGCTGTATGCCCTCATTAAACAAACCTTGTTACCACGTTACAGGCAACAAAGCTTGTCAGAATGCTCAAAAGTCTAAACAGCATTTGAACAGCTAATATTTATTCTTTAGGACTTACAATGATGGTTTGATTTCTGGATATATTTTCTACTGTTAATCATCTGTTGAATCAGTTTGCTTCTCTGATTCATGCTTTTCACAACCACATGATGATTGGAATGGATGGAAATTAATTAGCACATCCAACAAGTCTGGACTTGCAGAATCTTTGTACAAAGGCACTGCACTTTCCACATTTCAAACTCACCAGTGTACAAGGAACATTCCAGACAAAAGTCTGTGTTTGGGGATTAATTACTGTTCTGAATGTATGAATGACAATAGCACTGTATAAACCTAGAACAGGTGGTTTTACATTTAAAGGAGCTCAAGGCAAGGAACGATTATAGGTGAATTGAAGGGACAAATCAGGTCAGCTACTGCTATTATTGAAACTCTCGTTACTCCTGTCTTTAAACTATTTTAAACGAAGAGCAGCACTGTCACTGACGCTGTTGCTAAATAAATAGTTCACATTTAGACCCATAATCTTTCCAAATAACTTGCACTATGCAACTACAGAATTTTAATGGTACAGGAGGCTGCCATTTAGAAACATAGAACAGTACAGCACAGTACAGGCCCTTCAGACCTCGATGTTGTGCCAAGTTTTGTCTGAACCCAAGATCAAACTAGCCCACTCCCTATCATTCTGGTGTGCTCCTTGTGCCTATCCAATAACCGCTTGAAAGTTCCTCAAGTGTACGACTCCACAATCACAGCAGGCAGTGTATTCCACACCCCAACCACTCTTTGAGTAAAGATCCTACCTCAGACATCCCTCCTATATCTCCCATCATGAAGTTTAAAGTTATACTCCCTCATGACAGCTACATCCACCCAAGGAAACAGTCTCTGTACTCTATCCCCCTCATCATCTTATAAACTTCTATTAAGTTGCCTCTCATCCTCCTCTGCTTTGAAGAGAAAAGCCTCAGCTTCCTCAACCTTTCTTCATAAGACCTACCCTCTAAACCAAACAGCATCCTGGTAAATCTTCTCTGCACTTTTTCCAATGCTTCCACATCCTTCATATGGTGAGGTGACCAGACGTGCGCACAATGTTCCAAATGTGGTCTCACCAAAATCCTGTATAGTTGCAGCATAACCAAACAGCTGTTAAACTCAAACCCCCGTTAATAAACGCTAACACTCTATCCACTTGAGTGGCAACCTTCAGGGATTTGTGGATATGAATCCCAAGATCTCTGTTCCTCCACATTCCTTAGAACCCTGCTGTTGACCCTGTAATCCGCATTCAAGTTTATCCGACCAAAATGAATCACCTCACATTTGTCAGGGTTAAATTCCATCTGCCAATTTTCACCCCGGTTCTGCATCCTATCAATTCCTTTTTGCAGTCTACAAGAGTCTTTCACCTCATCCACTGCTCCACTAATCTTGGCATCAACAGCAAATTTACAAACCCACCCTTCAGCCCCCTCTTCCAAGTCATTGATAAAAATCACAAATAACAGAGGACCCAGCACTAATCCCTGTGGTACACCACTGGTAACTGGCCTTCAGTCTGAAAATTTTTCCTCCACCATCACTCCGTCTTTTATGAATCAGTCACTTACTTATCCAATTGGCCAAATTTCCTTCTAATCCACACTTCCTTACTTTCTACATGCTCCTACCATGGAGAACTTTATCAAACATCCATGTATACGACATCACCTGCTCTACCTTCATCTACACACTTAGCTATCTCCTCAAAAGAATCCAATCAAATTCGTGAGGGAAGGCTGGCACTTTACAAATCCGTGCTGACTATCCTGGATTAAGCTGCATCTTTCCAAATTGTCATAATCCTATCACTCAGGACCCTTTCCATTAACTTACCAACCACCAAAGTAAGACGAGCTGGCCTATAATTACCAGCATCATTCCTATTTCCTTTCTTGAACAGAGGAACAACATTCGCCACTCTCCAGTCCTCTGGCACAATCCTCGTGGATAGCGAGGACCCAAAGATCAAAGCTAAAGGCTCTGCAATCTGCCTCCCAAAGTATCCTGAGATGTATCCCACCTGGCCCAGGGGACTTATCAATCCTCAAGTTTTTCAAAGTTGTTAATATTTCTTCCCTCAGAACATCTACCTCCTCTATCCTGTCAGCCTGTATCACACTCTCATTTGGTCCATTATGGTGCAGAAGGAGGCCATTTGGCCCATTACAAAGGAGAAGCAGGCTCTTTGGCCCATTATATCTGCATCAGCTCTCCAAGCAAGTATCATAACTGAGGAATATTCTCAATCCTTTCCTCCATACCTCTGCAAATCGCTTCTATTGAAATAATTGTCTAATACCCTCTTGAATACCTCGATTGAACCTGCCTCCGCCACACTACCACGCAGTGCATTCCAGACCAAAACCACTCACTGAGTGAAAGTTTTTTCTCACTTCATATTTGCTTCTTAAATCTCCTCTTGATCCTGATACGAGGAGGAACAGTTTATTCCTAACTATTCTGTCCAGTCCTCTGATGATTTTGAACTTCTTTATTACTTTTTTTTAAAAACAAGGAAGTAGGACCCAAATGCATCCCTACTGGAACAGGAATCAAACTCTGTTCCTGGCACAAATACGGCTCACACTGATTTCTCACCACCTGATCCAACCAGCTCAGGTGAACTGGAGTGATACGTCGCAATTCTAAAGGACGGCCATGACTATTTCAAACGTTTGTGAGCACTTTTCAAGATAATCTAGTGAAAGAGTGAGAAAAGTTGAAGGCCTGGGCACAAGCACACTGCTGTACTGAAAAGGCCAGGTTACATAATGTCAGAATCAGAGCACATGAAGGGGAATACACAGCTGGAGAAAGCTTCAGAGGTTAGGGTGAAGAAAGGCTATTAAATCATTTTTAGATGAGGATTTTAAATTTGATATCTTGGGGATATGAAACCAATGCAAGTCAGCCGGGTGATGAGCTTAGATCTTTGTGCAAGACAGACAATCAAGCAACGCAGTTTTGTACAAATTGCATTTTGTGGGAGGGCTGAATTTATAATACTGAAGAAAACTCAGTGTGGATAAAGGTTTCCATTGATAATGCGGCTAAGGCAAGGACAATGGCAGAAAATAGCGCAGTGGTGGAAGCAAGCACTTTTGGCACCAAAATGCAGATGGCCCAGTTCAACAGACCACAAAGGTCATGAGCATTTTAATTAACTCAAGCGAGATTGCAGGGAGAGGGATGGAATCAGTGCAAAAAATGCGAAGGTTTGGAAGCAATGGCTTTGATTTTCCTGAGGCTCAACTTTAAGAAACTCTGACCTAAGTGACATAAATACTGAGCAGCTGTGGTCCCAGGATTGAGGAAGATGACAAAGCAGGAGACCCTGGACATCAACAGTGTACACCTGAATACGTTTCCTATCTCAACAACATCAGCAAGGAGTAGCATATAGTTGAGGATTGCATGTTGGCAAACACCAGACTTGACTGGCACTATGATGTGAGCTCAAAAGGAATCCACGATTGAAGACACCATGGCTGCCCAGGCTGACAAGGTGTGGAGCCATGCAAGCATGTCCCCATTCAGACCACAGAGAAACATGGTAGAAGAGTAAGGTAACCATTTCGAACACTGACATACTCACTAAGGTAACTGGAACGATTCAACACATTCTAACAAAAGCAATCGAGTATTTTTGATGTAGCCAGGATTTATTAACAACCTCGAGTGCAGAGCTGGTACTGACACAACTGAATGAATGGTTTCCTCCAAATCAATTCTAAATAAATTTACTTGCATGAAAAATTCAGCCAAGCTTTTCTTTTCCATTTTGGAACACACCTTGCAGTTTTAAAACTTAACCCCTTTCTCTCCTTATCACAGAGACTGTAGCAATGTGTTTCCTTATTATTGAGGAGCATGCACTGACCTGGGCGATGTTAGCCTGAGAGGCCAGACGGATCATGATGTCCAGTTTCTCCAGTTTCACATAGATTGGATCATTGTATTTCACAAAGAACACCTTTATCTCCTGCTTCAGAATTTCAGGCCTGAAAATTAACAAATACATGTCTTGTTATAAAATTTTCATCATCCCATGGATGCATTGGCACTGTCGCCTTACTATCCTCACTGATCATGGGGTTTCTTCACTTTATCTGCACATTGACTTTTTATATTAACATTAAGAAACTTGAGAAAACAACCCAAGTTCTTACTATCCTGCACGATTAATTTGTGTTATTGTAATCTTGTGTATTATCACACTCAAATTTACTAGTTGTTCATAATTCCTCAATCGACAAATTCCGATTTTGAGCCAGCTGTATTTTGTATGAGATACTGCTGTTAAAAGATTCAGCTTAAGGAAAGCATGGGTGAACCACCAGGGTATTTCCTGTTTAACTCTCAAATGCCTGTTACAGGCAGGGGTTGACAATATATTATTTGCTCTTGGGATGTGAACTTCACTGATAAAGCCAGCATTTATTACCCATCCCAAATTCCCTTCAAGGTGGTGGTGAAATGCCTACTTAAACTGTTGCAGTCCTATGTGGTGTAGGTACATCCAGAGTGCTACTAGGGAGGAAGTTCCAGGAATTTTGACCCAGTGACAGTGAAGAAATGGCAATGTAGTTCCAAATCACAATGGTGAGTCACTTGAGGGAAGTGCGTAGGTGGTGGTACTCCCATGCATCAGCTGTCTTTCTTGTGGATGGTAAGAAAACAGCTTTGAAAGATGCTGTCAAAGGAACCTCAGCAAGTTGCTGCAGTCGGTCTTAAAGATGGCATAGTGCTGCCACTCTGCGTCAATGGTAGAGAGAATGTTTAAGGTAGGAAATGCAGTGCCAATCAAACAGTCTGCTGTGTCTTGGACAGTGTTGAGTTTCTTTAAATGTTATTGGAGCTGCTTTCATCCAGCAAATATTCCATCACATTCCAACTCTTGTCTTGCAGATGGTGGATTGGCTTTGGGGAGTCAGCTGGCGAGTTACGCACCAGGGACCTGAGCTGCTCTCATAGTACCGTACTTATATATCTGATCCAGATAGTTTCTGGTCAATGGTAATTGCTATGACGTTAATGACTGTAGAAACCTGTTTAAAGCCAGTCATGGCTCATTTAGGTCAGAAGGTTGCAATTGACTCCCATCCCAGAAGTTTATGCATAGAATATCAGGTGACACGGTGATACAGTAGTGAGGGAGCGTTACATTATTGGAGATATTATCTTTCAACTAAGACATTAACCTAAGACCCTCATCTACCTTCTTGGGAATGGACCAACTGATACCATTGCACTATTTTAAATGGGATTAGGGAATTCTCTCTGTTGTCCAATAAACACAAACTGCAAAAAAGAAAATTTTTTTTAAAATTCTGCTCGTATCCTTCTAATTCTTAAGGCATAGATGTTAATTATTTTTAAATACGAAAACTGTTTGTTCATTATTCCCAAGGGTTCATGTCATTGGGGTCACACACAATTACTGTTGTAAATGATTAAGAAAAAAATTCAAGAGAATTTAGGTGTAGAATATACTGATATTTCTGGCATTAGATGGTTTGAATAAATCAGACACCATAACTGTGTCTGCAAGATGGTCTATTTATAATTGCCTGCCAGCTCAGTGTGTTCTGAGCATTCAATTCAGTTCCCAGAGTAAGAATGGCCAAAGCGTGCACAGAATAAAAATTAGAGACAAAAAGCAATCTTAGAAGCCTAGTAGTAGGAACATGCAACAGGATCGAAAAGGGAAGAATAGTCGTGCTTCAGTTGGAACCGTTCAGAGCTATCACTGGGTGAAGCCCTAAAAAAACGGTCCACGTGCAATTTTCTTTTAAATGGCAATATCTTTGAAAAGATGTGCTTTATTGTGCATATTTTACTTGGTTGAGCAATTTACTGTTTGTTAGAAAGTTAAAGGTGTAGAAAGTGGAGAACTGATATGGAAGCCTCTTGGCCTATGTCAAAGCAGCAAGAGAACAGTAGCTCTGATCTGGAGGCTGGCCATCAGTAGCTAATAGTTCAGTGCATATGCTCTGTGTCAGTGAATATACCAACCAGAAAGGATTTAGACTTAATTCCCAACCTATGCTGACTCAGCTCATCTCTGCCAGGGTAGCTTTAGGGATGAGGCAGTGAATCCTCATTGTCTGACCAGGAGTGCTGAGGATACCCAAAGTCTTTTATTTATTCCGTTTTCTTTCATACGTTTTTCTTTTCGAGGTTTAAAGGGAAGCAGAGGTCGGCCACAGGGGATTCTGCAAGGTTGAGTTTTTTTTTCCTTGAGCTTGTGCGAGCGTCTGAAGTCAGCCAGTCGTGACTGGGAAGTTTAAAGAGCAGGCCACTCCACACAGCGGGCAGCATTGAGAGCAGGCGCAGAGTGAGATCTAAAGGGCTTTGGCTCATCGCGCTTCGCCAAAAAGGGCGAAGCAGTGGCCAAGTTTAATCCTTAATTACTTTTTTCTGTGTTCCTTAAAAAAAAGGGAAATTACGAGCGAGAGGTGTGCTGTATGTGTTGACTGTGTGGTTCCTAAGGGACCGTGTTAGAGAACTGGAACTGCAGCTCGAAGATCTTCGTCTGGTTAGGAAAAACGAGGAGCTATCAGCAGGTGGTCACACGGGAGACAGACAAGAAAGTAATGGTCAAGAAAGGAAAAGCTCGGGTGATAGAGAGCACCCCAGTGGATGTGCCCCTTCACAATAAGTACGATTGTCTGAGTATTGCTGGGGGGGACAGCTCACCTGGGGGAACCAGCAGTGGCCGTGTCTCTGCAGCAGACTCCTGACCTGTAACTCAGATGGCTAAGGAAAGGAGGAGGAAGGCAGTATTAATCAGGGATTCTACAGTGAAGGGATCGGACAGGCAATGTTGTGGAGTCTGATGAGAATCTCGGATGGTGGTTTGCCTTCCTGGTGCCAGGATCCGGGATGTCTCTGGTTGTGTCCCGGAAATTCTGAGGTGTGAGAGAGAGAGGAGCCAGAGGTTGTGGTATCTATTGATACCGCTGACATAAGTGGGAAGAAGTAAGGGGTCACAAAAAGAGAAGATAGAGAGTTAGGTAGACAGTTGAGAAGGAGGAACACAAAGGTAGTAATCTCAGGATTGCTGCCTGTGCCACGGGAAAGTGAAAGCAGGAATGGAATGAGATGGAGGATGACTGCATGGCTGAGGGACTGCAGCAGAGGGCAGGGATTCAGGTTCTTGGATCATTGGGACCTCTTTTGGGGCAGATGTCACCTCATTACAGGAGGGATGTGTAAGTTAATAAAAGGGTGCAGAGGAGATTTACAAGGATGTTGCCTGGATTGGGTGGCATGCCTTACGAGAACAGATTGAGGGAGCTCGGTCTTTTCTCCTTAGAGAGACGAAAGAGGTGAGAGGTGACCTGACAGAAGTGTCTAAGATGTTGAGTGTTATAGATCAGATGGATTCTCAGCGGCTTTTTCCCAGGGCTGGAGTGGTTACTACAAGAAGACACAGGTTTAAGGTGCTGGGGAGTAAGTATAGAGGAGATATCAAGGGTAAATTTTTCCACTCAGAGGATAGTGGGTGACTGGAATCGACTGCTGTTGGTGGTGGTGGAGGCAAATTCGATAAGGTCTTTTGAGACACTTCTGGATGAATACATGGGACTTAGTAGAATTGAGAGTTATAGGTAAGCCTCGTAGGTATGGATATCATTGGTGCAACTTGTGGGCCAAAGGGCCCGTTTGTGCTGTAGTTTTTCAATGTTTATGAGATGACAGCAGGAAAAAGGAGATTTTGTATCCTGATGTTGGGGAAATTTGGAGAGCAGTACGTGTTGCCAAATTCAGGGGTCAGCTGAGAGTTACACGGATAATGAGACTATTTTGCATGAAAAGAAAGGGAGGATCTGCATGCAAGATGGATGTATACATAATAATTTGATAAGGACTTCAGTATTAGACCACATTATGGCACAATGCTACTTTATTACAATTAAGCTGTTTTTCTTTCTTTAAAGCAACACATCTAGTTGCTTTGAATGAACAAACTTTGTTCACCTCAACATTTCATTGTTGTCTGGTCAGGCAAAGAAATGACAGACTCTGCAATACTGAGCGTTGAGAAGGTCAGAGGAAAATTCAGCAGAGTCCACTGGTGTACCTGGAGATCCAGACGTAAAGGAAAGGGAGGGATCCTGGTTCTGGCAGGACCAGGAAGCAAGAGTGGGATCAGGAAGCACTGCACCAGGAAGGAAAATTGATAGGCAGGAATCGACAAATGGTGCAAGAAACACAATCTTGCAGCAACCACACACCACACATACGAACTGCGGACTCACCTCTTCTGTACAATAAGGTTGATATTTCTCAAAGCTACGTATTGGACCTCCGGTTCCCCAGATAGCAAGGTGACAAGAGGAGGAGCAAGCTTCTTCAGAATCGTGTTGTAATATTCGGAATCCTTAGGAAGAAGCTCAATAAATTTCATCAGCACTTTAACAGCTGAGAGCACAACTGCAGAGTTAGCATGAGAAAGTCGTGGGGTCACACGCTCACAAATACTGGAAAGGAAAGAAAAACTGTTATTAAACTTTGGACACCTTCAGCTTGAAGCTAAACTATGATATCTAGTTTGGGTTGGGATGCGAATCAATTTGTAACTAACCAAGCCTAAAGAACAGATGACTGGCAAAATGCAGAGTGTAATCAACTTACACCATGTTTTCAGGCTCTGTCAGCTCTGAATTGGCTCCCAGACTAATCTGAAGTTACAACCCTCTCCACTCAATTTAAATGAACAGTCTCTCAGGCATACAAGCAGCTCCTCTCAGTCAATAATATCAACAGAGAAGGTCGGAGGAAAGGAGGCTCAAAATGGTTACACCGCATTGAAGCAAAATATTTTTAGTCTAGTTCTGTCAATGGACATTCCTTCCCTATAATTGTGTGTGGAGCTTCATCATAATGAACAACTCTCAAGGAGAGATCTTAATCATATTGTAGACAGAATGCATACTCCTTTATTACACTGAAACACTCAGCATTAGAGGCCAACAACAGTCTCAGTGGCTCACTACAGGTCACAATTCAAAACTAACAACACAATTATGCAATCACCTGCACTTGAGTACTCAAAACAAATCACAAAGAATTTGGCACAAGCATTTAAACCATTAAGTCCAAATGAAAGACCAAGTGAAAAACGAAAACACCACCATAATAGCCATTGGGGAAAAGAACATCATTGATCCTTGCGCAAACTAACCATCACTTATATCAACATGTCAGGATAAATTTATGGAGAACATTTAGTACACATTACTATGAATAGGAACAACCATCTCTACATAGAACAGATTTGAACAAATGCTAAAAGTAATGCAGAAGTAGGGTTATAATGACAATGGACTCAGTAATGTGAGACTACAGTGATGAATTTAAAACAAAGGACCATCTGGTTCCACTGCCAATCCCATAAGGCTACTGACTTGGGAGATATGACGACAGCAAGGAAGGTGTGGCCTTGGGGCAGGACAGAATAAAAAAGGTAGGATAAAATTGAAACAGATTGTAAGTCATGATCTTCAGAATTTTGATTAATAGCTTCACATGATGCACTATGAACCATCCTTGTGAAAACCTTCTTCCTACTACATCCAGCTATTGTTATAGGCCAGTAATAGATTTATTAGTGGTTTCTACTGGACTTTCACAGCCAGCGCATCAGGTGTGAGCTCACCTCTGTGCCTCGCGCTCATCCTTGGGGTTGTAGTTTGACAGGCAGTCAAGTATGAAAATCTGACCCCACTCGGTGCATTCATTGAGAGCGGTGATGAGTTTATTAATGTTCTGAGGATTGAGGTCAAGCAGGTTACTGTTTGGATGGGATTCACTAATCTCAGAGAGAGCTGCCACAGCATTCGCAACCACCTGCAGGGAAAGATATTGGATGGAGAGAAATTTATGTCCATAGTGAAAATATTGGACTTAAACATACACATAGGCTTCCAAATTCAATTACCTGTTTGTGTAATATTGAGTTGAGATTAGTAACAGTATGAAATGGTAACTTAATGCCTTCTTCCAATATCTTGATAAAAGAATAGATGACATGTTATAAATAGTGTTTTTACCAATGATCAGGTACTGACATTTGCTTCTGTTGTAAAGCATCAGACTTCACTGTACCAAACATTATGGTCTTGTCCTCAAGACAGACTGTGAGCAGAGTTAAAAATGACTTAGAGAATGGTTGTTGAGATAGTAGATGCATTGATTGCAATTTTCCAAAGTCCTCCAAATTCTGAAAAGTCCCATTAGATTAGAAAATGGCAAACACAATTCTTTTGTTCAAGAAGGGAGGCAGAAGGGAAGTACAGGAAACTACTGGCTCATCAGCACAACATCTGTTATAGGGAAAATTATTGAATCCATTACTGAGAAGATTGTAGCAGGGTTTAGAAAATCTTAGTGCAATCAGATACTCAGCATGGTTTTGAGAAAGGGAAATTGTGAATGACTAATTTATTAGACTTGCTGCAGGAAGTAACATGTAACATGAAGAAAGGGGAGCATGTAGTCAAGGCACACTTTGATGTGCCACCTTATCAAATGCCTTTTGGAAATCTAAAGCTGTTACACAAAATAAAAGTTCATTGCATAGGCAGGTAACATGCAATGGCTAGAGAATTGGTCAGCAAATAAAAAGCAGAGCGTAGGGATATTTGGGTAATTTTCAGGTTGGCAATCTGTTACAGGGATCAGTGCTGGAGCCTCAACTGTTCTCAATCTATACCAATGACTTGGGTGAACAGACTGAACGCGTGGTTGCTAAATTTGCTGATGATACCAAGGAGGAGAAAAAGCTGCAAAGATAATAGCAAAATCTACATTCTCTAGCCTTTTGCAGACTCCTTAAGTGAGGTGGCAAATACTTGTCAGCTGAAGTACAATGCAGGAAAATGTGAAGTTGGTCCACTTTGGCAGGAAGAATAGAAAAGCAACATATTATTAAAACAGTTAAAGAATTCAGAGCTCAATGGTACAGGAAGATCTGGGTGTCCTGTACATGAATCATAAGGCAAATAGAATGTTGCTGGTTACTGCAAGGAAAATGGAATACAAAAGTTGGGAAGTTTTGCTACATTTGACCAGGTGAAAACATCTGGAGTACTTTGGATCGATTCAGTTGACAATACAATAGCATTAGAAGTAAATCACTGGAATTTGAAAGAACGAGAGATGATATTATTGAATCATCCAAGGTCCTGATGGGATTTGACTGGGTGGATGCTGAAACATGTTCCCAGAAGGGGAAATATCCTGTGACCAGGACAGAACTTAAAAAAATTGATCTTCCATTTAAGACCGAGATGGAAGTTTTGCGCAAACTCAACTTAGATGTCTTCTCCTTTCTGAACCTCTCCCCATCACAAACTATTCTCAAACCAGGGGATTGCAGTATTGTATTATATATATAACTATCTCCATCAACTCCCTCTGCTTGCTGAAAGAGAATCACAACAAAACGTAGCTTCTCTCATCTCGTAGCAAGTGCAACAAGTGCAATTCCCGTCAGAACATCAGTCACACTTGATATTGAATCAAGTATCTTTGGTATTCCCATGTATTCTTTGCATATTTTGTTGCTGTAAATAAAAGCAATTTGCTTCAAAAGCAAAGTCTGCATACAAAATAAATCTGAAACCAGCAAGGTCTGACACTGAAATCAGCTGCTATACAACATTTTTATTAAAGAAGAACTCCCATTTCTATCACACTTATCGCCAGCTGGGGACTAACAAGGTACTTTTAAGTGCTGTCATGACTGTAGTGTAGGAAATGTGGCAGCCAATTTGCAGGTCATTGGGCTTCACAAAAAGCAATAACAACTGGATAACCTGTGCTCTCACACTATTGGTTAAGAATAAACTTGGCCAGGGTACCTTTGTGTGTATTTGACAGGGCCTTGATTTAACATCTCTTCCAAAAGATGCCATCAACAGTAATGTAACACTCCCAAAGTATTGCACTGAAGAATCAGTGTGTGCTCCAGTCTCTGAAATGGATCTCCACAGAATTGAATCCCTACAGTGCAGAAGGCCATTGAGCCCAATGAGTTTGCATCAACTCTCTGACAAAGCATCCTACCCAGGCCCTCCCCATGTATTTACCCCGCTCATCCCACTAACTTCCACATTTTCGGACACTATGGGATAATTTAGCATGGCCAAGCCACCTAACCAGTGCATTTTTGGACTGTGGGAGGACGCTGGAGCACGCGGAGAAAAGCACACAGGCACGGGGAAAATGTGCAAACTTCACACAATCACCCAAGACTGGAATTGAAGTTGGATCCCTGGCGTTGTGAGGCAGCAGTGCTAATCACTGTGCGATCTTGAAGACCAAACCTTCCAAATCCAAGGTGAGAATATGAACCATAGCTAATTGGAAGTGAGTGCAGCTCACTGAGCCACATTCAAAGATGAGTGCAACCCACTGAGCTATAGCAATCAGAAGTGAGAGTATGACCCACAGCCAATCAGAACTGAGAGTACAGCTGACTGAGCACAGCCTTGCATTCGTGATAAGCGAAAACAACAAGAAAATGTGCATTACTGTGATTTCCATTACTTGATTTAAAATTGGGCAACTTTTCAAAAATTAATTGGTTCAAATTGGAGTTGCAGTCATTATTTATGTGCAGCCCATTTTCTAAAACATAAGGTTCAGGTTTTAAGAGCAGAATTCTGTCCATTCCTGCTTCCTCAGTTCGTGATGCAGAGCAATACCAACAGCGCAGGTTCAATTCCCATATGGCTGAAATTATTCATGAAGGCCCTGTCTTTTCAACCTTGCCCCTCGCCTGAGGTGCGGTGAGCTATGGGTTAAAATCACCACCTGACAGCTCTCCCCCTCAAAGGGGAGAGCAACCTATGGACTATGGCAACTTTAATTTTATCTTTTATACAAAGAGGAATGAAAACCCTCAGACTCACCAAAGATCATAAATGAATACTGCAACATTCAAAGCGTTTTTAAAAAATATTATTCCTTTCTCAGTGGCAAAGCCTTGGCACAGAGTGGACATGGCAAGCCTTTAATCCACTTCCTTGCTTGCCCTGAAAAAACAAATCAAATCAAACAGAATCCAATTCATGATCCCCAAGCTGACAAGAACAAGCATTCCACCTGATCCCGGGCTTGATCTTAGTCGAAAAGTCACAAAGCGATTTTAGTGCACGTCTATCTTCTATCATTTCAAAAAGACAAGCAACTGCAGTCCTTGGAAAGCTGATTTCCAAGCAACAATCCACTTCTTCCAAGCTCAGGATTACTATTATTTACACAGAATGAGGTATTGTGAACATACCAGCGCACAACATTTTAATTGTACGGGAATATGACTCCTTCCTAATAATATTCATAATGACCCAATTCCTGAAATAGAGAAAGGCATGAGCATTTTAGCCAAGTAAAACAGCATTCATGCTTCAGAGTTAAACAGCTGCAATATTCCTGGAAGGAACACTGTGCATCAAATTAAAAATGGAGAACAGGAAATCTATTCAGTAAAATTAATTAATATCAGACTGCATAATACAGCTCGCAATGCCCTGATGTGATATTTTTGCAGTTATCTCTAAATGCACCTTGTCACCATCCAATACAACAGCAGCTGCAAAGAATGCCACCACCATCTACTGGCAGCAAACTGTATCACTTTGCTTAAACTTCAAATCCCACTGAAAAGCATGAAGCCTTTTCTGTCAACATGATCATCTGTCTTTTCCTATTTATTTCATTTATAACAATTTGTTCTTGGTTAGGTGGATTGGCCATATGAAATTGGCCTTTGGTGTCAGGGGGTTAACAAGATATATCGTGTGGAATTACAGGAATAGGGCCTGGGTTGTGCATGGATAATGGGCTGAATGGCTTCCTTCTGCATTGTAAGGGATTCTATGACTTAGTGTCACTGCCAAGACCAACATTTGTTGCCCTTGAGAAGGTGGTAATGAGCTACCTTCTTGGATCGTTGTAGTCCATGTGCCATAGGCACATCCATAGGGCTGTTGGGAACTGAGTTCCAGATATTTTGTCCAAGTGACAATGAAGGAGCAGCAATATAGTTCAAAGTCAGGTTGGTGAGTGATTTGGAAACAGAACTTGCAGGTGGTGGTGATCTTATCCTTCTATTGCTCTTGACCCAAGGTGATAGAAGTTGTGTGTTTGGAAGGTGTTGTTGAAGCAGCCACGGTGAATTGCTGCAGTCCAGCCTGTAAATAATACACCACTGCCACTGGTAAAGGGAGTGAATGTTTAATATGTGCCAATCAAGCAGTTTCCTTTGTCCTGGATGGTGTCGAGCTTCTTCAGTTCTGTCGGAGATGCAACACATCCAGGCAAGTAGAAAGCACTCATCATCATCACACACCTGACTTGTGCCATGTCAGTAGCAGACAGACTTTTGGGAATCAAGAGGGCAAATTATTTGCTGCAGAATTTCCACTCTCTGACCTTCTTCTTGCAGCTATGTAATTTGTATATCTGGTCAAGTTAGGTTCCTGATCACTGATAATTAATTAATGGCCATCATTTGAGCTTGAAAAAAAAACCACCGGCTTACTTGCAGCCAGGAAAGCACCTGGAAAAAGAATACCAGCTGAGCTATTCAAGTCCATAAAGCCCTGCCTGTTGCCATATCTCCATATCCACTTCTTCCTCTGGAAAGGATGCTTCGTCTCACATTATGTGTGCGAAACAAACATCATCAACGTCATAGAAGGACATTGCAAAACTGCCAGGGCATCTCTCTCCTCTTCGACTTCTTCAGCACTGTTGTCAAATCTCTTCTCAGCTCCCACCCATCCTGGACTTACTTTGCTCTGCCCCCTCAAAGAGCTTACAATCCACATTTCTCCCTCTACTTGACTGTCAAGTACTTACACAGTTTCTCTCTCCACAGATGCTACCAAACTTGCTGAGATTTTCCCCACATTTTCTGTTTTTATTTCAGATTTCCAGCATTCATGGTCTTTTGCTATTTTTAAGATCCAGTTAAGTTTCTGGTCAATGATACCCCCCAGGATGCTGATGCTAATTCAGTGATGGTAATGCTATTAAATGTCAGGGAAAGACTACACTTGTTGTAAATGGACGTTATTTGGCAGACATGTGATGGGAATGCCATTGAGACTTTATAGACCAGAAAGCCTAACATCGGTAGTGGGGAAAAATTCTCACATCCATCATCAAGAACTTTGTAGTGGAGCATTTAGAAAGCAGTGGCAGGATCAGACAGAGTCAGCATGGATTTATGAAGGGAGAATCACACTTGATAAATCTGTTGGAATTCTTTGAAGATGTAACTTGTAGAGTTGACAAGGGGGAGCCAGTCAACATGGTATATTTGGACTTTCAGAAAACATTTGACAAAGTCCCACAGAAGAGACTATCGAGTAAGATTAAAGTACATGATTGGAGAAAGTGTATTGAGATGCAGAGAAAACTGGTTGCCAGAGAAGAAACAGAGGCGACTAGATATAGCAGTTGGGATAAATAGGATCAAAGATTATGGGGAGAAAGCAGGATTCAGCTATTGAGTTGGATGATCAGCCATGATCATGAAGAATGGCGAAGCTGACTCGAAGGGCCAAATAGCCTCTTCCTGCTCTGATCTTTTATGTGTTACTAATCAGTTCAAGCCTCATGATGTCCAGATCTAGCCACAGATAAAATTCTAACTTAAACATTCATCCAGCCACCTTTCCTTTTACACTTTACCTTCTCCTGAAAGGGCTAACCAACAAATGATCCAGTTTCACTGTATCTCTTTCTTTTGCAAAAATATTCAAGCCCTAGTGCAAGTGCCAGACATTTTCATGTCTTCTTAAATAACACAAAGTATACCTTGGTGAGCTTTACATTAATGCAGCTCAGTGTTCATACAAACTGGCTGAAGACAAACTCCATTGTGTCGGGTTTAAAGACATTTGGTTAAAAAAGTATTTCATAGAACCACACAGCATAGGAGGCTATTTGATCCATTGTGGTCCTGTGCGAGTTCTTTTAAAGATATCCAATTAGCCCACTCTGTAATCACTCACCCCTACAGTCTTTCTGCAACCATCTTGTAAATATTTTTCAACTGTTTATCTACCTGCCTTTCGAAAGTTACTACGGAATTATCTTTCACAAGCCTTTCGGGCAGTGCATTCCAGATCTTCACAACTCATAGAACATAGAACATTACAGCACAGAACAGGCCCTTCGGCCTTCGATGTTACGCCGACCAATACAAAAAGCAATGACCCTCCAAACTAAACCATTCCCTTCTCTTCCATATACTTATCAACTAAGCTCTTAAACGCCACCAAACTTGGCGCATCTACAACAGCTGCAGGCAGGGCATTCCACTCCCTAATCACTCTTTGAGTAAAGAACCTACCTCTGATATCCGTCCTATAACTCATACCCCTTAATTTAAAGCTGTGTCCCCTCGTGCTAGCTTTCTCCATCCTAGGAAAAAGGCTATCACTGTCCACCCTATCTAAACCTCTAATCATCTTATATGTTTCGATAAGGTCCCCTCTTAGCCGCCTCCTTTCTAACGAAAACAACCTCAAATCCCTCAGCCTCTCCTCATAAGACCTGCCCTCCATACCAGGCAACATCCTGGTAAACCTCCTCTGTACCCTCTCCAATGCCTCCACATCTTTCTTATAATGTGGGGACCAGAACTGCACACAATACTCCAAGTGCGGCCGCACTAGAGTTTTGTACAGTTGCAACATGACGTTGCGGCTCCGAAATTCAATCCCCCTACCAATAAAAGCTAAGACTCCATATGCCTTCTTAACAACCTTATCGACTTGACTGCCTACTTTCAGGGATCTATGCACATATACACCAAGATCCCTCTGTTCATCAACACTATTAAGAATCCTACCATTAGCCCTATACTCTACACATTTATTATTCCTGCCAAAGTGCATTACCTCACACTTTTCCACATTAAACTCCATTTGCCACCTCTCGGCCCAGCTCTGCAACTTGTCCAAGTCTCTCTGCAAACTATAACACCCCTCTTCACTATCTACCACCCCACCGACTTTAGTGTCATCTGCAAATTTACTAATCCAAATTTTTCATTGCATTAAAAAAAGTTCTCACCTCACCTCGAGTTCTTTTGTCAATTGGCTGTCATCTGGTTACTGTCCCTTCTGTTACTCAAACCAATTTTTCCTTACTTTATCACAATCTTCCATGATTCAAAACATAATTACGTACAGAATACAAAGCCCAACAACATGCCATACGGCTCAAGTGGTCCACATTGGACCCATCCCATCCCTCTTCGTCTCATCCCATCAGCACAGCTTGTTATTCCTCGTTCCCTCATTAACCGATTTAATGCCCCTTTAAATGCATCTGTATCGATCACGTCAACAATTCTTACGGTCCTGAGTTCCTCATTCCATCCATTCCATTAGATTTTTGAGGACATCATATTTATGGCCCATGCAGTTTTGCATTTGTCCCACAAGGGGAAACAGTCTTTGCAGCTATTCTCTCAAATAATCAGGATTTAAAGACCTCTATCAGTTTGTCTCCAGCCTTTTAAAAACAGATCCCCAGCCTGTTCAGTCATCCTTGGTTGATAGAACCTCTCGGTTTTATCTCATCTGCAGTGGTCCTGGATTTTTTTTATAGTCTGGAGGCCAGAATTTTGCTCAATACAGTAAAGGTGATCAGAGGCTGCTCCCCTCTTTGAGGGGGTAAGCTGACAGCTAGTGATTTAACCATCACTCAAGCGAAGGGCAAGGTTAAGAACGTGGGGGTGTCATGGATCACCTCAGCCAGTACAGGAACTGAACCCGCACTGTTGGCGCTGCTTTGCATCACAAACCAACTGTTCGGTCAACTGAGCTAAACTCCATTCAAGATGTGGTTTACAAATAAGAACAATAATAAACTGAAGAAGCTGTATGGTCAGTGCGCGGAAACTCTTTTTACGATACTGCCTAGGCACAGCATGTAGATGCAAATTACTGAGAACCCACGTGAGGATCCTTAGTTTTTAAAAGTCTATTTACTAGTAAGCTTATATTAACACTGCAATTAAGTTACTGTGAAAATCCCCTGGTCGCCATACTCTGGCACCTGTTCGGGTATACAGAGAGAATTTAGCATGGCCAATGCATCTAACCATCATATCTTTCAAAATGTGGGAGAAAACCAGAGCACCCGGAGGAAACCCATGCAAACATGGGATGAACATGTAGATTCCACACAAACAGTGACCCGAGAACGGAATCGAACCTTGGTGCTGTGAGGCAGCAGTGCTAACCATTGTGTCACTCAGGAGGACTCTTCAGGAACTCAAGATGAAAGTGTGGTTCAATGGGTTCCTGAGACATCTGGAGTGCTGGACTGTAAAATGGAATTTCTAAAACTCTACTGACACTGCACAGAAACATCATCAGCACATGAAGACAGACAGACACTTTCTGGCAGAGCATTACCTACATCTTTCTCGTGGCACAGGGGTTAGCACTGCTGCCTCACAGCATCAAGGACCCGGGTTCCCTCCAGGCGCTTGGGTTTCCTCCCACATTCTGAAAAACATGCTGGTTAGATGCATTGACCCGAACAGGTGCTGAACTTTGATGACTAGCGGAATTTGACTAACTTCATTGCAGTGCTAATTTAAGTCTTACTTGGGACCAGTAAATAAACTTTAAATTCTATGATCAACAACTACTGAATGGGTGTGACCTATAAATTAAGTCATTATGTAGCAGGTTGGGAAGTACTAGAAAGTATCAATATTGAATCACTGCCACTCTATTCCAAAAGCACAATACAGACTGACGTCTAACACAAATCTTTCACAGGTAAGACAAAGCATCAACAATTTGTAATCAGTTCCAGGTTTGAATACAGATGACAAGTAATACAAATGAATTGGGAAGATCACTGAAATGATTGCATGCAAGGATGGAGTTTTGAATGTACACCCTGAAATCAGTGAAGTTTCCAGGTCCTGCTCAAAAGTTTGCCTTTGGCATATTTAGTGTACCAGTTTAGTTGGGGGACATGTGACACTGAATACAATATCAATGGCTCATTTCTAATTGCTGCTTCCAACATTAGTGACAGGTCTCTTCTTTCTAAATCCAATGCAAGTTTAGAGAGATACTAACTGTAATTAGGCTTGATACTTTTCCATTCCAATTACATTCCAACTGTTTGGGTTGATCTTAGAGCAGTCTATAAAATAACGAGGGGCATAGATCGGCTAGTTAGTCAACAGCTTTTCCCAAAGGTCAGGAAGAATAAAACTAGAGGGTATAGGTTTAAGGTAAGAGGGAAAAGATACAAAAGGTCCAGAGGGACAGTCCATACAGAGGGTAGTCAGTGTCTGGAGTAAGCTGCCAGAGGCAGTTGTAGAGGCAGGTACAATTCTGTCTTTCAAAAAACATTTAAACAGTTACATGGGTAAGATGGGAATAGAGGGATATGGGTTAAATATGGGTAATTGGGACTAGCATGGGGGTTAAAAAAAGGCAGCCTGGACAATTGAACTAGAATCATAGAAACCTACAGTGCAGAAAGTGGCCCTTAGGCCCATCAAGTCTGCACCGATCACAATCCCACCCTTATCCCTACATATTTCACCCGCCAACCCTTCTAACCCAAGCGTCTTAGGGGCAATCTTAGCATGGCCAATCAACCTAACCTGCACATCTTTGGACTGTGGGAGGAAACCAGAATACCCAGAGGAAACCCACGCAGACACGAGGAGAATGTGCAAACTCCACATAGACAATGACTCGAGGCGGGAATCGAACCCAGGTCGCTGGAGATGTGAAGTGGCAGTGCTAACCACTGTGCTACCGAGCCACCTAAAGTTGGGCCAAAGGGCCTGTTTCCATGCCGTATGACTACGTCAGGTCACAGATGCAGATTGAAAATAAACAACAAAGACTTAAGCTTAATGCTGAAAGGTAAAGTAAGGGTTAAGGAGCGCACTACAAGGAGTCGAGATGCAGCTGCTAGCAGGAAGTGAGCAGGGTGGGAGTTTTCTGATCAGACAAGACGTGCCTTTGGCCTTTTTAAATAGAACAGTGTTGAGGATCATAAATACTGCCGATGAGTCTGTTGTGATAGCATAATCACTGTACAAGTATAATTCTTGATTGGATAATTGTAATGAAGTAGCAAATCATGTTAATTTGAAATTGGTGTATGCTAATAATTGTACTCATTGAAAATGTAAAACAATGTTGAACTGCAACTTAACGGGCAGTTTGTGCGCCATCACCAGACATGCAAGATGCCCTTGCCCATGCTCGAATAAGCTGGTGAACATAATTTCAGTCTGGTCACCGCGGGTGTGGAGGGCGAGTGAATTCCCACTTCAACGTCAAGCAAGGCTACCTGCAACTTACAGCATGAGCTAATTTCTGGCATAAATGCAACTCATTGCTTCGAATCCCGCTGTCATGCACATGGTGCTACCAAGTGCAGTATTCAGGTCCAGCAAGGTAACAGAACAGAGGGAATAACTAGACTAAATGGGGAGGAAGTGAGTGATACAGCTGCATGAAAGAGATAAATAAAAGCACAAGGACATAGTTATGGATAAGACAGACAATACAAACGCATAATAAAATCACAGAAAGGAGTCAGATATCCAACTGAATGCACTTCATAAACTGAATGGTTGACAAAATGAGCTGATATTGACTGTAAAGTATAAAGATCTAGAATCACTTTCATTTTGAATAGTGCTTGCACACAACTCCTCCCACTCCTGCACGTTAAATCACACAACTCCAACATGGAACCAAGAGAGCAGAGTACTGACTAAAAAGCCCCAGCCTCTGGGCTTTATCTGCCTGTCATCATGGCACACAGTATTCTGTATAGAAACGTTCAGCTCACTTTTGGGAATCATTCATCAGAAAGCATCAGTTCTAACTGACTGAGCAGAGTGAAGGCAGCCCAGTGTCTCTGCTGTGGCACCACATGCTCCCTCAACATCTCTGCCAGAACTTTATTCTGCAGCTTCATGTAAATAAAGATTCAATCCTTGAGAGCATTCCAGTACATTGCTGAAATACTGGATGCCAATGAATCCCTGTTGTGATCTACTGCTTGCTCCTGGAATCAATGCTGTATCTGCTTTTACCAATGCACATTCCTTTATAGTTTCTGTTAATTAAGTACTCGTGACTTTTCTTCAAACCCATTCCAAAGTTTCACCTAATCAACCTTGCAGCTTTCCACTACCAGTGCTCTGCCTCATTTCTCCTTAGGATTAGGCAGTTAGCACATGCTACTGTCCAAAGAAACTGACTCTCCACCTACAAAACACAGAATAATTCCTGTATACACAAAGGCACTCCCATCCACAAATAAACACAGACACCAGCAAAAGCAGACAACAAGATCTAAATAAATTGCAAAGTTATTGATTTGAAGAAAATAACTTGTCATTTGCAAATTATAGGCAACCTTCAATGCAAATGTGACTTGGACAAGTTGCAGAGCTGGGCCGAGAGGTGGCAAATGGAGTTTAATGTGGAAAAGTGTGAGGTAATGCACTTTGGCAGGAACAATAAATGTGTAGAGTATAGGGCTAATGGGAGGGCTCTTAATAGTGTTGAGGAACAGAAGGATCTTGGTGTATGTGTCAATAGATCCTGAAAGTAGGCAGTCAAGTGGATAAAGTTGTTAAGAAGGCATATGGAGTCTTAGCTTTTATTGGTAGGGGGATTGAATTTAGGAGCCGCAGCATCATTTTGCAGCTGTACAAAACTCTAGTGCGGCCGCACTTGGAGTATTGTGTGCAGTTCTGGTCCCCACTTTATAAGAAAGATGTGGAGGCATTGGAGAGGGTACAGAGGAGGTTTACCAGGATGTTGCCTGGTATGGAGGGGCAGGTCTTATGAAGAGAGGTTGAGGGATTTGAGGTTGTTTTCGTTAGAAAGGAGGCGGCTAAGAGGGGACCTAATCGAAACAGATAAGATGATTAGAGGTTTAGATAGGGTGGACAGGATAGCCTTTTTCCTAGGATGGAGAAAGCTAGCACGAGGGGACACAGCTTTAAATTAAGGGGTATATGAGTTATAGGACGGATATCAGAGGTAGGTTCTTTACTCAAAGAGTGATTAGGGAGTGGAATGCCCTGCCTGCAGCTGTTGTGGATGCGCCAAGTTTGGTGGCGTTTAAGAGGTTAGTTGATAAGTATAGGGATGAGAAGGGAATGGTTTAGTTAGGAGGGGCATTGCTTTTTATTTTGGTCGGCACAACATCGAAGGCCGAAGGGCCTGTTCTGTGCTGTATTGTTCTATGTTCTATGTTCTATGTTCAAATGATATACAAGAGCGTGAGACACGAATAGCTATTATGAAAGAAACAGCTTTGTGAAATGGGGATTTATTTTCTAGCTAATGATATATAAAGAATTCTATATCCAGGATTACATCCCAAGAATAGAATCCTTTCACTGCTGCTGTAGATGTTGGGATTAAGTATCCATTCTACTGATTTAAAACAAAATCAGTAAATGCTTTGACATTTACAAAATAAGGACACCTGAAAACAAACAGCTGATACTGGCCATTTCGAGTGTCTAATTTACTGATTTCATTACAACTACAAAATATACAATAAGTGGAGAAATATATTTTAAAAAATTGTGATCAAGTCTAGTTTTGGTGTTAGAGGGCTGTGATATTTGGATCAGCAGATGGAGTATTTTGAAGCTATTCTTTTTACACATCTCCTCTTTTGGTTTATTACTCAAAAGGCAACAGTGATCACAAATGGGGAAAACAGGAAAATAAAGTGGCAAGATTTTCTGCCTTACAGGCCAAGTGGCCACTGGCTATGAAATGGAGAAAGCTATAGTGTCCCATCACTGATAACAAGCACATATAGACTGTTTCCATTAAATTACCAACAGGAGAATCAATAATGTGAATAACTGACAACAGAAATTAAGACTTTAAAGACAGCGAGTGCATGATGACAGAGGCACTGACCTTCAGCAAGCATTCACAATCAAGTGTCAAGTCTGAACAGTGACTAACCATTTCAAATGCATTTTTTGAGTGCATCTTACTTTTTATTGACTAGCAACACAGAACGGGATTTATTACTCTATTAAGTGCATATGAGAAGATAAATTTGCATAAGTATTCGCATAACTGTGTTTTATGCACTTATTTATATGACCATATTTAAGAAATTTTGCTGCATGTCCATCATACATTAAATGTTGCATCTCAGGCTGAAAATAATCAAAACTAAACAGGTCTTTCAACACAGTGAAAAGTCCCAAGTAGTCTGGACCTATAACCATACAAGTAGTTTATTAACCTCTAAGAAACTTCCATTTATAAGCGACTACTTGGGCAATGGTAAAGAGACAGCCAAAGCTCGGAGCCAAGTCCAAAAGCATGCTCCAGACAGCCCACAAGATCACCTGTGAAAGATTCATGAGTAACAGAGATATATTATGTTTCTTCTGGGTTTCTAATCTCTCCAGCCAAATAAACATGTTTTAACACGTCTCACTCACAATCACCTCCAATACAGGTATAGCTTCCGACGTATATCAACTCACCAACCAATTACAATGATACAGTGCAATCGTTTCACTTCTACGCTAAGTTCAAAATGGAAATTTGAACTGAAGACTGAAGTTCCCACTGCTGCCAATATTGCTTGGTCCATTTCACCAGGGAATGGGTGAACATATGCTACTGTACTAAGAGATGCTCAAGATGATGGCAAGTGCTCAGCACACTGCACTCTGCGAAATGTAATCTCAAATTCAACATGCAAGCAAAATCAATTCATTTGGATTCAAATCCATTCTTGTTGGAGAATAAAGAAAACTATCAGTTCTGTTCACCACATTATAGGAAAGATACGATTGCATTGGAGAGGCTGCGAAGAAGATTCACCAGGATGTTGCCTGGGGTGGAATATTTAAGTTATGAAGAGAGCTCGGATAGATTGTCCCCTCTGCTGCAACAAAAACAACGTAAGAGGGGACCTGATCGAGGTGTACAAAATTGAGAGGGGCATGGACAGGGTGGATAGGGATGGCCTGCTCTCCTTAGTTGAAAGGTCAGTCACGAGGGGGCACAGGTTCAAGGTAACTAGCAAAAGGTTTAGGGAGATGTTAAGAAAATCTCTGTTACCCAGAGGGTGGTGACAATCTAGAATGCGCTGCCTGGAGGGTGGTGGAGGCAAGTTGCCTCGCATCCTTTAAAAAGCACTTGGATGAGCACTTGGCCGAGCACTTGGCCAGGTGCTAGCAAACAGAATGAGCTGGATGGATCAGTTGTTTCTCGCATGTCAGAGACTCGATGGGCCAAGGGGCCTCTTCTGCACTGAGAGATTCTACGATCAAGATGCTTTTTAAACAAGGCCTTAATTTGAAAAGAAATGGTGCCATCTAGTGGCAAAAACAAAATATTGTCCCAGAAATTTTAATTTCTGATCAACATGCCATAGTTTGATGACTAGCTGGGGAAAGAATATGGTTCCACAGATTTAAAATAATATTTCTAAAATGGGTAATTGTGGCAACACGACCCCTTTAAGAGGCCATCTTTAATGGACCAGGTGATCAGACCAGATCCTATGGAGCAGCAGCGCAGGAAGCCAGGCCCATCAGGAGTGATAACGTGCATCCTTAGGACTAGGAGGACCTCAGTTTGAGCCAGGGAGGTGTAGAGAGTAGACCCGGATATTTATTCTGCCAGGCCCTCGGTGTGTATATTATAGTTCAATAAACCTTTCTTGTTGTTGGGATTTACATCAAGTCACCCCTACTTATTACACTGGCGACAAGGACAAACCACATCAGTCGTCAGGAGATCGTGAAGTGCAGTTAGGAGAGGAGGAAAGATCATTGGAGCTGAGAAGAAAAAGGTACAGATGCCCTTAAAGTGCCTCTGAGAGCTGCTCGACTTAGAAGTTGAGAGCTGTGTTATTTCTTTGTGCCTAAAGAGATCACTACGGAAGAGAAACCAAAGGTGATGCTAGTCTTTAGTCCATGGCCCACAAACTTACAGCCTGGTGAGGAGCCCACCTTCATCTGAAGATCTGCATACAAAATCTTTCAATCAAAGACCATTTTAACCCCGACCTTCAATCATTCACCTGAGGTTTCATTTGACTCCGACGGAACCAGGGAGAACAGTGTCAGGGTCCATGGCTAGACTACGATGTTTAGCAGAGGATTAATTTCAGCCGAGCTTTTGGAGAGATGTTGAGTGACGGACTGGTCTGTGGAACAAACAGCCTCAATATTAAAAAAACGCTGCTGGTTGAGACTAAAATCCCTTTGACAAAAGGCAATAGGGATGGCCTACGTTGATTGAATGCGTTGAGCAGGATGTAAGTGAACTGCAAGATGTGTCCACCAAGGTGAATGGTTTGTGGCAAGAACCTGCTACTATAAACAACAGCCCGAGCGAGGGCGCAGAAGGGCCAGAGAGGGGTAATACAGCACCAGGGATAAAAGCTTGTTTTGGGAGGGAGAGAGCACTCGCAGGAAACTTGCCATTGCAAAAATTGTATTTATTTTCGCTGCAAAAAGGAGGGTCATCTGCAGACCTGGCGCAGAGCAAAGCTGGCAGACGAAAATGCACTAAGAACAACGGTTAAGACAACACCACTAAACCAACTGGCCAAGATACCCAACAAGGATTCTGAAACGTGTACATTAAACCAAGTCCAACTTAACAAGGTGCCACCTATCGAGATAGTCCTGATGGATTCAGATACTTATGTATCTCTACTGTTTTTTCCAGAAGAGATTTGAGTCTCAACCAGCACCTTTTTTTATATATTGAGAAGCTATTTGCTCCATTTGCCAGTCGGTCACTGAACATTTCCCCCAAAGTTGGGCTGCAATCGGTGCTCTGCTTAACATTGTAGTCTGGCCATGGACCCTGAGACTGTTTTCCCCGGTTCTCTTGCAGCTGAATGAGACTTCAGGTGAATGATTAAAATGGTCTTTGATTGAAAGATCTTCAGGTGATGATAGGCTCCTCACCAGGCTGTAAGCCTGTGAGCCACAGACTGAGCATAGCATCGCTTCCCACAGTGATTTGCTCCAAGGCCATTCCTTCAACAATACTGAGGACAGAAGGGCCAGCTGCAGTGAAAAAGACTCAGTGTGAGACCAAGTAAGTTTTTTTCTTTCTTTTCTCTTTTGTTTTTTAGTAAGGTAAGTTAGCAGGGATGCAGTGCAATGTTCCTCTGCGGAGTGTTTAAGGTGAGGGACACCATCAGTGTCCCAGTTGAGTACACCAGCAGGAACTGCACCTTGAAGTTCGGTATTAGGGGACTGGATGAACTCAGGATCATTCGGGAGGCAGAGACAGTTATAGATAAAAGCTACAGGGAGGTAATTACTTCTAGAAATGAAGATATTTGGGTGACTGTTCGAAGAGGTAAGAAGCAATCAGTGCAGCGATCCCCTCTGGCAGTTCTTCTGTAGAACAAGTACACCATTTTGGATACTGTTGGGATGGACAACTTACCAGCGGTAAGCCACGGGGTACAGATCTCTGGCACAGAATCTTCCCCGTTGCTGAGAATGGAAAGGGTGGGAAGAAAAATGGAGCACGTCATTGGGGACTCCATAGTTAGGGGAACAGATAGGAGATTTTGTGGGAACGAGAGAGACTCATAATTGGTGCGTTGCCTCCCAAGTGCCAGGGTCTGTGATGTCTCGGATCATGTTTTCGGGATCTTTAAGGGGGGAGGGGGGGACAGCCTCAAATCATGGTCCACGTAGGCACCAAAGACATAGGTAGGTAAAGGGATGCGGATGTAAGGCAGCAATTCAGGGAGTTAGGATGGAAGCTTAGAGCTAGAACAAACAAATTTGTTATCCATGCCACATGCTAGCGAGTAAAGGATTAGGGAGAGACAGCAGTTGAACATATGGCTACAGGGATGGTGCAGGAGAGAGGGATTCAGAAAGCTGAATAATCAGGGGTCGTTCTGGGTTAGGTGGGACCTCTACACCTGAACTAGAGGGGTACCAATATCCTGGGGAGGAAATTTGGGAGGGTTTAAACTAATTCAGCGTGGGGATGGGAACCTGAATTGTAGCTCCAGAACACAGGAGCTTGACAGTAGTGAGGTCATGGATAAGGTTTCAAGGTCGCAGGAGTATATCAGCAAGCAGGAAGGTGGTTTGAAGTGTGTCTACTTCAATGCCAGGAGCATTCGGAATAAGGGTTGGTACCTGCGACTTTGATGTTGTGGCCACTTCGGAGACATGGGTAGAACAGGTGCAGGATCCAGAGTTTAGATGTTTCAGTAAGGTCAAGGAAGGTGTGGCATTGTTAGTCAAGGTGTTATGAGGGATTTTCACATCACAGACATTGACTGGCAACGTTTTAGTTCAAGTACTTTAGATGAGTCAATTTTTGTCCAAAGTGTGCAGGAAGGTTTCCTGAAGCAGTATGTACATAGGCCAACAAGAGGCGAAGCCACATTGATTTTGGTATTGGGTAACGAACCAGGCCAGATGTTAGATTTGGAGGTAGTTGAGCACTTTGGTGATAGTGACCACAATTCAGTTACGTTTACTTCAGTGATGGGAAGAGATAGATACATACTGCAGGGCAAGAGTTATAGCTGGGGGAAAGGAAATTATGATGCGATTAGGCAAGATTTAGGATGCATAGGATGGGCACAATTGAAAGGTGGAGCACATTCAAGGAACAGCTACTGTGTGTTCTTGATAAGTATGTACCTGTCAGGGAGGGAGGAAGTGGTCGAGTGAGGGAACATGGCTCACTAAAGCAGTTGAATCTCTTGTGAAGAGGAAGAAAGAGATTTATGTAAAAATGAGATGTGAAGGCTCAGTTAGGGTGCTTGAGAGTTACAAGTTAACCAGGAAGGACCTAACGAGAGTGTTAAGAGGAGCCAGGAGGGGACATGAGAAGTCTTTGACAGGTAAGGTCAAGGAAAACCTTGAAGCTTTTTATAGGTATGTCAGGAATAAAAGAATGACCAGGGTAAGATTAGAGCCAGTCAAGGACAGTAATGGAAAGTTGTGCATGATTGCAAAGAGATAGGAGAGGCGCTAAATGAATATTTTTCATCAGTATTCAAACAGGAAAGAGACAATGTTGTCGAGGAGAATACTGAGATACATGCTATTAGACTAGATGGGATTGAGGTTCATAAGGAGGTGTCAGCAATTCTGGAAAGCATGAAAATAGAGGTTCCCTGGGCAGGATGGGATTTATCTTAGGATTCTCTGGAAAGCTTGGAAGGAGGTTGCAGAGACTTTGGCTTTGATCTTTATGTCATCATTGTCTACAGGAATAGCGCCAGAATACTGGAGGATTGCAAATGTCTCTATTCTTCAAGAAGGGGAGTTGAGACAACCCTTGGAATTATAGACCTGTGAGCCTTACTTCTGTTGTGGGCAAAGTTTTGGAAAGGATTATAAGAGCTAGGCTTTACAATCGTCTAGAAAGGAATAATTTTATTAGGGATAGTCAGCAGGGTTTTATGAAAGGTAGGTCGTGCCTCACAAACCTTATTGAGTTCTTTGAGAAGGTGACCAAAGAGGCAGATCAGGATAAATTAGTTGATGTGGTGTATATGGATTTCAGTAAAGTATTTGATCAGATTCCCCATGGTAGGCTATTACAGAAAATACGGAGGCACGGGATTGAGGGTGATTTAGCGGTTTGGATCAGACATTGGCTAGCTGTAAGAAGACAGATGGTTGATGGGAAATGTTCATCCTGGAGTTCAGTTACTAATGGTGTACCGCAAGGATCTATTTTGGAGCCACTGCTGTTTGTCATTTTTATCAATGATATAGATGGGGGCAGAGAAGGATGGATTAGTAAATTTCCGAATGACACTAAAGTCGGTGGAGTTGTGGACAGTGCGGAAGGATGTTGCAGGTTACAGAAGAACATAGATAAGCTGCAGAGCTGGACTGAGAGGTGGCAAATGGAGTTTGATGTGGAAAAGTGTGAGGAGATTCACTTTGGAAGGAGAAACAAGAATACAGGGTACTGGCCTAATGGTAAGATACTTGGTATTGTAGATAAGCAGATGTTCTCAGTGTCTATGTGCATAGATTCCTGAAAGTTGGCATCCAAGTTGATAAGAGTTGTTAAGAAGGAATATGGTGTGTTAGCACTTATTGGTAAACGGATTGAGTTTTGGAGCCATGACATCACGTTGCAGCTGTACAAAGCTCTGGTGCGGCTGCACTAGGTGTATTACATACAGTTCTGGTCGCCACATTATAGGAAGGATGTGGAAGCATTGGAAAGCGTGCAGAGGAGATTTATCAGGATGTTGCCTGGTCAGTCATTCAGAGGAATGACTGAGGGATTTGAGGCTGTTTTCATTAGAAAGAAGGAGGTTAAGAGGTGACTTAATAGAGTCATACAAGGTGAACAAAGGATTAGATAGGGTGGACAGCGAGTCTTTTTCCTCGAATGGTGATGGCTCGCACCAGGGAACATAGCTTTAAATTGAGGGGTGATAGATATAGAACAGATGTCAAAGGTAGATTCTTTATTCAGAGAGTCATAAAGGCATGGAATGCCCTGCCTGCAGTAGTAGTGGATTCACCAACCGTAAGGACATTTAATGGTCACTGGATAAACATGCAGATGATATTGGAATAGTGTAGAGATTAGATGGGCTTTAGATTGGTTTCACAGGTCGGCGCAACATCGCGAGCTGAAGGGCCTGTACTGCACTGTCATGGTTCTATGTCTTATATCCTATAGGAATCAGGCAATACCAGTTCCAGTGGTTGACAGTCACAGACCTTGTCTCATGGGTCAAGAGTGGTTGAAACAGATAAAATTGGACTGGCTAAAGATACTAAATGTTCAAGAGCTCCTGCACAGATACTCAGGTTTTTCAGAGGGAACTGGGTCAAATAAATGGAGTAAAGATAAAATTTATTGGAACCTAAGGCCAGACCTCAATTCTTTTAAGCCCGCCCAGCACCTTCTGCACTTCACGATAAAATGGAATTAGAGTTGAAAAGATTGGAAGATTTGGGTGCCATCAAATCAGTGTAGATTTCAGAATGGACTGCACCATAATCCCTATTATGAAGCCAGATTGCACTGATAATCTGTGGAGAATTGAAGTTAAATGTGAACCAAGGAGCCCAGATAAAGTAATACCTCATTCCAAGAATAGAGGCTCTCTATGCAAATTTAGCACAGCACCTTAAGTACACCAAATTAGAACACAGAACATTACAGCACAGAACAGGCCCTTCGGCCTTCGATGTTGCGCCGACCAATACAAAAAGCAATGACCCTCCAAACTAAACCATTCCCTTCTCTTCCATATACTTATCAACTAACCTCAAACGCCACCAAACTTGGCGCATCTACAACTGCCGCAGGCAGGGCATTCCACTCCCTAACCACCCTCTGGGTAAAGAACCTACCTCTGATATCCATCCTATAACTATCACCCTTAATTTAAAGCTGTGTCCCCTCGTGCTAGCTTTCTCCATCCTAGGAAAAAGGCTATCACTGTCCACCCGATCTAAACCTCTAATCATCTTATATGTTTCGATAAGGTCCCCTCTTAGCCGCCTCATTTCTAACGAAAACAACCTCAAATCCCTCAGCCTCTCTTCATAAGACCTGCCCTCCATACCAGGCAACATCCTGGTAAACCTCCTCTGTACCCTCTCCAATGCCTCCACATCTTTCTTATAATGTGGGGACCAGAACTGCACACAATACTCCAAGTGTGGCCGCACTAGAGTGTTGTACAGTTGCAACATGACGTTGCGGCTCCGAAATTCAATCCCCCTACCAATAAAAGCTAAGACTCCATATGCCTTCTTAACAACCTTCTCGACTTGACTGCCTACTTTCAGGGATCTATGCACATACACACCAAGATCCCTCTGTTCATCAAGACTACTAAGAATCCTACCCTTAGCCCTATACTCTACACATTTATTATTTCTGCCATAGTGCATTACCTCACACTTTTCCACATTAAACTCCATTTGCCACCTCTCGGCCCCGCTCTGCAACTTGTCCAAGTCCCTCTGCAAACTATAACACCCCTCTTCACTATCTACCACTCCACCGACTTTAGTGTCATCTGCAAATTTACTAATCCATCCGTCAATACCCTCATCCAGATCATTTATAAAAATTACAAACAGCAGGGGCCCCAAAACAGACCCGAGGTACACCACTTGTAACCGAACTCCACAATGAATATCTCCCATCAACCACCACCCTCTGTCTTCTATCTGCTAGCCAATTCCTAATACAATTAGCTAAATCACCCTCTATCCCATACATCTGCATTTTCTGCAGAAGTCATCCATGGGCCACCTTATCAAATGCCTTACTAAAGTCCATATATACCACATCAACCGCCTTACCCCCATCCACCTCTTTGGTCACTAGATCATAGCCATGCATACCAGCAGCTGAAGTTGGATGAAGACTCTCAAAATTTAGTCACTATTAATACCAACAAACGTTTTTATACACTCGTTTGCCACCTGGGATCTCATCAGCCTGCACCGTTTTCCAGCGCACTTACAGAAAGCATGTTGCAGGGAATCCTCAAAAAGTGATACTGACTTGGATGGTGTCCCCCAAAGAACACAGGGCAAACCAAGAAGCAGTCATAAAAAGGTTTAAAGGAGTGAGCACCCACTTAAAATGCGTGATATGTACAGTTCAAGCAAACATGGTTATTTATTTTAGCTTCATTCCTTGGTTTGCAAGCCCTTGAGAACAAGGTGAAAGCCAAAGAAGTATCACATCGTAAGAATTTAATTGAATTAAAATCATCCCAAGGGATAGTAAATTATTATTAGAGATTCCTGCAGAATATGTTCATCTCTCTGGCCTCATAATACCAGCTTCTGAAGAAACATCAGTGATGGAAATGAGGAGAAGTGCAAAACGAGGATTTTGCTGAATAAAACCTTGCAACCATCAACACTACTTGTACATTGTAAACTAAACCATTGGTGGTTATCTGGAATGCATCACCATATGGAGTTGAAGCTGCCCTTTCTCACAAGACATCAAACGGCAGACAGGGCCAACTGCATTTGCATCAAGAATCTTATCCAACAATGCAAAGAAATATTCTCAAATTGATATGGAGTCCTGCAGTTATCTATGCACTTGAAGAAGCTTCATCTGATCACAAGCCTCTGTTAGAGGATTATTCTGAGAGGATAGCCCAGTGCCACTGATTGCGTCTGCAAAGGTACAGAGATGGGCCTTATTGTTAGCTGTGTACTATTTCTTCCAGCATAGACGAGGGATGCAAATTTCAAACAAGGACACACTCAGCCCTCTCCCTGCATCACAGGCAGTACCCTCACCATCAGTACTACAGGAAATAGTGCGTGCATTGCACCTGGCAGAGAAAACACTGTTCTCAGCAGCCCAATAAAATCTTGGACTGAGATATCCATTGTTCGCCAAAGTTAAAAGAATGATGTTACAAGGTTGACACCAAGACATTTCAGAGCAGGTCAGATCCTATCTACAACATAGGATAGAAATAATACCTGAGGATGGCACATTAATGTGGGGGACTTCTGTTATAGTGCCAACACAGGGGTGACAGATTTTACTATAGGAGCTGCATGATGTCTCACTGAGCAGAGCAGGATGAAGGCACTGGCCAAAGCTATGCCTGGTGGCCTGGCATCAGCAAGCAGATTGAAAGCATGGACAGCCAATGCCCAAGCTATTAGATCCTGCAGTAATGGCCGCCACCAGTGAATATGCAGCCATGGGAGTGGCTGAGCTGGCCATGGTCACGTTTGCACATAGGCTTCTTATTGTGGTTGATCAAGATTCAAAATAGCCACATGTCCACTGAATGAAGCCAACAATGGCCACAGCGTTGTGGTATATCTTTGCCATCCATGACATCCCTGAGGTCTTAGCATCCAACAATGGCACAGCATTTACAGTTTAGCTTCATTAGTTTGGAAGGTTAAATTGTATATGCCACACTTGGTCAGCTCCTTACATCCAGCCTCAAATAGCTTGGCAGAGTGAACCGAATAAACATTTAAAGCTTTATGAAGCAGCAAGCTTAGAGGCTTGCAAATAAAGTACATGGGACTGGGGCAGTCATTGAAGTGGATAGGATACAGAGATGTTTCAGCTTTATTTGGACAAGTTAAGTGAGTGTGTAAATGAATAGCAATATAACTTGGATAAACATGAGGTCATCCACTTTGGCATCAAAAACTGTAAGGCACATTGTTATCTGAATGGCCATAAACTAGGAGAGGATAATGTGCATCAAGGACTGGGTGTCCACATCACTGGTCAGTAAACGTTAGCATGCAGATGCAGTGGTATTGGTATTATACTGACACGATTCGGCAGCAGGGATATCTTGCTGCAATTATACAAGGCCTTGGTAAAACCACACCTGGGATATTATGTGCAGTTTTGATCTCCTTATTTGAAGATGTTCTTGTTCTAAAGGGACGACAGAGAAGGTTGAGCAGATTGATTCCAGAGATGGCAGAATTGACGTATGAGGATTATATTCACTGGCGTTCAGAAGAGAAAAGAGGGATCTCATGGAAATCGATAATATTCTAACAGGACTAGACAGGGTAGAAGGACATTCCTGATGGTGGGATGTCCAGAACTAGAGGTCACAATCTGATGATACAAGGTAGAATATTTAGGACAAAGATAGGAGAAATTTCTTCACACAGCGAGTAATAAGGCTGAATTTGTTACCACAGAAAGCAGCTGAAGCGAAAACATTGTTTGCAAGAAAAAAAATTAGATACAGCACTTGAGACAAAAGGAATCAAAGGATATGGGGCAAGGCAGGATTAGGTTGAGTTGGATGATCAGCAATGTCAATGTATGGCGGAGCAGGCTTGAAGGGCCAAATGTCCTCCTCTTTTCTATTGTAGACCACTAACTTTATATTTGGCAAGTTTCTTGTAAACTTATAACAATATGCCAAATGCTATCATCTGGGTTACAGCAATTGAATTATTAATGGAACAATGGCAACAAATCCAGCTGGGGAGCAGAGTAACACATTGACTAGCATTGCTGCCTCACAGTGCCAGAGACCTAGGTTCAATTCTAGCCTTGGGTGACTGTGTCGAGTTTGTACGCTCTTTCCTTATCTGCTCTAGTTTCCACCCACAGTCTAAAGATATACCAGTTAGGTGGATTGTAAAGATACCATCTTATTCTCCCAGTTTCTCTGCATCCGTTGCATCTGATCCAATGAAGCCACATTTGAAAATGGCACATTTGACATGAATGCCATTTTCTTAACCAAGGTTTCCCCTGTGGCTGACAGGGCACTCCACCCATTTCCAGCACCTCTGCCTGCAAACCTCCCCTTCACAGAACCATGACAAGGACCCCCCAGTCCTCACTTTTCACCCCACAATCCTCCTCATTCAAAGTATCATCCTCTGCAATTTTTGCCAAATTCAACATGATGGTACCACAAAACACAAGAGGTATCTGCTCATTGAAAGCTCTCCCCTGCACGTTTGCAGTAAAGACTTTGACTTCAGCTTACTCCAGACACCTAGTGGCTTTTGCCCCAACTTCTGAATTCTGCGAACACAGTGAAATAAGGAGGTCCAGGAGGTGCTGTTGAGTTTCAGTAAGAGGAATAACAGCGAATATTGACAATTCGATCATTTCCAATGCAAAATACAAACTGATGGCCTTTGGTGCACACTCCATAACTGGGACAGTCTGTTTTCTGATATCTTTCAAGTGCTAAATCCGCAGACAGCAGGCATAAGACAGAAAATGGCTGTGCAACACATTCAATTGTTGCTAACCAGACTACTGCAAATCAGGTGCTGCAGAAGGGGACTGTAAATACACTTGAAAAGGAATAGGCATTGCTAAGCTTAAGGGAAATAGAATATTGTGTTCAAAGGAACAGGCATAGACTTGATGGGTGAAATAGCTTTCTTGTTTCTTGAATCATGCAACACCACTTTGCCAACAGAACCAATGCTCAGCTCACCTTACTTACTGTAGCAAACTAAGTAGACAATATTTTGTAAGACTTGCAATATAAGTAGCCTTGGAATTAACCTCCATTGTCTATGCCTCTTATCTGCAATTATGTAATTCTGTATACAAGAAAACTAGATCTAAACTGAATGTCACATGGCTGCAGTAAAGTGCAGCAATACTTCTACCATCCCTTTCCAGGATTGTATACTTAAACCATGGAGCATTCTGGTACATAACAGGGAGGCTTTCACAATTTCCATTTTAACCAGAGTTAGCAAGCTTCCACAATTGTCCTTGTGGGTCAATGTGCTATCCTGTACACAAAGTAAAAGTCAGCAAAATCGCGGGTTCAACCCCTAGTCTCCACAGCATCCCCTCCTATATTGTATTTCTTTGTTCATGAAATGTAAAAGAGGAAAACGGAAAAGAGAGATACTCGGCCTGCTGACAGTAGCCAGCCATGACCAGGAAGTCAAAGAGAAGCAGGTTGCCTCACAGCACCAGGAACCCAGATTTGATTCTTGCTTGTGTGGTATCTGGATGTTTGCCTTGTGCCTAAATGGACTTCCTCTATTTTCCTTCCACAATCCGAAAAACATACTGATTAGGTGCATTGGCCATGCTAAATTCTCCCTCACTGTACCCGACCAGGCGCTGGAGCATGACAATTAGATAATTTACATAGTTATTTCATTGCAGTATTAATGTAAGCCTACTTGTGACAAATAAATAAACTTTAAAGTTTAAGGACAGATGCATCTGCAGTGTAAAATCCGAGGTCCACTGATGTATACCTCCAGCAAAAAAATTGTGCTGTGGGCCTATGCCCACAATTGAAATTGCATAAGCTCATTTTATCAGGAAACTCTGTCAGCAAGCTGTTGGCACAAACATGCTTTGACTGTCTATGCAGCATTAATTACCAGGGTTAATCTTGACAAATGGTTAATCTTGGCCCTTTTGCAACACCAAGGAAAAAGATTCCACACAAGTCAAACTTCAAAACACTCAAGAAATCTAGAAATATGTCCCATACCATAGGGTTGGAGTCAGCAATCAGGTCTCGCAGTGAGTCCAGGAAACCTTGATCCTCTACCATCTGGGCATTGATGTCGTGCAGTTTGGCCACGCAGACAGCAGCTGTTTTCCGGACATACGGGTCTTCATCTTTCAGACACTTGCGGAGAGGCTCACATAAGTATTCTGTTATTTTGTCCACACGGATGCAGCCCATAGTACGGACTGCCAGAGCTCTGATCAAAGGGTTTGGATCTTCACAGTCCTGAGAACAAATTTTTTTTTTAAAAATTTCAATTAAAAATGTTATCAGTACACACGTCTAATTTGAGACTTTCGGGCATTTGCATAGAATCCCCACAGTGCAGGTCATTTGGCTGGTCAAGTCTGCACCTACTCTCCAAAAGAACACCTTATCCTGGCCCCCCACCCTATCCCCGTAACCTCACACATTTACCTCAATAATCCTCCTAAACTACACATCCTGGGACATGAGGGGGCAATTTAGCATGGCCAATACACCTAAATTGCACATCTTTGGACTATGGAAAGAAATCAGAGCATCAGAGGAAACCCATGCAGGCATTGTGCAAAGGCCAGAATTGAACCCAAGTCCTTGGCACTGTGAAGCAGCAGTATTAACCACAGTGCCACCCTTGTTAAGGATTCTTGTTGTTGTTGTCCTCTCTGTGCATTAGAAGTAGAACATTTTAATTCCGTGCTGTTAGCATCAGGCACCTCCAGCTGAGTTGTATTGCAGCTGGATGCAAAATAAAGCTAAAGCTACTCCATATCAGTCTAAGCACAGCATTCTCTGGACCAACAGGACTTTCCCCCTATATTCAATATATTTGCACTTTTATTGCTTATAATCGGTGTTTCGTATTCTTCAGTATCAGTGCCATCAGCTACTTCTTGATATCTCATGGGATGAATCGAATTGGATGAAGACTGACATCTAGGGACCTCAGGAGGAGGCCAAGATGGATCATCTACTCAGCATTTCTGGCTGAAAGTTACCTTTTGCACTGACATGCTGGGCTTTTGTGTTTCAGAACACATCTGCTGCTGATGGACCACAGTGCCTCATAGACTTAAGTTGTTAAATCTGTTTGCAGTCTATCTCATTTAGCCACAAGGAGTCTTCTGGTCATCTGACACAAAACATCATGCTTACAACATTAATAACATCATGGTCTCACACATACAACCTGTAGCCCATTACTCTTTGCCTCATCATTACTTCCCTCACCCCACCAAACTCTTACACTCCTTTGTTAAGCTGTTTAGATTAGATTCCCAATGCCTGCAAACCACAGGTTCATTAAATCCATGGGTTTATTTTACCATAGTGCAGTCAAAAATCAATTATGCTTCATGTAACATGCAGCATTTTCTAACAAACAGTGATGTGGTCCAGAAACTCCCTCAACTCAGGGGTACGGGGCTCAACTGCAGTGCTTCACCCTGAATCAGACTTGGAATTGAGAGTGAGGCTTTTTGACATGCATGATGCCGTACAACCTTGGAAAGCGTAATCAGATCTATCAATTTTTCATAACCATACCTTGACAAAGCTGTTGACAGCCATAATGGCCATGTCAGGCTGATTCTTGGCGTAATTCATGAGGTAGAGATAAACCAGCTTCTTCAGCTCCAGGTTGTCTGTTTGCATACAGTTCACAACATCCGGAAAGAGCGAACTACACAAAAACACAATAGAAGACAAATTGGTTTATCTTGTTAGTAATATAATGGTTTCTCCTCATGATATCATAAATAGTTAAAATATCCAGAAAATAAAAGGAAAATACTGCAGATGCTAAAAACATGGATCAATGCAGCAAGTATGGCAGAATCCATTGTTGGGATACAAGATCAGAGACCCCCAAGATATATTATGAAGTGAGACGAGACCCCAATGATTTACTATTTTGGTATAAATGTGAGGATTAAAATGTTTCATTCCAGGTGTGGTTCTACTGACATACTAGGGAGCTTTTATTTTTGAAGCAAACTTTATTTAATAATAGTTTAACTGCAACAAATCAATTAGCTTAACATTTACAATTGAACAATACTCAAAACAGGACAAGTTACAATTCTTAACTGCTAATCTATTCCCATTAGTTCTAATTCAAGCAATATTCCTCTTGCAGACTTAAAACCCCTCTTCAAAATCAGTTAGCAAACCCCCAGACTTGTGTGTTTGTATTTGTTAACAGTCCAGGAGCCTTTTAAACACCTCTGGAGAAACAGAGACACCTGTCTTTGGACAGTCCCAAATAGCATACTCCAAAGAGATACAAACAAAAAGATACTTCTTACTTCTTTCGGAACCTGGCAATGATTAAATAAACTCTCTTCTGCAACTTTAACTCTGCCCATTCTCTACCTCTGTCAATCAACCTAATTAAAACCCTAAGATAAATCCAAAACCCAGGGATGCCAACTCTTTCAAAACACCAGCACAAATGTGATGGGTTGAATGGCCTACCTCTGCTGTATGATTCTGATGACTGATTTTCTTTACTGTTGTATAACTTTACTAATTACCATGCTAAGTCTGCAATGTATCATAAATTTTTCCGGTGTGGTGCACATTTTGCAATGTTAGTTTAAAATAAGATATGGATTGGCTGGTCAGATGACTTGCCAAATTTATCTGATGAACAGCAGAGACATTCACACCAGGAAGTTACCAAATCTGACCTTTTGCCTTCACTGAGTCTGTGGATCAGAGTGGAAGCAGCTCCTCTTGCTGCATATATGGGAGTGTGTGGACATCCTCAGGGTCCCTAGCTGCAGCATTCTGCTGCTGGTTTTCCCCACCTGGCAAATGACAAATCTGTCAATTTGACTGGTTGCCAGGTAGGAGATGCTGAATTCCTACCATTAAATTTGGCGGGATATCTGTATTCCTGGGTGCATCTTTCCACCCCCTCTCCACGCTTGAACTCTATAAACACATTCCACTCCTATCTCACTACTGCCTCTGATATCCCTCAAGATCAGAGCCATGGTCAGTATTGCCGCCTCACAGCAGCAGGGACCTAGTTCAATTCTGGCTTTGGGTCCATGTGTGCGTGGAGTTTGCATCTTTTCCCGTATCTCCAGGTGCTCCGCTTTCCTCCCACAGTCCAAAGGTGTGTGGGTTAGATTGATTGGCCATGCTAAATTGCCCCTCAGGGTCAGGCAATTAACAGGTAAATACATGAGGTTGTGGGAATAGGGCCTGGATAGGCTTGTTTTCAGTCCAGATTCTTTCAGCACTGTAGGGATTTTGTGATTCTATTTAATCTTCTGATTAGACACATTAAAGCTTTCTGGAATCAACATTAAGTCCAACTTTAAATGGTGAGGCTTTTCATTTCTTTTCTGTTCCCATGGCTTGGGCCCACACAACCCCACCCCCTGCTCACATGGCCAACAGTCCCTTGTTGTTTAGTTTTGCTGCCAATGAGCACTGCCCTTTGGTCTCCAAATAACACATTCTGCATTCCTCAGTCCTTACTGGCATCAATAACACACTGTTTATCTAACGTCAGGACATCTTTGCCAAGCTCGCCACTGCTCTGACCTATCCCTGAACTTGAATTCTGACCCATCCATTCTCCAACTATATAATTCAAAACATTTCTACCCTTCTTCAGTTCTGTGTAAGGGTCATATACACTTGAAACGTGAACTCAGCTCTTTTCTGCACAGATATTTCCAGTCCTGAGTTCATCTAGTATTTTCTGTGTGTAACATGTCCAGCATCCTGTCAGCTGGAATGTCTTTACATAGTTTCATCCTTCACAGTTTCACGTAGAACTTATGTGGCAATACAAATAGCCTTCACTACTGCTAGATATGCAGAATTTGATTTCTGCCAAACAAATGTATCAGACGTGGTCACGTTAATCTGTAAGCACTTTCAGTCTGTACTTCAGTAGTAATAGAGGCCACACTGTAACACAGGGTTTGGGAAAGAGTCAATGAACAATAACATTGTTGTTTTGATGCTCAATGTAATCAAGTTTGGGAAAGAGTCAATGAACAATAACATTGTTGTTTTGATGCTCAATGTAATCAAGTCTGATGGGTAATATCTTCAAAACTTGTTTGAGCTTTAATTTGGAGAAAGGTCCTCTGCATCCAGAATCATTCATTTCTGCTTTCAATCAGCCACTGCTCATCCTCGTTATTATAAATGTGGAAATGAATAATGATCCAGAAGCAATTGTATAGAAAAATAGTTTCATATCTAACTACTTGCCTGAAGGTGATGAACAAATAGTCAGCATTGTTCAAATATGCAAAAAAAAAGGTCAAGACCTCCTAGTTTCTGGGTTGGCATACCCCAAAAGATGGGCTGGAAAAGCCTAGGGCAACATGGCAGCACAGTGGTTAGCTCTGCTGCCTCAGTGCCAGGGACCTGGGGTCAATTCCTGGCTAGGGTCAGTGTGTGTGTGGAGTTTGCACATTCTCCCCATGTCTGGATGGATCTCCTCCAGGTGCTCCAATTTCCTCCCACAGTCTGAAAGACATGCTGGTTAGATGTATTGACCCAAACTTGTGTTGAAGAATGGCAATTAGCGCAATTTCACAGTAACTTCATTGCAACATTTATGTAAGCCTTACTTGTGACTAATAAACAAACTTTACTTTAGGACTCTTGCAGGAATTGCCCAGGAAGTTTTAACTTCCATTCAGCAAATGCCCTGAATCTGGAACCCTCAAACTCTGAGCTTGAGTCAGAAACTTTGGATGGTTCCAACTCACTGAGCAGAAACCTAAGGAAAGGTTTATAACCAGTTCTAACCATACTTATTGACTCCTAGTCTACCCTGTGGTGGCACAGTGGTTAGTACCAGGGACATAAGAACTAAGAGCTGGAGTAAGCCATATGGCCTCACGAGCCTGCTCTGCTAATCAATAAGATCATGGCTGGTCGTTTTGTGGACTCAGCCCTATTTACCTGGCCGTTTACCATAACCCTTAATTCCTTTACTGTTCAAAAATTTATCTATCCTTGCCTTAAAAACATTCAGTGAGGTTGCCTCAACTGCTTCATCAGACAGGAAATTTCACAGGTTTACAACCCTTTGTGTGAAGAAGTTCCTCCTCAACTCGGTCTTAAATTTTATTTTGAGGCTATGCTCCCATGTTCTAGTTTCACCCAGTAGTGGAAACAATTTCCCTGCTTGTATCTTATCTACTCCCTTCACAATCTTATATATTTCCATAAGGTGTCCCATCATTCTTCTGAATTCCAATGAGTATAGCCCCAGTCTACTCAGTCTCTCCTCATAAGCCAACGCTCTCAATTCTGGAATCAACTTCGTGAATCTCCTCTGCACCCCCTCCAGTGCCAGTATATCCTTTCTCAAGTAAGGAGACCAAAACTACACAGTACTGCAGGTATGGCCTCACCAGCACCTCATACCATTGCAACATTATCTCGCTGCTTTTGAACTCCATCTCTCTAGCAAAGAAGGACAAAATTCCATTTGCCTTCTTAATTATCTGTTGCACCTGCAAACCAACTCCTTGAGATTCCTGCACAAGGACACCCAGGGCCCTCTGTACAGCAGCAAGCTGTAATTTTTTAACTGTTTAAGTAATAGACCATTTTGCTGTTATTCCTACCAAAATGGATGACCTCACATTCACCAACATTGTATTCCATCTGCCAGACCCTCGCTCACTCAGATTATTTATATTCTTTTGCAGACTTTCAGCATCTTCTGCACACTTTGCTCTTTCACCCATCTTAGTATCATCTGCCACATTACGCTTGGTGTCCAACTCCAAATCATCTATGTAAATTGTAAACAATTGCGGTCCGAGGCACATCACTAATCACCAATCAGAAAAACATCCATTTTCCCCTACTCTTTACTTGTTAATTATCCCGTAGAGGATAGTTAACCAATCCTTTACAGTCCTTCCTTATCACTGTATATACAGGTCCTGGGTTTAATTCCCGACTTGGGTGACTGCCTGGACGATGTCTACATATTCTCCTCATGTCTGTGCGGTTTCCTCCAGGTGCTCCTGTTTCCTCCCATGTCCAAAATACGTGCTGGTTAGATGCATTAGCCATGCTAAATTCTCTCCTCAGTACACCTGAACAGGCACCAAACTGTTGTGAATAGGGGATTTTCTCAGTCATTGCAGTGTTAACGTAAGCCTACTTGTGGTACTATTAAATAAACTTTAAACAAACCTCAACCCACAGTGAGCAAACACTCTTCCTTCTCTCATCTCCGCCTAAACCCCAACTGTCGTCCCACAGCTCAACCTGTCAGGATTCAACTTCCACTAACTGGCCCCTTTCGCTCCTAACCTATTGGCTACCTCCTCTACCCTCTCAAGCATTGACCTTGCCTCTTAGCTTCTCAAATGGCTTCAGGACATTTAGACTCAGTGGAGTATAGCATAAGGGGTAGTGGCTAGGTTTGCCCTGACACACACACATCATGACCAATGGGCTCTCGGAGAAATGCCGCACATTTATTAGGAGACCTAGTTCTACTACTCAGGTGAGAAACGTGGAACCCTGGCATGAGGAAAGGAGGAGCAAAGTGGCAATCTGCTGGTGATTGCATTCCTTGAGAGATTCAGCTCGTAACATATATCCCCTACTTCTGCCCACATGTGATAAAAGGTTTGGGGTTGCAAGTCCTTGTGCATTACAAAGTACATACTGGAGGTAGATAATTGAAATTCTATGCATTCCTGAATACGTGGTTAGAGTAGATAGTCAGAAACATTTTCCCAGGGTGGAAGAGTTAATTACAGGGGGCACGAGTTTAAGGTGCAAGGGGCATGGTTTAAAGAAGATGCACGAGGCATTTTTTTTTTTTAAACGTAGAGAATGATGGGTGCCTGGAACTCGCTACCGGGGAGGTAGTGGAACAGATACAATAGTGAGTTTGAAGGGCATCTGGACAAATACACGAACAGGATGGGAATAGAAGAATATGTTCCCTGGAAGGTTAGCGGGTTTTAGTTGAGTTGGGCAGCATGATAAGAGCAGGCTTGCAGGGCCGAAAGGCCTGTTCCTGTGCTCTGGTTTTCTTTGTTCTTTGCATGTCAAACAGATTTTTTTTTATATATACAGAATTATCAATTGTATGCATTATGCATACAATTATTCCATATTACTCTTGTTTCATGCTGCATTTATTACTGAGGATGACTATTACTTACACATGAATTTGAATAGGTTAACCTGTACAAGAGGTCTGATTCTTGAAATATTTTGAATCTTCAAAATTGGAAACCAGTAAAGGGGCCCGTCTATCTACTTTTCCAAAAAACTATTTACTGTCACCATGATTAGTTCTTAAATTGACTGTGATAATTTAACATGACAGAATAAAATTCAGTTTTCAGTAAATACAAGACAGGTTCTGTAAAAAGAAAGCATCATCTCATTTTCAGAACAAGTAGGGTTAGAAAAAAAACTTGGATTTCCATGCTGAACTCTCACGGGTGAAACAAAAAAGGAAAAAATGAATTTCACTTTGTCAGATGGCCCATTGACTGTCTCTTGATGGTATGAATGGTATTATGCCAATTCGTATCAGTAATCTTCTGCTTACTAAGTGCTTCCGTTCAGCAAGGTCAGCAGGGTGAAGCATCAAAAGTTGAAAACAATCATAAGAGAATCACCATGGACTTCCTCACACATCTGAGGAACTGGCTACGTCAGTGTTTCTCTGACAGCCTCTCAACTAGGAATGAATAAAAATAATGAATAAAAAGCTAAATACATTGGGAAATGGGTCACTCAAATTCTCAACCATTTTAATCAACAGAACATTTTCCTGCTAACAGATTCTCCCTCTGCCGCTTAAGCTTCTGTAACTGTGTTGTTGCAACCATTTCTACCAGATTGTTACCCTCCTTTTCTCCCATCTGGAAAACTAAGGTTTTCGAGCCAACGGAATGCAGCCTCAGGGACCACAGATGCCATTGTCAACACCTATAAGAATCAGCCCTGAAGGAAAAAGGTGCCTTGCCTCAAAACTGTGGTCCCTTTGTAGCTTTTCTCTCTGAATTAAAAGGTTGTGACTGCTAACACTACTCTGGACTGGAGCATATAATGTAAGCACTTATTGTTGGAGCTGCTACTATAAAAGATGGCATTCTAAACTGACAGCTCCATCTGCCTGAGCAAGTGAATAAGCAAGATCCCATAACATTTTCCAAACAACTGGTAGTTCTCCTATTGGATTATCTTAAACTTGCCTTTTATGACCACCAGCCCACAAAAACCCATTTACTAACTTCCAAAAAGATCTACAGTCTCACTCAGATAGAACATGTGTGGGCACATATTGCGTATGATATAGCACAGGCAATCTACCAAGATTAGACTGGGGACATTCATATGATAGAATGGAAGGAACATTTTCGTAAATCTCAAGAATCCACTACCCCACCAATAATCCTCGAATTGGTGAAGACAAAAAAATTCTCAAATTAAAGAAATCTATTTGAAACATTGGGAAAATAGGAAGATAAATTGAATATCAGCACTAACTGTCTAAGAATGGGAGAGAGAATGGATAATGAACCAAAATTCAGAAACAAAGTCAGTTCAGAATAATTCACACCCAATTTTAGACCAACTGGAATTAAAGCAAATTACAAAAACATAGCAACATACTAATCAATCCCAATAGATAGCCTTGTAGTTGATCCTGATGCAGTCTTGTGATCTCTACATGTCTGAGCAATCCCCAAGAAGCACCCTTAAAGCATTATTCCCATCTATTTATCATATCGAAGTGTGAAGAGTTTGGAGAACAAGACAGTTGGTTGGTGTACCATCCCCAATTGTCAGAGCAGGCAGAGAACCTTTTGTGGACATCTGACATTTGAAACTGGCAATTGAACATTAGAGAGCTTGCAGCTTTGTAGGTAGAAATTCCACCTCTGAAGCTCCAGGCTCCAGTCCCACTCCAGGAATCAAAGGCCAAGGAAGATGTTTTTAATCATGTGACCAACTGAAAATCTTTCCAAACCAAACAGATGGCAGGTGACACGAGTGGAAGAGGTTCCTAGTCAGCCATGTGATGCAAAGAACTGAGTAATAACTTGGCAACCCATGGTGCCAATGATTTTAAGACAATTCAGCACATTTGCTGCATGCTGCAACTGCTGTCAGCTTCACATTACCTGACAGGAAGCAAGCACTTCATTGCTGCAGTCTGCAATTCCATTTAACAACACTGTTCTGGCATGGCAAGTTATTCCAAACATAATAGAAACCTGACCACAGACATCTGAAAAGTTCCCAATCATGTGACCCAAAACCACAAAGCAAATTACCTCTTTATAATATAGGAAAAATAAAAGTATCACTTTCTCTGAAATGAATACCGTTTGGTGAACTGCTCCACTTAAAGTAATGAATTTAAATTCAGTACAATGTCTGGAAATAAAAAAGCTGATATCTGCAAAGATGACTATGAAGTGGTTAGATTGTTAAAGAATAGCAATTTATGATCTGTAAGGTTCTTTCAAGAAGACATTTGATCTTAAACATGATCTAGAATATTTATAAATAGCTGGAATACAAGAGCAGAGACATACTTCTGAGGCAATATAAGGCTCTGGTCAGACTTCATTTGGAGAACTGTGAACAATTTTGGGCCCCGTATCTAAGGATGTGCCAGCCTTGGAAAAGATCCAAAGGAGGTTCGCGAGAATGACCTCTGAAATTAAGAGCTTGGCATATAAGGAACAGTTGAGGACTCTGGGTCTGTACTCATTGGAGCTTAGACGGGTGAGGGAGGAACTTTATTGAAACTTAACAGGATACTGTGAGGCCTGGGTAGGGTGGATGTGGAGAGGATGTTTTCACTAGTCGGAAAAACTAGAACCAGAGGGCACAACCTCAGGCTAAAGGGATAATCCTTTAAAAAAGAGATGGAGGAGGAATTTCTTCAGCCAGAGAGTGACAAATCATAGAACTCTTTGCCACAGAAGGTTGTGGAGGCCAGGTCATTGAATGCCTTTTCGACAGAGATAGATCGGATCTTGATTAATAAGATGATCAGGAGTTATCGGGAAAAGACAGAAGAATGGGGATGAGCAAACTATCAGCCATGATTGAATGGGGAAGCAGACTTGATGAGCTAAGTGGCCTAATTCTGTCCTTATAGCCTTATCAAAGGTGGCGGCCCACCACCATCTTCACAGGACCTGGGCAAAAAATGCCAACAGCATCCGCATTCCAACAACGAATAACTGAAATGCTGAGATAAGGAATATTTTTATTTTCACATCAAATATTAGTACTGATCATTCCCAGTTTCTCCTATCCTGCTGAATACTTTCAACCCCTTATCAGCTTAACACAGTGTGACATTTTCATCTTCCACAATGACCATTCCTGTAGTCAAAGATTTGATATCAACAACATTTGGAAGAGTTGTAGATTTTCACCCTCTGAAGCTGCCCCATTCCTTCCATTTTGGCTCGTAACAGCCAGACACTCTTGATAATGAAATAGATCACAAAATACGCAGCAGAGAAACAGATACAGCAGCAGTTGTTGGTCGCATCCTCCAGTCGAGCCACTTTCCATTGGTCCACATTAACTTGCACTTCAGCCACAATTCTAAAGGACAATGTTTACCTCGCTCTCTCCTCCAATCACTATCAGCTTGAATTGATGGACTTAATGAAGCAAAGGCAAAAGAAATACCACCAGAATCTCAGACTGTTTCTAACAGTTCTACTGAACTTCAGCTCTTTGTAAGGGAGAAGATTCCCACCATTCCCAATAAAGTTGTAAACATGCGTTCAGAAAAGCAGTCAGCAAGAACCTTTCTCCCCCACAATCAATGTTGTAAATATATAATGGATTTGAGCAGCAATAAGTGCCCTCCAACATTTAAATGGCATGTTAAAATCTCATATTCAATCACCCATTTGGCAAAATACAGTTTTGCAAGGACAAGAAAGAAACATGAAATCGAAATACAGATGGAAACAGATCGGATACAATGCTTTCACCTCTGGAAGTTAGGCTTGAATCTAACCAAGGCTGTTTGCCAGCGATCTATCTCCTACACGAAACAAGCTGGATTGTAGTTTTGTCCAGCAGCTTATCATCATGCACACATAACATAGAACCAAAGTAATACCGAATCAGCAACGAGCTTAGAAATGTCAGTGCAGCATTCTTCAAAGACAGACTGATAGATGGCCCCTTGATCTAGCTGGTGCGTAAGCACCAGTAACCAAGTTGGGAAAATTGTCCCAATGCCTATGCTAACATGGCTCACCTTGATCATTCCTACCCTCTCAATCCTCACATCTCCCGTAAGAACTTACAGAGGGGAATTTAATTAACAAAGTACATAGAACAATACAGCACAAACAGGCCCTTCGGCCCATGAGTTGCGCCGATCACATCTACCAATCCACAGACCTATCTTATAACCCCCCATCCTATTCCTTTCCATATACTCATCCAGAAGTCTTTTAAAAGACCCCAGTGAGTTTGCCTCAACAACCTCCGACGGCAGTCGGTTCCATTCACTCACCACCCTCCGAGTGAAAAGCCTACCCCTGACATCTCCTTTGTATTTGCTTCCCTGCACTTTAAATCTGTGTCCTCTCGTAGTGACCATTTCAGCTTGGGGAAATAGTCTCTGAGAGTCCACCCTATCTATCCCTCTCAACATTTTATAAACCTCTATCAGGTCGCCTCTCAACCTATGTCTCTCCAGTGAGAAGAGTCCCCGCTCCCTCAACCTATCTTCATAAGGCCTGCCTCCCAATCCAGGCAGCATCCTTGTAAATCTCTTCTGAACCCTCTCAATAGCCTCTACATCCTTCCTATAATGAGGCGACCAGAACTGCACACAATACGCCAACTGGGGTCTGACAAGAGTCTTATAGAGCTGCATCATTACCTCCTGACTCCTAAACTCTATTCCTCGATTAATGAAGGCCAGTACACCGTATGCCTTCTTGACCACTTCCTCCACCTGCAAGGCCGATTTAAGAGTCCTATGGACCCGGACCCCGAGACCCTTCTGCTCTACAACACAGCTAAGACTCCTACCCTTATATTGTACTCCTTCATCCCATTATTCCTGCCAAAATGGACCACTATACATTTATCTGCATTGAAGTCCATCTGCCACTTCTCCGCCCAGTCTTGCATCCTGTCTATGTCCCACTGCAACTTTTGGCATCCCTCCATACCATCCACAACACCACCGATCTTTGTATCGTCGGCGAACTTGCTAACCCATCCCTCCACTTCCTCATCCAGGTCATTTATGAAAATGACAAACAGCAGGGGTCCCAGAACAGATCCCTGGGGCACTCCACTGGTTACCTACCTCCATGCAGAACAAGACCCATCCACAACCACTCTCTGCCTTCTGCCAGCAAGCCAGTTCTGGATCCATGAGGCCAAAGCCCCTTGGATCCCATGCCCTCTCACCTTCTCCAGAAGCCTTGCATGTGGGACCTTATCAAACGCCTTACTAAAGCCCATGTACACTACGTCCACCGCCCTTCCTTCGTCAATGTGTTCAGTCACATTTTCGAAGAACTCAACTAGGCTCGTTAAGGCATGGCCTGCCCTTGACAAAACCATGCTGACTATTTCTAATCAGTCCAAACTTTTTCAAATGCTCATATATCTTATCCCTCAGAAGCCTCTCCATCAGCTTACCAACCACTGAAGTCAAACTCACCGGTCGGTAATTTCCTGGACTATCCCTGTTCCCTTTCTTAAAGATAGGAACCACATCCGCAATCCTCCGGAACCTCTCCCATTTCCATGGACGATGCAAAGATCATCGCCAGGGGCTCTGCAACCACTTCCCTCACCTCCCACAATAACCTGGGGTACATCCCATCCGGTCCCGCGACTTGTCTATCTTGATAGAATTTAACAGGTCTAACACATCCTCTTTCCTAACATCCACATATTCAATCTTTTCCGTATGCCGCAAACCTGCAGTGCAATCTCCCAGTTCACTTTCCACCGTGAATACCGAGGCAAAGTACTCGTTAAGCACCTCTGCCATTTCTCCCGGATTCACACAGACATTTCCCCCTTCGCCTTTTCTAGGCCCTATCCCTTCTCTTCTCATCCTTTTACTTTTCACAATTGGAACAGAATATTTAACAGAGGTAAGATCGAATGTCCAATGCAAACTTGTTCCATCTCACATTGATAATTCACCACTACGAATTAGCGATTCAACAGCCAGCTCTGTTAGTGAAAGATTTTGTTACTGAACCAATAGCAGCTTTATTTTGTGTACAAACAAGTCGTAAGGTCAACTCAGTTCGGGGACAAGTTATTGATTTAACATAATTGGTACTTTGATTGTTGAAAACAGACAAGTAACCTATTTGGATTTGGCTTTAAGAAGCTGACTCCATTTCTTGCAGGTTCAAGGTTTGAGATCCCTTCTTCCACCAACCAATTACAAAGAATGGACTGGAGGGTAGACTTATACAGTTGTCGAATCTTCTAGGTCTTCAGTTACCTAAAAAGGTAAAGTTGCTTTAGTCCCTAAAGACTACAGTTAGTGACTAGTAGTGATTTAACCTGAGGGTCACCACACCTCAGGCGAGGCCATTCAGCCCATCCAGCCTGCACCAACAACAATCTCATGCAGGCCCTATACCCTTAACTCGACATATTTACCCTGCTAAGGGGCAACTTACCATGGCCTATCAACTTAACCTCATATCTTTGGACTGTGGGAGGAAACCAAATGACCTGGATGAAACCCATTCAAGCACAGGGAAAATGTGCAAACTTGACACAGACAATTACCCAAGACCGGAATTGAACTCGAGTCCCTGACAGTGAGGCACAGCAATGGTAACCACTATGCCATCACCTCACAGATTTTGGCACTTTAATAAGACTTCCAAATTCTGTCAGCATATCACCAAAATATGTCACTGACGTGAACTCTCAAACAAGAAAGACACAATATATTCCCACTCACCTTCAAGCCCCCCCACCCCCCAAGAACAAATACTTCAGAGAAAAAAATTGATTTTGGTGACCTGGATCTTGGGGCCAGCAATGAAGCAGAAGTGTTCTGCCACTGACCACATGAAAAACGAAAATCCTACCTTGACTGGAGGCTTGAAGTGAGAGAGCGGCTAAGCAGCACAGCACAGCTCATTGCTGGAAAACCATGTTCCTTTTGGTGTCACAAGTTAATGCCATGCCACTTGAGGTCTGTTCTCCCCTCAAACACATGCAGGGAGGTTTTTTTAAAATTAATTTCAAATATTAATTTGGGGCAATTTTACTTGCAGCCTCCACCAACTCTTCACCTCACTTCTATCTCCCAGTCAAGCTACCCACAACTCTACCAGTCAAGCTTCTCGCCTCCAAGTTTTGTTGCTGACATTGGTATTCTTCAGGAGTATGAATAGGGTGTGCACATGTGTGTATGAGTAAAGAGGAGGGAAGGGGAACCTTCTACACTTATTAGGAGTAGCTCCAAAAAGATTCATGTAAAAATGAGTCAAGTAATCAGCCCAAGTCACTGCATTACAAGTCCCAGCAGCACCTTCACCTCTGGAGCCCATTCAGATGCATCATGACATCCAGACAAGTTTAAGTGGGCTCACTGTATATGTTATGGTACCATTGCAGACCTCGACAGAACTTCAATGTTTGCTGCTACTGGGACACAATCCAGGCCATGGTTACCAAATAAAACCATTGAAGGAAACAAAAGTTAATGCATATTTACTCATCACTGAAGGAAACCTTTAGAGGTAAATGTTGATTATTATAATGTCCTCACCTTACATCCTTGCCAACTGTCATAGCAGCAATGACTTTCTTAACGGCTTCCTTCCTCTTCTCCTTCTTTTCATTGTTCAGCTCAGCCTTCAACTCGAATATCTCTCCTGTATCAATAAAAGAGTTGAACAGCTGAAGATTAACCCAAGTATTGTGTACCATATTTGCAGCTGCACTAGCAATTCTCATTTGGTTCTTTGCCCTTTTATTCATTCTCTCCAAAATCAGCCTCTGGCACCACAGGACCATTATTCACATAGACATTACAGCAGACTATTCAATCTCGGGGCCTCATGGCTGAGATTGGTCTTACCCTCAATCAACCTCTGTGCATAAACTATCCTAGACAAGTCACTAGACACCAACCGGGGACATCGGACGTTTTTAATTCTTCAATTCAAACTGTAGGTGTAGCCATTACCATCCAAGTTCACATCAGCTTCGTCAACACAGGCCAATGGTCAAATCAAACTGCTCAACAAAACATCTTGTGGCATACTTCCTTCAGGCATTAGGAAGCTAAAAATCAATTAGTTTTATTTTTTTCTATTTCATCCAGTAGCATGACTGACTGATAAATACTCAATATCCCAAAAAGCCAGAGTGCATGGTAATATAGGATTATCTAGTTTCATAAAATCCCTTAAGCTAAAATGGTTAGCAAAATATGCTTGTACACTTCTGGCTCAGTGTAAAGGTTTCTGATATACTAAAAAAAATTCACCTGATGTGAATCCCTTTGTCTATTAAGCATTACAGCCAAATCTTATAATTAGAATTGTGATAATCACCCATGGACTGTACTCCCTGCAGGCATCAAATGGGATCTTGATGAATTAGAAGCTAAATTCATCACAGATTATTGATCTAAACCTCATGTATTCTTGTGATTTTGTCAAACTGCCCTTTACAGGCCATTTATTGAGCACGCAACTTTCTACTGCCAAGATCAGAAGCTACAGCACAGTACTGATTTTGTACATATCCACCACATATCCAACACTGCAGACTCATACTCCTCTCTCTGCCATGTTTCTTCTTTTTCCTCATCCACCATGCTGTGCTGATTTGAGGAAACAGCCTGACAAGGTGCCTGAAAACCGATTTCTACTGGTTCACACGTAGTTCACTTCTACCCCCTCAATAGTTTGTTGATACAGGAATGACCGTACTCAGGGTCACACTGATAACATCAGCTCCCAAAGTGACCTACACCCCTTGGATACACCATCAATTAAACACCATCACTACATTAAGCTCTGCATTATTCTTTAAAACAAGCAATCAAAAGCGAAGAGAAAACAGAAAACCCACCTTTTTTATTAGTTGTGAAATACTTGGAGTCGGTCATGGTCGTGATATTTTAAGCTTCCTGCAAAAGAACAAACATTTCAGAACAAGGTTTCCCCCCAAACAACTGAGACAAAAAGTTGAATTGATAACTGCATCAAAGGGTCACACTTAATTGCCATAGAGCTTTTCTGTCATCTCAGCAGCACAGTTGAATAGATCATAATGGATTGTTGCCAGCTGAGGAATCATTTCTGCAGTTAGAAAAGCTGTTTTCATTTGGATTTTTTTTTGAATGTCTGCATCTGAGAACTTAAGTTTTGAAAAAAAAGATCATTTTATTGTTACTTGCGGGACGTTGCTACACTACAAAGATACTTAATTGACAACAGTCACTTTGGGACATGATGCTGGTGAAAAGCACCATATAAATGCAAGTTCTTTTTAGTACAGAAACATCTAGACCAATGAGATAAAGTATCCTTTATTTGATGTTAAGGATCCCACATGAAATGAACAGGAATAGACTCTAGCCTTAACAAGAAACATGAAAGAATTGAACAATACATAACTCTAAAATTAGCAGGAAGGCCATAAACGTGGCTTGCTGGAATCAAGAACTTTAAATTTGCAACTGATGCAGCTATCCAGCTGGGCCTGGGAGCATTTTGACAAATGCAGGATCCACAGATTTGGGGACGGCAGGGAAAATACATTCCATAGATACAAACTAACATCCCTCACTATAGCAAATATAAAAGCAGCAAGCCTTTCTAAAATAAACTGTGAAGAGCTGATTTTGAAGGAACTATGATGAGTCAACAGGAAGCTATTGCAGCTGTTAATTCAACAAAGTTGCAAAAATGTGATATTCCCTTCAAGGCGGCCTGAGAGAAACCAAGAAACAAAGAGATGATGTCAGATGCAAGGAGCTTTTGGAACCAGAACCAGATTGCTTCATCAATAATACTGCCTCTGAAATAAGATTGAAATGATTTGTAAAATTGTTTTCCATATTAACTTCTTGGAAGGCATTTGGAAAAATGATAAAATTATGAGGGCTGAATTATGAGTTTACTATTATACCCCAGAACGCTGGTATTGAAGGGTAGAACTGGAGTCTAATCTTTAGAAATTGTTTTTTTTAAAAGAGATATTATTTCCAAAACCCAGTCACCACAATTTCAGTTTCCTCTTTTATAGAGCAGCAAAGGTGAAGAATCCTTTAACATTTCTGGTCCCCTAATGCCCCACCTAGACAAAAGTCTGCCCTATTCCTTAACTGGGCCTTAATTACATTTGATGGATTCTACATTGTCACTTTGATGCATCAACTCATTGTTTGGTTTCTTGATCTCTCACTTTCTATTCAATGACCATCACTACCTCCTTGACAAACACCTTTAGATAGTTATCATCGATAGAAAATGGAACATTATATTTGAATTCCCATCATGAGTGATGTCATGAAACTCTTCATTTCAAACTGCTTCCACCAGTTACATCACACCTCACTGTCATATGTTTCAAAATACTTTAATAAGAATAGACATTTGGATGCTCAAACCTGCTCCGCCTTTTTTTTATTCTTTCGAGAAATGCAGCTGTTGCTGACTGGGCCAACATTTATCACCAATCCCCAACTGCCCTCAAACTGAGGGTATTACTTTGGGTCTGGAGTCACATGACAGTTAGACCTGGTATGGATGGTATGTTTCCTTCCCTAAAGGATGTTAGTGAACTAGATGGGTTTTTACAATAATTGACAATGGTTTTACATCACCATACGAATTTTAGTTCCAGATTTTTACTGCCTTGGTGAGATTTGAACCCTTTGGTCCCAGAACATTACCCTTGGCTTCATAATTATTCGTCCAATGCCAATACCATTATGCCAACTTCAATACAATCGTGGCTGTTCATTTATCACAATTACAAGTTTCCACACCATCCCCATACCTTTCAATCCTGTTTTCCAAAAGAAATGTCAAGTTCTGACCGAGCACCAAAGCTCTTTGTGGAAAACTCTAAAGATTCACAACCTTGAGAGAAGAAATTTCTCACCTCAGTCCTATCTTCAATACAGACAATAGACAAATATTATTGTGTAATGGCGAGTCCCACGGCTGTGGAAATCCTTCTGACGATAACTACTGAAGGCTCACGAGTAATTGTGGCCTCTGATCAGAAAATGGGAGAATCTGAATAGAGAAAGTTGCATCAGTATTCTCTATCCTCTAGTATAATATTCTATTTATTCCACATGTTTGTAGCTGTACAGAGTATTCAAAGACTGGATGAGTGGGGCAAATATACAGTTACACTTCCATATATTTCCAATGCACATATGAATACTCATCCTTACTCATTTCTGCTGTTGGCTCAATAATATATAGTTTCTGAACACTTTTCCTAGCCTAAAGTATCAGTTTAATGTTCACAGATTAATTTTGCTTTTATTTCCCCAGGCTGTGGGTACCTGAGGATCAAGTCCATTGCATGGGCTCCTGAGTTCATGCCACATTTAAACATGGTGGAAAGTTGCTCTCAAAGAAACATTCCCCCTCCCAATTAGCAGTCAGATAAACACTGCAGCCTTGTTAAGCAGCAATCTTTCACAGGACTGAAAAGCACTGCATCTTTTGACCTGTGTATTCCCCAAAATACTTCATACTCACTTATGCAGCCTGAAACAGGGATAACATAACCAGTGTCACAGCAGTTCATCAGCAACATACACATCATTGTCCTCGCAACAGTTAAAAGCATGTGAAGGCAGAGATTTTAACATATTGGAATTATCTCTCCACTTATACAGGCCAAAGATAAAGTAAAGAGCTGTAGGATCAAGCATTTTTTTTTTTTTAAGGTGATTAAATAAAAATGGCTCAAAAACTCAGTAGGCAGTGCTCTACACATAACAATTAGAACCGCTTATATGAATAGGAACTAAAATTTCTGGCAAAGCATTGCATTCTCACAAAATATACCCATAACCCAGGATGTTTAAAAGCTGAATATTCCTTCACCTTCAAGGCTCACACACAAAATATTAGTCAGTTGGGTTTACTGCAAAGAATGTCCAACGCCCATAGAACTGTACTCCAGCAAGATGTCAATACCTTACAGCGATGGGAAAGAGAGGAATTTTTAAAACTTGCAATAAGGAGAAATGGTCATTTTAAAGAATGCAATTTAGAGTTTACCATCTGTCCAAGCTCTCCTTTCCTAGATCAACTGCTATTTTCCATGCACCTAAGAAGGGCCTTGGAATGTTTTTGATATCAACAGAGCAGCATTAAGGTAGGTTTCTTTTAGCACATTGATATTGGGAAATACTTGCATATGTGTTCAACCTGGTTCCATCAACAGTGACAGGTCTGAAACCACCAATATTCACAGAATAGGTGGAAAAGGTTAAATCTCAATTTCAAAACAAAGTGAGACAGTAAATGATAACATCACACAGTCCCATTATTAAGCTTTTCTTCAGAATGTACCAGAAGACAGAATCAGTCTAATTCCTGACTGTTCAGGCATTTAGTTCCCTCTTGATTGCTCTTCTGAAGTGAACTTTGGCTGGGACACTTATTTTTCCAAGCATCTTGTTCAAGTGGTCATTTGGTCTGACTGGGAGCTATTCAACTGTGGGGCTGTCACAATTCTATTTTCACGCAGCATTCAATTTCCAGGACAGCGTTTTCTCCACAGTAATCAGAGAAGGATCTTTTTTGGTTTCTCCCTTTCCTAACTCACAAGGACCAACACCAAAATCACCTGTACGCATGTCGGTCCTATCTGAAATCACTTAAATCATTAGAAACTTGGAATCAACTGTAGTTCTGTATAGTTTCTAATTGCATCAGTACATTTTCAGTTGGAGACAATGGAGTGACTTGACAGATTGTAGCCTGACTATTTTACACATTGAAGGTGAGATACGTTTCAATATTTTTAGGATCAACATTCGTATGAAATAATTTTGTACCAATGGTAGGCGGCAACTCTTCTGCTACTCATCCCCCAAGAATATAAGCTGCACCCGTTCCAAAATTGCAGGCGATAAATTTTTGCACTCAACCTGAGGTAGCCTTATCAGCTCAGGTTGCCAAGCAACTGAATGTGCCATCTCACCAAATGAGCACATTTCCTACTCTTACTGGGCCACTTGCCTCAGTTCAACACAGCAATTCAAGATCAAAATCTTACAGCAACTTCTGGTAGACCAGCTGCAAAACCCAAGTGCAAAGCAACCCACTACACATGTTCTTCACCAACACAGCCCAACTAACCAAACAGCTAATTACTGGATTAGGGGATGGCAATGAGTGTGTCAGCACAGGGCGGGAGGGCAGGAGTGGGTGGGAGGGTGAAGAGACTTGGGGGAGGGTGATGAGACTGGGGGGAGGCCGAAGAGATGGGGGGATGGGCCAAAGAGATTGTGGAGTGAGGGATGGACCAAATAAAGAGATTGGGGGGGGTAATAGCCAAAGAGATCATGGAGGGGGGGAAATAGGCCAAAAAGTCATTGGGGTGCGGGTGCCCAATGTCTGGGGGGGGGGGGCCAAGTTTGGGGGGGGGGGGGGCAGGAGTTTGGGGGGGGGGGGTTGTGGTCCAGGGTTTTGGGGGATGGGGCGGGTGCCCAAGAGAATGGGTGGGGGGAGCGAGTGCCCAAAGATGGGTCGGGGCGGGTACCCAAGAGAATGGGGGGTCGGGGCGGGTACCCAAGAGATGAGGGGGGGGCAAGAGATTGAGAGAAGAGACTGGGGGTAAATATTTGGAGTGGGGTGAGTAGTGGGTGAATGAAGGCCGGCCGCTGGGCTGGGCGGTGTCCGGCAGTAAAGAGCGAGGCCCGGAGACCGCTCGGTCCTGAAACCGGGAGCGGCAGGTCCAGAAACTTCTGGAAAGATTTTAAAAAGGGAGAGGGCGGGAGGGAAGACCGACCTGTGAGGATCCGGAGGCGAAGCCGGACAAACAGAGAAATCAATGCCGGAGCCGCCCAGGAGCGGAGAGGGAGCAGCGAGCGGAAGGTACACCCGGAAAAACTGTCCCCCACAAGCCGACCGGAACTGGTCAGGGGAAGAATGAGAGGGACGGACACGGTGGGGAAACTGAGAGAGTGAGCGTCCTACCTGCCCCTTAGAGAATGAATACCTTTTGTGGCGGCCAGTGTTGCTCAGTTCTGCTTTGACAGCTTCCAGGACAGATAGAATGATTCTTGGCTGCAATGGTGAGAGCCACACTCTCCTGTTTTATCAGCAACTGGTAGGAGACTGGCATCTCCATATCATGGCTACTAGCAACTGATGTAGAGATGCAGGCGTTGGACTGGGATAAATATAGTAAGAAGTCTGACAACACCACACTTAAATCAAACCGAATTAATTCAATAGTAAACTTAGAAGCTTTCGATCCTATAGTCTTCATCAGGTGAATGAGGTGACCTGGTCTCCAACAGCACACATACCAGCACAGACAGTTTACAGGTTATCAATTAGAATGTGAATCTTTACACCTAACCTGTTATTCAAGTCTTAAAGTGGCTAACCATGTGAGTGGAAGGAGCACTGAGCACAGGTTAAAGAGATGTGTATTGTCTCCAGACAGCACAATAAGTGAGGCTTTTTTGCTAATCCAGGCAAGTCATGGGGCTAACAGATAGCATGACATGAAGCCAAGATCCCTGTTAAGACCGTCCTCATGTGTGCGGAACTTGGCTATCAGTCTCTGGCTTCATGTCACACTATCTGTAACCCCCATGACTTGCCTGGATTAGCAAAAAAGCCTCACTTATTGTGCTGTCTGGAGACAATACACATCTCTTTAACGTATGCTCAGTGCTCCTTCCACTCACATGGTTAGCCACTTTAAGACTTGATTAGCAGGTTAGGTGTAAAGATTCACATTCTAATCAGTAATCTGTAAACAGTCTGTGCTGTTATGTGTGCTGTTGGAGACCAGAACACTTCATTCACCTGACAAACACCGTAGGGTCGAAAGTTGTAAGTTTACTATCAAATAAATCGGTTGGATTTAAAGCTGGTGTTGTCAGACTTCTTACTGTATCAGCAACTGACCAGTGCTGCCAACCCTGGCTGGTAATCACATTTTAATTTGATGGTTCTTAAGTTTCCTTTGTACTTTGTTTTTGTTTGCGCTGTTCCCCTTCCTTTTGGGAAGGTGCCCCTTTTACTTAGTCGTAATTTAATTTGAGTTTGTTTATTTGGTTTGACCTTAAAAAAGGGCCAACTCTGCCTGGACATGTTCTTGGAGGCGTCACCACATTACATTTTAGGTGGTTATCACAGCAGCCACTGTAGGCTGGTGATGGGAAAAGAGAGTGTTTAAAATGGTGGATAGACTGCCAGTCAACAGGCTGTTTTGTCAGAAATGGTATTGAAGTTTGTGCTGTTAGCACTCTTGATGTCCAAGGGAGTCAAAAGTTATGGGGGGGAGGGGCAGTCAGACATGCACAGGCAGGACAGTGGAGTAAGAACCACAATCAGATAAACTGATCTTACTGAACGTGAGACGAGGCTCAAGGTGTCACAATATAGATTAACGACTTGGAAGAACGAACTCAAGGCACTGTTGCTAAGTTTGTAGATGGTACAAAATTATGTAGAGGAACGGGTAGTATTGAGGAAATGGTGGGAGGTGGGTGTGCTGCAGAAAAACTTGAGGCTAGGTAAGTGGCAAGGAAGTGGCAGATGGAATACAATGTGGAAAAGTCTGAGGATATACACTTCGAAAGGAGGAATGGCAACTTGGACTATTCTGAATGGGGAAATGCTTAGAAAATCAGAAACACAAGGGGACTTGTGAGTCCTTGTTCAAGATTCTCTTAAGGTTAATTTGCAGGTTCAGTCGGCAGTTAAGAAGGCAAATGCAATGTTAGCATTCATGTCAAGAGAGCTAGAATACAAGAGCAGGGATGTACTTCTGAGGCTGTATAAGGCTCTGAGCAGACCCAATTTGGAGTATTGTGTGAGCAGTTTTGGGCTCTATCTAGGGAAGGACGTGTTGGCTTTGGGAAGGATCCAGAGGAGGTTCACGAGAATGATCTCTGGAATTAAAGTTTGTCGTACAAGGAACAGTTGAAGAGTCTGGGTCTGTATTCGTTGGAGTTTAGAAGAAAGGGAGGGATCTTATTGAAACTTACAGGATACTATGAGGCCTGGTAGAGTGGATGTGGAGAGGGTGTTTCCATTAGTAGGAAAAACTACAATCAGAGGCATAACCTCAATACTGGTGCCTCACAAGGCTGTGTTCTTAGCCCCCTACTATTCCCCTTATGACGCCTTAGGGTGGCACAGTAGCACAATGGTTAGCACTGTCGCTTAACAGCGCCAGGGACCTGGTTCAATTCCCAACTTGGGTCGTTGTCTGTATGAACTTTGCTCCTATGTTCTGAAAGACATATTGATTAGATGCATCAGCCTGGACAGGCGCCAGACTGTGGTGACGAGGGGAATTTCACAGCTCCAGGGACCTGGGTTCGATTCCCAACTTGGGTCACTGTCTGTGGGGAGTTTGCATATTTTCTTTGTATCTGCATGGGTTTCCTCCAGGTGCTCCAGTTTTCTCCCACCATCCAAAGATGCGCAGGTTAGGTTGATGGGCCATGTTAAAATTGCCCTTCGTGTCCTGAGATGTGTAGGGAAGAGGGATTAGTGGGTAAATATGGAGGGGTATGGGGTAGGGCCTGGGTGGGATTATGATCAGTGCAGACTTATGGACCAAATAGCCTCTTTCTGTACTGTAGGAATTCTATATCTGTGTACCAGATTCCCCTCCAGTTCGATTTTCAAGTTTCCTCATGACATAGTAGGTCGGATCTCAAACAATGACGAGACAAAATACAAGATGAGATAGAGAATCTGGTGAACTGGAGCGGCAAGAATAATCTCTCCCTCAATGTCAACAAAACAAAGAAAGATTATCATCGAAGTCAGGAAGTGCAAAGGAGAACATTGCCCTGTCTACATCAAGGGGACCAAATAGAAGGCGTCGAGACCTTCAAGTTTTTAGATGTCCAGATCACCAACAATCTGTCCTGGCCCCGCCATGCTGACACTACAGTTAAGAAAGCCCACCAACACCTCTACTTTCTCAGAAGACTAAGGGAATTTGTATGTTAGCTACGATTTTCACCAATGTTTACAGATGCACAGTAGAAAGCATTCTTTCTGTTGTATCATAGCTTGGTATAGCTCCTGCTCTGCTCAAGGCCATAAGGAACTACAAAATGTCATGAATGTAGCCCAGTCCATCACGCAAACTAGCCTCCCACCCATTGACTCTGTCTACACTTCCCACTGCCTCAGCAAAGTAGCCAGCATAATTAAGGACCCCACACACCCCACTTCCACCTTCTTCCATCAGGAGAAAGATACAAAAGTCTGAGATCACGTACCAACTGACTGAAGAACAGCTTCTTTCCTGCTGCTATAAAGGTTTAGAATAGACTTACGTTGCATTAAATTGATCTTTTCCTATACCCTAGCTATGACTGTAACACTACATTCTACACTCTCTCATTTCCTGCTCTGTAAACGGTATGCTTTATCTGCATAGTGCATAAGAAACCATGTTTTTCATTGTATGTTAATACATGTGACAATAATAAATCAAATCAAGACTAAAGGGATGATCCAAAACAGAAACGAGGAAAAATTTCTTCAGCCAGAGAGTGGAGAATCTGTGGAACTCTTTGCCACAGAAGGGTGTAGAGGTCAGGTCATTGAGTGTCTTTAAGGCAGAGATAGGTTCTTGATTGATAAGGGGATCAGGGGTTATGGAGAAAAAGCAGGAGAATGGGGTCGAGAAAAATGTCAGCCATGATTGAATTGCCGAACAGACCTGATGGGCCAAGTGGCCTAATTGTGCTCAGATGTCTTGTGTTCAGGTCTAATTAGCCTACTCCACTCTTAATTATTATCTTAAATCTGAAACAGAGAATGCTGGAAAACTTAGTAGGTCTGGCAGCATCTGTAGGGAGAGAGAATAGAGTTAATGTTTTGAGTTCAGTTGGTTCCTCAGCAAAACTGAGGGGGAAAGTCTATTAGATATTATACTGCACTATACTAAGCCAGGGTGACACAGTTATTAACACTGTTGCTTCACACAGCAACAGGTTCCCAAGTTCCATTCCAGTCTCAGATCATTGTGTGGATTTTCTTCCAAAGATGTGTGGGTTCACTTGATTTGATGTGGAGTTGAACTGGGGTAAACACAGAAAGAAGTCTCATAACACCAGGTTAAAGTCCAACAGGTTTATTTGGCAGCACTATCTTTCAGAACCTCAAGTTCCTTCTTCAGTGAGTGAGAACTTGCGTTCACAAACAGGGCATGTAAAGACACAAACTCAATTTACAAAATAATGGTCGGAATGTGAGTCTTTACAGGTAATCAAGTCTTAAAAGTACAGACAATGTGAGTGGAGAGAAGGTTAAGCACAGGTTAAAGAGGTGTGTATTGTCTCCAGCCAGAATAGTTAGTGAGGTTTTGCAAGCCCAGGCAAGTCATAGGAGTTACAGATAGTGTGATATGATCACAAGATCCTGGTTGAGGCAATCCTCGTGTGCAAAACTTTCGCCACAGCGAAAAACCGCACTGACCTCCTCAGAAGACAAACACGCGCACAGAGTACCCTCCGTTGTCCAGTACTTCCCCAGAGCAGAGAAGCTACGACATCTTCTCCGGAGCATTCAACATGTCATTGATGAAGATGAACATCTCGCCAAGGCCATCCCCACTTTTTGCCTTCAAACAACTGCACAATCTCAAACTATTGTCCGCAGCAAATTACCCAGCCTTCAGGAGAACAGTGACCACGACATCACACAACCCTGCCACAGCAACCTCTGCAAGATGTGCTCGATCATCGACATTGATGCCATCATCTCACATGAGAACATCATCCACCAGATACGCAGTACAAACTCTTGTGACTCAGAATACGTTGTCTGCCTGATATGCTGCAGGGAAGTATGCCCAGAAACATGGTATATTGAGGAGACCATGCAGACGCTATGACGACGAATGAATGAACACTGGTCGACAATCACCAGGCAGGAGTGTTCCTTTCTAGTCTTTTTTCTGAGCTATGAGGCAGCGAGTTCCACAATCACCCTCTGTGAGAAGTAGTTTCTGCTCATTTCAGTTTTAAATCTACCACCTTGCAACCTATAACCATGACCTCTTGTTCTAGATTGCCCCATAAGATGAAACATTTGGTCTACATTTAATTTATCAATCTCTTTTTAAAATATATATCTTGATAAGATCCCCTCTCATCCTTTGAAAGTCCAGTGAGTAATCTCTTCTCATAAGTCAACATCTTTATCCCTGGAATCAATCTGGTGAACCTCCTCTGAATTGCCCCCAGTGCCACCACATCCTTCCTCAAATAAGGAGACCAACACTGGACAGATGTGGTCTCAACAATACCCTATACAGTTGCAACAACACTTCTCTACTTCGATACTCCAGTCCATTTGTAATAAATGCTAATATTCCATTTGCATTTTTTTATTACATCCTGCGCCTGCACTTCTTGTGATCCGTGAACATAGACACTCTGATCCCTCTGCCTGGACATTTTGAATCTGCTTTCCATTGAGATAATAATTTGCCTTTCTATTTTTTCTGTCAAAATGGACAATCTCACACTTATCCACCTTAAAACTCCATCTGCCAAATTTTGGCCCAATCTCCTAATCTATTTACATCGTCTGTAAAATATTTACATCTGTCTGTAGAATATTTACATCCTTGCAAGCATTGTTGTGAGCAAGTAATCATTTTTTTTCATCTCAGAAATCTTTGACACATTACAAGATAGTTAAAAACCGACAGGAAACAGAGGGGTGTAAGTTTTTTTGGGATATATCTGGCTGGTTAGCAGTTCCCATTAACTTTACTGTTGATTAAAATTCAGTACATTGCATTTTAATCTCTTTCTCAGTTAAATTGTAGGGATTTGATGTAGGTTTCCTTTGAAATACCTCCACACTCATTTTTGGAAGGGACTTCTTGTTTGCTTGTCTCACCTTCAACTTGGAAGGAGGCCTTGCATTTTAAAGCAGTTTGCTGTCTCATTTTTTTTAAGTATCCTAATTTCCAATCAGTTGAAAGTTTTGTTGAAATTAAAAACAGAGATGTTTTCATGACACTTGAAGGTCCCATGCGTAGTTATTGATTTTTTCCCCCATAATTGAATAGCTTTGAAGCATTCCCTCACCATTCAGCGCAACAATACAATATCTTTCTGAGTCAGCACTTTAATGAGAGAAATAATATCATTGAATATGAGAACATGACACTTAATAGCTCCTGCAAAGAGGCATGAAGGCCTCTTTCTCTGATGTAAGAATCAGTGCTACATGAATCAGCAAGTAGAGAGTAAAGTTAAGATCATCACCAAAGGAATTAGCGGGTGGGGAAGAGGGGGCTGGTAGAAGACTATTTTTACACAATGTTGTTGGGACATAACTACCCACCAAAACATTAAGAAAATTCCTAATGATTTCAACAGAGAGGGAAACATTTGAAAGAAGAAATTTAAAAAATGTGTGATAAAAGAGGATAAGAAATAATAGTTGAAACCAAGTAGGCCATTTGGTTCCACCATTCACCAAAATGGCAACTGGTCTTCTACCTCAACCCTGGCTCCTCATGAATGTGAATGTAAAGTTGATGTGGCAGCCATCAGAACATGAGATGGAAATAGATTCTTCATGACTCCTCCAAGAATATCTTTTTCTTTTTGATACCTTTTTTTTCCTCAGTCACCTGTCAAATTTAACATTTTCTGTTTCCCTACGTTGTCACCGTGGCTCATTGGTAATTCTGATGTTAAGGAATAATGATAGATTTAAGTAGTTTATAACAAAAACAGAAATTGCTGTAAAACCCCAGCTGGTCTGACAGCATCTGTAGGGACATTTCGAGCTCAGATCTATTCTCTCCCCACAGATGCTGTCAAACCTGTTGAGATTTTCCAGCATTTTCTGTTTTTGTTTCAGATTCCAGCGCCCCCCAATGTTTTCTCTTGTCTTAAGTAGTTTATATTTTTGTGGGTGCCAGGAATAAGATGTAGATTATGCTGTTGTTCAGCAGCTTAATCAGAACAGGAATGGCACCCTGTGATTTGAGTTAAGACATCTGTTTCAGTAAGTTGCTGTGCAATTGCACTGCTATAATATATGAAAATATAATGACCACTGACTCAATTTTGAGTTTTTAATTCACCTAAACTACTGTGTTGTAAGGGGATTTAAAATGCTTGGGACCAAAGATCAGCAAATTGTGGTAAATAAGATCAGAGTAGATGGGACACAGGAAGAGTTATAAAGCGCCTGAAATATACTGCTTGCACAGAGGTATATATAGTCACTACTAGAGAATTTAGACATGTAGTTTTGAAAACATATTTTATATTAAAAGCATATACCTTTGATAATAACATCAATCTCATAAGGAGAAAGACCCACATTTCTTAAAGCACAATACTGCTGCTAGGCAAAGGAAAAAACAATTCTTATCAGTTGTCTCCAGACAGCCCCTATAGTGAGACACCCATTGAACCAGGAATACTGGATAATGGGGTCTGGGAAGCATCAGGAGACTGTAAGACCCTTAAGGTCCATGAGCTAATTATGTAATCCCATGCTGCCCAGGAGTATTATCATTGGCCAAGTCATATAATCTATACCTATAATGATTGGCTCATACACTGCTGGGGTAGGCAAACAGCTTTTGAAAATTGTATAATTACAGAAGTAAGAGTAATTATCATTTCGGAGTTGATTTGGAATTGCTCCAAGTTGCTCTCCCTCATACATTGACCAAGCTTGGAAAATAAAGAATGTCTTGTACCAGAATACTGCCTCATGAGTCTTTGTGTTAGATGAGTCATAATTAAGATGGGAAATCCTCACATGAAAGCCAGCATAATACATAGGCTCTGAAAAACGTTCCTACACATGTAAAGCTTTGAAACATAATTAATTTTTTGCGAAAATCTCAATAGACATTGAAAAATCAGGCATGTTTATCAAAATGTAGCATTATTAATATGTGTATGAAGAACATAAGACCTGTTTGAGGTAACAGTTAAGGAATGTGTTTGCTACCAAAGAGACAACATCCTTTAAAAACACAATCTGTACTGAATAACTTAATAGATCACTCAACTTTACCAAAGTTAAAATGTTATTTACTGATTATGTTCCCAAACAACTGCATTCACACATACAACAGGCCAAGGTAGAAAAAAAACAGTTTACTTCAAACTTTCATTCTCCCTAAATTGTCTCAAATTTGGTTTTTAATCCATAGATCTATAAACATAGTCAGGGATCGCAGGTAGAGGTTGGAACATCGGGGTGGCGGTGCGGGCTTGTTGGGCCGAAGGGCCTGTTTCCTGTGCTGTTTTTTGTTCTTTGTTCTTGGTATCAATGTTTAAAAAAAAGTTAATAGTTCTTTTTGGAGCAATTGTTGTCATTTGACCACAGCAGGTTTGGTAAATGTTTTCATAAAAACTCCTTCATAACTCATACAACGACTAGTTACTCCAATATTTTTTTTTAGAGCAACACAGCACGGGAAACAGGCCCTTCGGCCCAACGAGCCCGCGCCGCCGTCATAACTATATAGTAACAATTCCATTATCCTATTCTAATTTTAGGTTATTCCTAATATGGAAGAGTATCAATGTAGGGACAATTTGTTTCCCAATCAGCCTAAGAGCGAATTTTTTGGGATGTGGGAGGAAACCGGAGCGCCCGGAGAAAACCCACGCAACCACGGGGAGAACGCGCAAACTCCCGCAGACACCGGCCCAATTCCAAGTGTCTGCACAGCTACAGCGATAGTCACTGAGCTGTCATGGTGCCCTTACCTCGTATTACTTCTTACTTCTTACCTCGTACCTAAGTTAGCAGATTGCTTATTTTTACATAGATATACCTGTCAAACAATTCCATTATACATATGGCTAATCCATGCGTGGACCATTTTTGTTATAAGTTAAATAGAAGAACATCTGTTGAACTGGACGGGCAAATGACTGGATAGAGGAATACACACAAATCCTGCCCATTATAAAGAAAACAATCATATTTCACATTTGCTTACCTATGCTTGTTATTGAAAATAAAATCACAACTGATTACAAACGTCTTCTACATATATCATAAAAGAAGCTTCAGATTGTATCGATGCTGGAACAAAATATTTGTACATTAGTCCTATTCTTATCAGTATGCCAAACTGGATCAGTCCAGCTTGCTTTTTGCCTTTAGTCTCTTGTCTCCTGCCCTGTTTCAGTGAAACTCGATGCAAACTCAAAGAACAGCATCCCTTGACATTCTACAACCTTAAGGACTCAATTCTGAATTGAAGAAAATTGAATCAAAACTTCTGCCCTCGTTTTGATTTGTTTCTCTTTGTTTTTTTTAAATTTTCTATTCTTCCTCACTTTACTTACAGATAACTATTATTCTGCCCTTCAGACCTCCTCTTTTCTTCCCTATTACCATGGCCTTTAGTGCTGCATAACTAGTTTATTGTTTAATCTGTCTGATCCTCCGCAATCACAGATCTTACCTTCTGTTTTTCACCCATCACTTGGTCGTTCAAATCCATTTTGCTTCTCTAATTTCTGATGTAAGGCACTAATTTGAAACACTAACTCAGATTATTTCTCCACAAATGTATTTTATTTGCAGTATCTTCAAGATTTTATTTCAGATTCTGGATGCCTTTCTCAATTTTATTTTACATTTTTTGGTATTTGCAGGATTTTAGTTTAGATTCTGATATTTATGGGATTTTATTTCAGATTCTGGGTGTCTGCAGGATTTTATTTCAGATTCTGGGTATCTGCGGGATTTTATTTCAGATTCTGGGTATCTGCGGGATTTTATTTCAGATTCTGGGTACCTGCGGGATTTTAGTGTCTGTGGGATTTTAGTTCAGATTCTGGGTGTCTGCAGGATTTTAGTTCAGATTCTGGGTGTCTGCAGGATTTTAGTTCAGATTCTGGGTGTCTGCAGGATTTTAGTTCAGATTCTGGGTGTCTGCGGGATTTTATTTCAGATTCTGGGTACCTGCGGGATTTTAGTGTCTGTGGGATTTTAGTTCAGATTCTGGGTGTCTGCAGGATTTTATTTCAGATTCTGGGTGTCTGCAGGATTTTAGTTCAGATTCTGGGTGTCTGCGGGATTTTAGTTCAGATTCTGGGTATCTGCGGGATTTTAGTTCAGATTCTGGGTTTTTGCGGGATTTTAGTTCAGATTCTGGGTGTCTGCGGGATTTTAGTTCAGATTCTGGGTATCTGCGGGATTTTAGTTCAGATTCTGGGTTTTTGCGGGATTTTAGTTCAGATTCTGGGTATCTGCGGGATTTTAGTTCAGATTCTGGGTATCTGTGGAATTTTATTTCAGTTTCACGGTATGTGCGGGGTTTTATTACACTTTCCAGGTATCGGGGTTAACCTGGCGGTGGACTGAGATAGCCGGTATGGGCGGGGCTGCACTCGGTGGGAGGTACTAGCGGCCGGCGGGCGGGGTTTGTCGGTGGAGGGCGTGGCTTGCGGCCGGCGGGCGGGGTTTGCCGGTGGCGGGCGTGGCTAGCGGCCGGCGGGCGGGGTTTGCCGGTGGTGGGCGTGGCTTGCAGCCGTTGTCCCGGGAGACGGAGCGGCGATGGCGGAGCGAGGGGCTCACCTGAGGAGCGGGCTGTCGGTGAGCCCGGGCCGACCCTCCATCTTCGAGGTGGTGGCCCAGGACACGCTGATGTCAGTGGTCAGGCCCGCCTTGCAACACGCCTGCAAGGTGAGGCTTGAGTGCGGCCTACGCGAACGTGCCCAGCAGCTGCGAGGCTCAGCTGGCCCGGTCAGAGGGCAGGGAATAGGGCTGAGGCCTAGTCGCGCTGTGCGGGGAGCTGCAGAAAAGCTCAGTCAGGAGGAGGTGGATGAAGAGTGAGGAAATGATTCGGTGTCTTGGCCAACTCTCACCCTGCAACCAACATCACCAAAAAACATTGTCTCATTTCAAATCCTAGATCAGTGATGGGCCCGGGGGCCACTTGCAGCCTCTGGGCAACCTGCAACCTGGGGGCTATTGCAACCCAGGGCAACCCACAGCTCGGTGTTAACGTGCAGCCCGATGGCAGCCTACGGCCCGGGGAAGTAACCTGCATGCCTCGGGGTAACCCGCAGCCAAAGTATTAACCTGCAGCCTGAGAAGTAATCTTTGGCTTGGAAGAAAGCTATAGCACTGGTGTTATATCCGGCCATCTGGGTTCTCTGTATGGCCCACAAGACATTTTGTTGACCATTGCCCATGTGTAGGGTAGCCATATTCCTACGGTTTCTATCTGTGTAGAACATAGAACATTACAGCACAGAACAGGCCCTTCGGCCTTCGATGTTGTGCCGACCAAAATAAAAAGCAATGTCCCTCCAAACTAAACCATTCCCTTCTCTTCCATATACTTATCAATTAATAATGTTATTAATATTAATAATGTTATTCTTTCCAGAATAATTGATGCCTGTGTAAAACAAGGGCATGTGAAGTGAAATGTGTACTGATTGCTCACAACATTGACTATGAGAGCCTTGCACTTCGTCTGTGCACTATCAAGTATAAATATTTTTTGTTTTTACTTCTTGAAGTTAATGTCAATGTAGAGAGCCAAGATAAACATGGTGCCTTCTTGCGAGCTGTGCCCAGCACAGCCTCTAAATATATCTTTTGCTCTTGTTCTATGTTTCTAAAATTTTGTTTTAATTCTATAATCTCTTTAAGTTGACTTTTCTCTACACTCTAGTTGTGACTGTAAAGCTACATTTTGCACTCTTTTTTTCTCTGTACGGTGTGCTTTGTGCAAGGAACAATGCTTTTCACTGTATACCAATACATATGATAAATCACACCATAATAGAAGATAGTTTTGTTAATATATGATTATTATGCACTATAATAACCTGATGTGAAATACTTGATCCATTATTAAATGTACTGAATCTTATTGAAGGATCATAGTTAGTGGATATCGCTGACTTGCAAACCACTGAGACGAAGGAAGGCCAGCCGTGTAGCCAACTCGATAGTCAAGTTTGTTTATCACTGTCTTAGATTCATAAATATTTACACAGAAGGAGGCTATTCTGCCCATTATATCCACGCCAGTCAACAAAGACCTGATGACATCTCATTTTCCAATGTTTGGCCTATATCCTGGAGGTTATAACAGTGCAAGAGAATGTGTAAATAATTTTTGAATGTAACAAGAGTTTCTGATTCAACCACCCTTTAAGGTAATTAATCAATTCCGAGCTCCCACTAATCTCTGGGTGAAAAAGTTTTTGCTCACTTCCCTCTTAGCATTCTAGTTTTTGTTTAAATCTGTGTCCCCGGGTTATTGACTGCCTACTAATGGAAAAATAAATGTTTTCCTATCAAACCTATTTATACCTCTCATAGTCTTATATATCTCTATCAGGTATCCTTTCAACCATTGCTGTTCCAAGGAAACCAGCCACAACATATTCAATCTTTTCTCATAGTTATGACCCTCCAGTCCAGGCAGCATCTGGTAAATTTCTCCTGCACTCTCTCCAATGCAATAACCTATATTGTGGCAACCAGAACTGCATGCAGTACTCCAGCTGTGACCTAACAAACACTTTGTACAGGTCCAGTATCACCACCTCCTTGTATTCTATGCCTCAGCTACTAAAGGCAAGTATCCCTATGCCTTCTTAACCACCTTATGTACCTGTCCTGCCACCTTCCAATGCAGTCCTAGGTATTGTTGGTCTTCAGTACTTTGCAGGGTCTTACTATTCATAGTGTAATTTTTTGCTGTATTAGCCACTGCCAAATGCATCTCACACTTTTTCAGGTTGAGTTCCATTGGCCACTGCTATCCACCTGACCAGTCCATTGATATCCTCATCATTATTTACTCTCCTACCAATTTTTGTGTCACTTGCCAACTTCTTGATCATACCCCCCACGTTAAAGTCCAAATCATTAATGTACACCATGAATAGCAAGGGCTCTAGTACTGAGCTCTTGGAATCCCATTGGATACAGACTTCCAGTTACAGAAACATCTCTTTACTATCACCCTGTGCTTCCTGCCTCTCAGTCCATTTTGGATCTAGTGTCCCATTTTGCTTTGGATTCCATGGGCCCTTACTTTTTTGACAAGTCTACCATGAGGATCTTATCAAAAGCATTGCTAAAGTCCATACAGACCATATCAAATGCATTACCCTTACCGACATTCTTGATTATCACCTCAAAAAATTTGATATTTGTCAAATACAATCTTCTCATAACAAAGCCATGCTGACTATCCCTGCTCAATCCATGCCTATCCAATTGAAGATGCATTCTGTCCCTCAGAATTCTTTCTAGTAATTTCCCTATCACCGAAGTTAGATTGACTGGGCAATAACTTCCTGATCTATCCCTGCCTCCTTTTTTATTAATAGGCCAATGTAAACAGTCCTCCAATTCTCTGGCACCACACCTGTGGCCAGAAAGGATTTGAACATTGCTGCTACTGCTCCTGATAGTTCTTCACTGGCCTTCCTCAATAGCCTGTCAGACATCCCATCTGGTCCTCTATTTATTCACTTTTAAGCCTGCTAAACCTGCTAGTACATCCTCTCTCTGTTAATTTTGTCTAAAATTTCACCGGTCTACATCTGCATCTTTCTTTTCCACTGAGAAGATTGAATCAAAATATTCCTTGAGGAGTGTGCTCATGTCTTTTGAATCCAAGCGCAGATAATCTGTATGGTCCCATATGACGTAGGAGCAGAATTAGGTCACTCAGCCCATTGAATCTGCTCTGCCATTCAATCATGGCTGTTTTTTTTTTCCTCATCTCCATTCTCATACCTTTTCTCTGTAACCCCTGGTTCCCTTAACAATCAAGAACCAATCTATCTCTGTCTTAAAGACAGAGGAGATGTCAGGGGTAAGTTTTTCACTCAGAGGGTGGTGGATGAGTGGATTGGCTGCAGTCGTTGGGGTCTTTTAAGAGACTTCTGGTTGAATATATGGGATTTAATGGGATTGCGGGTTATAGATAGGCCTAGTGGGTAGATATATGATCAATACAACTTGTGGGCCGAAGGGCCTATTTGTGCTGTAGTTTTCTATGTTCTGTGTAAAAATACTCAATGACTTGGCCTTCACAGCCTTCTGCGGCAAAAAGTTCCACAGATTCACCACTCTCTGGCTGAAGAAATTCCTCCCCATCACTGTTTTAAAGGATATCTCTTAAGTCTAAGGTTGCGTCCTCTGATTCAAGCTGGTTCCCTGATTGGTCCCACTTTTTCCCTAGTTAGTCTCTTGCTTCTTATATATTTAAAAAAAAACTTGGTACAAGTGTGTATATAAGCCAAAACATTTTCATGCACTCTCCTAACTTCCTAAAAGTCACCTCATCCTAATCTCTTCATACTTGTCTAGAATCTCTCCTGAATTATACTCTCGGTATCCGCCACAAGCTTCTCTTCACTTGTTGCAGCATTTTTCTGAATGCCAGTGGCTGCACATAAAGATAATATCATTGTCTATAAGGTTCTCTGCAGTGTTCGATCAACATGATGCATGTAATAGTTTATTCTTGCTATTGACGATAATTAGGAATGAGGCGGCACAGTGGTTAGAACTGCTATCTCACAGCTCCAGAGATCTGGGTTCAGTTACTGGCTAGGGTCACTGTCTGTGTGGAGTTTCTCCCCATGCCTGTGTGGGTTTCCTCGGTGTTCTGGTTTCCTCCCACAGTCCAAAGATATGTGGATTAGCCATGCTAAATTGCCTGTTAATGTCCTGGGATGCCTAGGTTAGAAGGATTCACAGGGTAAATATTTGGGGTTACAGGGTTAGGGCTTAGATGAGATTGTTGTCGGTGCAGACTTGATGGATTGAATGGTCTCCTGCACTGTAAGAATTCTATGGAGTCTTGCTCCCTAGCAGAGATAGCAGCTGTTCTTGGATTTTTCAGCTCTGCTGACCAAGGTGGCATGAAAAGATTAAACTGAGCATCTTTGTTCCTGGACTCTTCATCTTAAATTCCCTCACCAGTGACCATAAGCAGTGACCTAAGGAGCTTAGCTCAAAAGGCTGTCTCCAAACATGTTCCAGATTTCAGTTAATCACTTTCACTTGGTTGTGTTCTCATGAATAAGATTGTGGATTGAATCACAAATGAAATGGCGTTAATTCCTCGGGTCTAGCTCGTGCCAGTTGCTCTCTGGTACAGCTTCCAAAAGGCCATTCTTAATAGGAGCATGCAAAACATAGGATGAAATTAAAACCCTGGTCCATTTAGTTCCCCTTGTGTCATCCTGGGAGTCATGTAACATCACAACAGTGAAGTTGTTGATTAATCTAGCGATCAATTTATCGCAATTAATCTGCAACAGACCCACAAATGGTTCAAGGAGAAGTAAGAAGTCTCACAACACCAAGTTAAAATCCAACAAGTTTACTTGGCAGCACTAGCTTTCCCGAAAGCTTACCCGAGTCCAACGCTGACATCTCCACATCAAGGATAAGTCCCAACTCACCCATTTTCTCCCAAGCAAGTTACCCTTCACGTGTGAGGCAATTCTGAGTGTTGGTGGACTTTTCAGCTGGCGAAGGAGAAGGACAGAGCAGTCAGTCCTGCTATCAGCTACTTATGTATGTTATCCTGGCAGGAGATGGTGATAAGGGACGGTGCTTGCTGTCACAGTTGATGCTGGATGTCAGGATTCTCCATTCAGTTGATGTACAAAGGCATTTTCATTCGGAGATTAAATTTGTAATGTAATCATGACACAATGAGCAGAATTCTAAGTGGTTTTGTCTTAGTGAAAGTGTTTGGTAAACTTTCATTTGGGATGGGAAGTAATGAAAGATGTATGCCATTTTTACGATGCTTTATAAGGCAGTAAATTTCACCATGATGTGCACAATTATACACAGATTGTAAACAAATATTTTTAGGACGGCACAGTGGTTGGCACTGCTGCCTCACAGTGCCAGGGACCCAGATTCAATTCTCAGGTCATTGCCAGTGTGGGGTTTGCACATTTTCCATGTCTGCATGGGTTTTCTCCGGCTGCTTCAGTTTCCTCTCACAGGCCAAAGATGTGCGGGTTAGATTGATTGGCCATGCTAAATTAATCCTACTGTAAGGGGGATTGGAAAGGTAAATGTGCAGTATTAGGGGAATAGGGCCTGAGTGGGATTGTGATAAGTACACACTTGATTGACCAAATAGCCTCCTGTACTGTAGGAATTCAATGTATGTGAAGACAACGGACCAAGCCTTGATAGGCAACTTGTCTGTAACAACGTAACACGTTAGAATGTCAAGACACTAGTAGGAGAAGGTGGATGTTTTCACCAAAGGGGTAATAATATTTAATTGTGAAATAACTCACCAGGGAATGTGTTGAAATTAACAGTAAATTTTGCTTCCCCAGATCACTGGGTGTTCCTGATGAGGAGGTATTGAGAACTATGTTGTGAGGGTGGATGTAGAGGAGCTAATCTATGCCAGTAGAATTTTAAAATGCAGAAGCTGGCTGTTCAGGCCACTATATCTGTGCTGGCCTCCCATCAACCCCATTTCAGTAACAATACCAGAAAGTGCTGGGGAAGCTGAGCAGATCTGGCAGCATCTTCGGAGGAAGAAACAGAATTAATGGTTCAAGCCCAGTACACACATTTATTCCAAAGAAGAGTCATATTGGACTTCAAATATTAACTCTTTCTCTCTCCATAAATGCTGCTAGACCTATTTAATTTTTCCAGCATTTTCTGTTTTACTTCAGTTTTGCTTTTACATAATCCCAATTACCATCATCTTTCAAGTGATCCTCTCAAAACATGTAAAAGTACTTTTCCAGAAATGGACAAAACTTCTGGCTAGAAAAGACCCTGATGCAGGTTATAGCGAATTTACAGTCATGTATATTTCTCTTCTAGGTGCTTGCGGAACACAATCCTGGTCGCTATGGGTTTCTCTGGCATTGGTTTGATGAAATCTACGTGCTGCTGGATCTCCTGCTTCAGCATCATTATCTGTCCCGGACCAGTGCTTCCTTCTCTGAAAACTTTTACAGTTTGAAAAGAATTCCGCTGGGTGGTGGCCGTAGACTTTGGAGACTAGCTAGCCACGGGCTCCCAAGGACCCAGCACTGGAGATCCCTCTTGGTAATAATAGCGATTCCGTACATAAAAGTCAAACTGGATAAACTGTTTGCGAGGCTGCGAGAGGAGGACGACTATTCAATACATCTCCCAGAGTCCTCTTGGAAGCGTCTGTATAAGGCCTTCTTAGCAGCCTACCCCTTCGTCAACATGGGCTGGGAGGGATGGTTCCTCATCTATCGGCTCTTGTACACCTTTGGGAAAACGCAGTTCCATTCACCACTGTTGCGAATGGCAGGGGTCCGTCTGGGAAACCTGACTGCTGCAGACTTACAGGATCTTGAGCAAAGATCCTCCTCCATCAGCGACCCCTCGCCCAATAAAAGGTAAGAAAAGAGCTCTGAGTATGATAATCAGGAATGTAAGTTTTTGAAGAAGTGTTACATAAGTTGAGTGTGCTTTTTTTTTGAGAGAGAAAGTGGAGAGGGAGGAAACTTACTGAGGTATCAAAATAGTAATTGGAATTAACAAAATGGATGCAGACAAATAATTATTTGTGATAAAGTTTGAAATACCAGAGAACACCAGTTAACAATGAGGATAATCATTGAATTGATTTATTATTGTCACATGTACTGGGATACAGTGAAAAGTATTGTTTCTTGTAAGTTATACAGACAAAGCATACTGTTTATAGAGTGCATAGGGGAGAAAAAAAGGAAGGGGTGCAGAATATAGTGTTCCAGTTATCAATCGGGTGAAGAAGATGATCAGATTAATATGTGATAGGATCATTTAAAAGTTAGACGGCAGCAGGGAAGATGCTATCCTTAAGTCGGTTGGTACATGTTTTCAGACTTTTGTATCTTTTTCTGATGGAGTAAGATGGAAGAGAATATGCCTGGCATGGTGAAGTCCTTGATTATGCTGGCTACTTTTCTGAGGCAGTAGGAAATTTAGATGGAATCCATGGATTGGAGGCTGGTTTGTGTAACTGCCTGGGCTACATTCACAACTCTTTGTTGTTTCTTACAGTCTTGGTCAGAGCAGGAGCCATTCCAAGTTGTAATGCAGCCAGAAAGGATGTTTTCTATGATGCGTCTGTAAAAATTGTTGAGTCATACTGGACATGCTGAATTTCCTTGGCCTTCTGACAAGGTAGAGTTGTTAGTGGGCTTTCTTAACTTTAGCGTCAGGACCAGGACAAGTTATTGATGACCTGTTCACTTTGAAACCTGAAGCTTTCGACCATCTTCACTTCTTCACCTTTGATGTGGACAGGACCACGTTCTCCACTATGCTTCCTGAAGTCGATGACTATTTCCATTGTTTTACTGATATAGATTATTGTCATTGTACCATTTCACCAGATTCTCTGTCTCCATCTTATACTCTTCCTCGTCATTGTTTGAGATCTTACCCACTACAGTGCTGTCATCAGCAAACTTGAAAATGGAGTTGGAGTGGAATTTAGCCACAAGGAGTATAGTAAAGAACTGAGGACACAGCCTTGTGGGGCACTAATGTTAAGGATAATCATCGGGGAAGTGTCGTTATGTATCCTTACTGGCTGCAGTCTGTGGATTAGGAAGCCTCAGGTCCAGACGCAGAGGAAGGAGCCAAGCTTTAAGCCACACAGTTCGGAGATGGATTTTGTTGGATAATGGTATTGAAGGCTGAGCTGCAGTCAATAAAAAGAAGTCTGATATAAAAAGAACAAAGAAAAATACAGCACACGAACAGGCCCTTTGGCCTTCCAAGCCTGTGTTGGTCACTGAACCTGCCTAAACTAAAACCACGTACATTTATGAAGTCCATATGCTTCCATTCCCATCCTATTCACGTATTCACCTAGTTGCCACTTATAGGACGCTATTGTACCTGCTCCCATCACCTCCCCAGGCAGCATATTCCAGACATTTACCATCCTCTGTGTAACAAAAACTTACCTCACATCTCCTCTAAACTTTCCCTTGCAACATAAACCTATATCCCCTAGTAATTGACTTTTCTCGCCAAGAAAAGAGTGTCTGACTGTCCATTCTGTCCATGCCACTCATAATCTTGCAGATGACTATCAGGTCAGCCCCTCAACCTGCGTCAACAAGCCAGACTTATCCAACCTCTCCTCGTAGCTAATAATCTACACATAAGCCTCTTCTGTACCCTCTCCAAAACCATGTCCTTGTTGTCCAGTATTGCGGCATTGAGTGTTTGGCCAGGGAAAAAGCATCTGCTGTGGACCTGTTGGGGTGATAGGTGAACTGTAGTGGCTCCAATCTGGGAGTTGACGTGTACCATGGCTAACCTTTCGGAGCACTTCGTGATGATGGATGTCAAAGCCACCAGGAGATAGTCATTAAGGCATACTGCTTGACTTGGATACGGGATTATGGTTGTCTTCTCAAACAAAGAACACAACAGCACGGGAAACAGGCCCTTCGGCCCAACGAGCCTGCGCCGCCATCTCGATGTTCCCATTTCTACCCATGATCCCTATGTTTATAGATCTAAGCATTGGAACCAAATTTGAGACAATTTAGGAAGAATTTATTCTGTCAATCAGCCTAAGAACACATCTTTGGGTTTTGGGAGGAAACCGGAGGACCTGGAGAAAACCCATGCAAGCACAGGGAGAATGCGCAAACTCCCACAGACGCAGGCCCAAATCCATGTATCTGCACAGCGCAACGATACTGACTGAGCTGTCGTGTTGCTTATCAGATGGTCAAGCGTACACTAATGACGTGAAGCACTAGGATACTCTCGAAAAAAATCCAAGAGCAGCCCTCTCACAACCCATCGCGTGTATGCCCCTTGTTAGACAACAAGGCGGACCAAAGTACCTGTAGGATAAAAACAAATACATCAATACCATCGACAATTTACACACTTCCTAGGGAACTCCTAAGGTTCATGATCTCTTATTTTAAATCAGTTTTCTATATCCCTGCATTCCCGTTCTGTTCATGTGCCCATCTAAGTATCTCTTAAATAACTCCAGAGTGCCTGTCTCTACCACTTTACTTCGCAATGCATTCCATATCCCCACCACCCTGTGTCTGAAAAATCTCCCTCTAGCATCCAAATTATACCTTACCCCCCCCTTACGTTAAACCCCTCGTCCTATTTGACTCCATCCTAGGAAAAAGCTTAACCCTATTTATCTATACACCTCATAATCTTGCACACCTCTATTAGATCTCCTCTACATCTATGTCTTTCTAAGGAAAACAGCCTCAATTTACCTAACCTCTCCTCGTAACTCAGACCTTCCATACCAGGCAGCATCCTGGTAAACCTCCTCTGCACTCTCTCCAGAGTCTCCACGTCCTTCCGGTAGTAAGGCGACCAGAACTGGACGCAGTATTCCAAATGAGGTCTAACCAACGTTTTATACAACTGCAACATTAAAGGCCAGCTCTTGTACTCTATACCCCTTCCTATAAAAGCTAGCATACTATATGCTTTCTTCACAACCTTCTCCACCTGCTCTGCCACCTTCAGAGACTTGTGCACCTGCACCCCCCAGATCCCTCTCCGTTTCTATACTCTTAATAGGTCTACCCTTTATCAGATAACTCCCCCCAACATTCTTTCTCCTGAAATGCATCACCTCACATTTATCAGGATTGAATTCCATCTGCCATCTATCTGCCCAAGCTACCAGTCTATCTATGTCCTGCTGCATCGACTGACAATGCTCCTCACTATTTACAAGTCCAGGCATCTTTGTATTGTCTGCAAACTTGCTGATCACTCCACTTACTCCCTCTTCCAAGTCATTTATATATATTACAAATAGAAGAGGTCCCAGTACCAAGCCCTGCGGCACATCACTAGTGACTGACCTCCAGCTAGAAAAATACCCTTCCACTATTACTCTTGGTCTCCTATTACCAAGCCAGTTACTTATCCATCTATCTAACTGTCCTTGTATTCCATTAGCCTTGACCTTCTCAACTGACCTCCCATGAGAGACTTTGTCAAATGCCTTACTGAAATCCATATAGATGACATCAACGGCTTGCCCTTCGTCGACTGTTTTCGTCACCTCCTCAAAAATTCTACTAGGTTCATAAGGCACGACCTCCTCTTAACAAAGCCATGCTGCGTATCCCTAATCAGATCGCAACGCTCTAAGTGCCTGTACATCCTATCTCTCTAAGAATCCTCTCCACCAGCTTCCCTACCACTGACGTCAAACTCAAGTGGATAAGTCCCTCAGATCAGAATAAGGAGAGGTTAAAGATGTCTGCAAATACCCCCACCAGCTGGCCCACGCAGGATCATCTGGATACCCTATCTGGGCCAGTTGCTTTATTTTGGCTAACCTTCAAGAAAGCCAATCTGACACCTGCGATGGTAATGTTAGATACCAATTCAAATGAGGCTGTCGTAGTGGATGATGTCCTGTCGGTGACCTCTTATTCAAAACGAGCATAGAATGCGTTTCATACATTGGCGAAGGGTGCATTGCTGCTGGTGATTGTACCTGTCTTCACTTTGCAGGCCGTGATTTGTATAGACCTTGTTGTAATTGGTGGGTGTTCATGTGGTTAGCTTGGTCCAGTATTGTCTCTTGGCTTCTTTGGTTCTCTGTAGGTCATATCTGGATTTCTTATATAGGTCAGGGTCACCCAACCTCTAAGCCTTGAACTTGAATAGGCAGTGGATATTACTGTACATCCATGGTTTCTGATTGAGAAGCACTCCGATTAACACACAGTCTTCTGTGCAGTTACTAATGAGTAGTGGTGTACTCATTTAGTTAATCACTGAGTTCTTGAATATTGACCAGTCCATTGGCTTGAAGCAGTTCTGAAGGAGATCATCCCTTTCCTCAGACCAACATTGTATGACTTTATCAGATTCTCCTGCTTCTGTTTTTGCTTGAAAGCCAGGAGCAGAAGCATAGCCTTGTGATCTTATTTGCCAAAGTGTGGATGGGGGATAGAGCAGAAGGCATGTTTGATCTTGTAGCAGTGGTTGAGAGTGTTTGGGCTCTAGTGGGGCAGGAGACTTGTTGCTGGTGTAGGATATCAGGCTAAAAAGAAATTTGTGCTGAGTTACTTTTTTTTATTAAATTAAAAACTCACTGTATTTGGGTTGGATCACTGATGGTAAGTTGAGCCTCCTTGGCCCAGAATATTGGAACAATGCCTGCACGTATTCTGACCTACTCACTCATTCTCTCTCTCTCTCTATCTCTGCAGTGTGGTTGGGAAGCTGACCTCCTTCGTTGGTAAAGCATTGGGGGGCATGGCAGTATCCCTATCGACTGGTGTTTCCGTAGGTGTCTTTTTCCTCCAGTTTCTCGAATGGTGGTACTCATCTGAAAACCAGGAGACGATTAAATCCCTCTCCTCCCTCCCGACTCCTCCTCCGCCAGTGCACTTTGACAGGCTGCCAAGTGAATCTTTACCTAGACTGAAGACCATGTGTCCCTTATGCAACAAGATTCGGACAAATGACACAGCCTTAGCAACCTCTGGATATGTTTACTGTTACCGATGTGTTTACAGCTATGTAAAATGCCACCAGCGATGTCCTGTGACAGGCTACCCTTCTGAACTGCAACATCTAGTTAAACTTTATGCTCCAGAAGCATGAAGGCACAAAATCCACCAATCTGAGCACACTTTTATTGATAATGTACTCTTCATAATATTCTCTAGCAGTTGTCTGATTCAGTAAAATGTGGTCTGCTGGATACTGCTGATGTACGTTTCAACTGTGCCGATATAATTACTTTTCTCCCTTTCTCTTAATTGTGCTAACTTGTATCATTCCTCATTTAAGTGGCCGTTCACCTACCAACCAAGACAGGAAGTTCATCCGTAAAGACATTGATATTGGTGCCTACAGATTCACCCTTTCCAACAGGAATCGTGAATGATGATCAGGAGGCCTGGCCTGGAGTGCTAAAGTCAGTTTCAGCAATCTTGCTATCCTGGTTGAGAACAACCGACGCTACATACGCTGAGTCCTTCCTTTTTGTGTGGCTTAGAACTATAATGAATAATAGAAGGAGCCTCAGAACATCAAAATATATTTTATTCCTTGGACATTGGATGGGGTGTGGACTTAGTACTAGGACGGAAAAAAATTGGAAACCATCATTGTACGTGCTAGGCATGACCAAAATTATGAACCTTTGAATGAAATCTTATCATTCTCAATTTTAATTAATAAATATTATTTAAGTGATCCTGTGGCACAGTGTCCCTGCTTCTGAGCCAGAAGCCCCAGGTTAAGTCCCACTTCAGAACTTGACCAAGGAATGTGTCTACATAACATGGTTAAACAGGTTAGATATCAAGTTGTAAATTCTTCTAACACATGCTAATGATACGAGCAAGAGAGATTCCTAGTCAGTCGTGATGGAAAGAAATTGGAACTTCTACCATCACTATCCGTAGTCCGTGTTACAACGTAAATGTAAAGAGTAAATTCTTGACGCCTTGCAGGGCTGTTTGGCTCAGTTGACTGGACAGCTAGTATAGATGAGATTGGAGCCAACTGCATGGAGTTCAATCCTTGTTCTGAATGGAGTGGATTTGGGACCTGCCTTCCTTGCCCTACAGATGCTGCAGATCATGGTGCTCTGGGATACTTTCTTCAGGCAGAGAAGTCCAGAAGAAAACATTGATTTAATCAGAGAAAAACAAGCGAATACTGGCTTACCTAATCAGTAATTACTGTAATATACAACCCTAGTTTATCTCCCAGATTATTTACAAACTTGTATTGTTAGAAAGTGATCTAAATCTTAAAAAAAAAAGACTTCTGGATTAGATCAGGTTCATAAATTGTAGTAATAGCTTTTAACATTGGCTGCCACAATCTGAATCGTTCCAGAAATGTATACTTTAGGGGTCTATGTACATACTGTGCACTAAATAATTTTGATGTTTAAAGAAAGATTTTTAAAAAGTTTCATTGAAAACTATAATAAACTATCAGTTAAACCAGTTTTAAATACAAATTGTAAACCAAAGATTTCAACATCTAAACTGAAGAGAGCGCAGCTAGCAGAGGTAGAAAGAAGAATGGTGAATTCTGTAAATCTCAGACAGATCAGGGTTTATCAGAAAGAAAGCAGTTCATGTCTTCACTAAGTCCTGAGCATGAAGATGTAGTTGGAATTCCAAACAAACTAGGTTTTTCTGAAAGCAAGTTGTGATCCCAAGCAGAAGTTCATGGTAAATTGGAGCCTATGCTATTTTATAATGCACAGTTTTCTAGAATATTTGTTTGTGTCGCATAGTCAAGGATTTTATAAGGAAGTTGGGAGGGAGGTGAATTATTCCAAGTGTAATTGAGCATACTCTCAAAGTATAATTAACTTTAATTAAGCACTGGGTGACTTCATTCAAAGTTAATTTCTATTCAGACTGGAATTGGTACCTTTGTTTGTAACATCATGTACTAAGAACCTGCAAACCTTCTGACTCTGGTATATTTTTACTCCTAAGTGTATTTTCTGAACATTGCAAATCACTGTCCTTATTTATACTTTAAATATTAGTGTGATATATGAAATGTGACATATATCCTGTTTCTTGGACAGTGAGTGCATGTGTGCATTAAATTTCTTGTGAACATCTTCTGTGAAAACTCATTATTAAAATTTATTTATAATCATGCGGTGGCGAGGGATGATTTTTTCACATTGCGGGCATTCCTGTGATCTGGGAGCTTTGTACCTTGTATAAATGTTCCAAAATATCCAAAATATCATTATAAAATATTGGTGGAGGCGGTTCCGTTGTGTTGGCTGTTCTGTGATATGTTCAGGTTACTATTGTAGGAGGTGATACTTTTTCTTTGGGAATATATGATACTAGCAGCGACTGCTATGTTCCCATCCAGTGTTTTAATAAGCAAAAGATTTTGCTAAATTAGAGTATTTTCAATTGTAGACATGATGCCAAATATACCTCTGTTACTCATCCCCACTCCTGAATCATAAATATATTTATTGGAATAATTATGCATCTGCAAATACTTATACTTTTTTTAGTAACCAAATTCAAAATTTGAGGATTTTTTTGCATTGTATTGTGTATTTGGCTCCTCCCAAAAATCAGAAATTACTAAACTGCAGAATCGGTTATTCAGATAATTATCCAGCTTCCTCTTGCACTTCCTGGCAGCCTAATTCTCTTTATAGACAGTCTGCTCCCCATCCCCTCAAATAATTGGGCCATAACTTCCTCCGAGAAATGATGTGGAGATGCCGGCATTGGACTGGGGTAGGCACTGTAAGAAGTCTCACAACACCAGGTTAAAGTCCAACACGTTTATTTGGTAGCACAAGCTTTTGGAGTGCTGCTTCTTCACTTTGACCTGGTATGATGAGACTCTTTACTGTTCCTCAGAGTGGCAATCTCCAGTGGATTGCAACTACAGGTGGACTTACCTATGTTGAGATTCCAAAGCCTCTGTTTCACCCCACCTTCTTCATTCAGGCTGAGTGAGACAGGAACAGTGTAGGTTGCATCGTTAAGGAGCAACTGGGGTGCATAATAGAAAGGAATGACTTGTTTTACGGCATCACCTGCCAGGTGGTGTGGTGGTTTATGGTCTGACCAGATCCAGGAAAGGTTGGGGTCGGATTGGAAGTCGGGGGAATGTTGTTAAGTCAGTTTGGATTGGGAAGGGGTTGTGTTTGCAGAGTGTCCCGTGAGGCTTGGTCTGAGTTTTTTAAATAGTTGCTCTGGAGTTAGATGTGATTCTTTTCCTTCTAACTTTTTCAGAATAACTCTAAGTGTAAAACACACAGAACCATCTGAAGTTATTTCATCTGGGATGAAATGTCCAGACTAATTTGAATTAAAATCTTTTGGTGCTGAAGTGATTTAAATCGCTTTGTCAGATGGCTCCCAACTCAGTGCATTGTTTGGGGAAGTTAACGCTTTGGACATTTGCTGGGTAAACCCTTAGGACAGAACATCCTCGGTGCATCGTTGTAATGCTAGGGAACCAGGAAGTTACGTAAATCTAAAGTATTTACATTCTTTGTGGTCATGCTGCTTGTTTAGAGATTAGGCAATTTTATTGTTCAGTTTGTTGATGTCCTTTAAACACTTGAAAAATTTGATAAGGTTTCCTGTTATCTAACAGCATGAATTGAGTCAAACATTCGGAATAATGCAAAAAGAATGTCCTCCTAAAAATCTAATCCTCAAGCTCCCATCCTATGCTAATAAAGTCAGAGCTAGCTTGCAGCAATTCGACAATGACACTTAGTGAAGTTTTTAAAGTGAGAGAATAACAATGCATTGAGAGTTTGAGGGGAATGAGATAACAAAGAAAAAGTTTGAGCAGTTTGCACATGATATTTGAGTCTTGAACTTCAAACTCCCAGCTTACAGCTTCTCTGCTGTTTGACCATTTGCACCCTTTATTCTCTCTGTGGTCAACTAATAGCAGTCTTTTCCCCTAGTTTCCATAGCTATGACTTATCTTTCATTCTCTCCCCCTGTAGTGTAAATATCTCCCACTTTCAATGTCTTTAGTTTTGACAAAGGGTCATCTGGACTCGAAACATCAGCTTTTTTCTCTCCTTACAAATCTGCCAGACTTGCTGAGATTTTCCAGCTTTTCTGGTTTCAGATTCCAGCGTCTGCAGTAATTTGCTTTTTTCCCAGGTACCTTTTCCTAATACAAATTTTTCATATTCTGCAAGTTATGTCTATATTGGAGAATGAGGAATATTTACTTTGAGCATGAGTCATTCCTAACCCAAAAGAAATGCGTTAGATGCAGAGTTAAGTTTCATGTACTTTGCTTCAGTATGGTTTAATTCAAATCTCTACTATTTTCAATTTCTCTCACTCGCCATCTAAGAGAGAGGTCATCATTCGTGTTAAAAAGGGATGCTTTTGTACTGTGCACCCACAGTTATTTCAGCTGGAATGAAATAGAGTCATTGAAGTTTGCAGCATGGGAACGGGTCCTTTGATCCAATTTGTCCATACTACCATTTTTTTAAAATCCCGTGTTAGGGTGAAGTCGAAGTGATGGATACAAAATTGTTACCTGGCGCACACAATGGAGTCTGGAAAGGGACAATAAGAGGCACTGACTTTGGGCACAGACATTTACACCAAGAGTTAAAATGTGTGGTGTTTAAATTGCTGTGGGAAACTGGTCTGACATTGAGGCACCTTAAAACTTGAGGTAAGAGCAGACCCAGAACCACGAGTTTGATAATGAGATCAGCCACTGACGGGGATGTAAATCCATAAATGTATATAACAAAACCAGTCATTGATAGAGGACATAACTGCATAAATATATCTACTGTACGTACAGTGATGTATTAACTATCAATGTCCATACCTGTCTGTGTACAACGTGTTAACTGTTGATGTCCCTAGCTGTCTACTCAACTTGTAACAATGTGCTAACAGCTAATGTCTGTGCTGTCTATTATCTCAACTGCCATTGTGTAGTTGAGAAAGTGGCTGTGAGCACTGCAAAGTGCCAGCGCTTCTTCCAAAGTTTTGTCTGAATAAAACTGTTTTGTTGGACCTCCAAGTCTGACTCCGAAGTGGTGAATTTTCCACAACAAATTGGCATAGTCGGGCAGGATCTCACTGCTGGTGAGTTTCGATCAATTGGCTATGATTGGCAAACTGGGGTAGAGATCATTGAATCTGTGGGAGATAGATGGAGTCAACAATACACTTTAAAAGGGGTAAATCAAGAAGTATTAGATAAGTACTGATTGTTGATGGTGTAATGATAAGTATTGATTGACTGTTACTTGTGCTGATAGACTAGAGGACAAGGAAGTGCCTGTCTCAAACTTGCAGCCTTCGACCGGTTGTTAAGAAGGAAATCCCCCACACGAGGGTCAGGACCCTGAAGTGGACGTAGAGGCACCAAGGACACAGGATCATAAAGCACAAGTGGCAAAGGTTGGTTAACATCAAACTCTGTAGTGGTGAACACAGAGTTTGCCACCTGTTTGCATGAAAGTTTGTATTGTTGGGTACTGGACTCTCAATGTTGTAAAGCAGTGCAGAAAAGGAGCTGATCGACTCTGACATAGAGCCAGCCTCCGGTGGAGAAACATGTTGCTGAGGCAGTAATAGTGATCTTGATTATAAACAGAGATCCTGAAACAGTAGAGAAACACAATGCTAGGCTCGTAATTGTGGCTGAGATAGAGAAGTCCTTATGGTAAAGAAACACATTGCTAGGAAGTAATCATGGCGGTATGGTGCATAAAACATGTTGTCAAGGAGGCAATAGCGACCGGGGGTAGTGAAGTCTGTGAGATGACAGATAAGAGAGTTGATAGGATCTGCAGGATCTCTTTTTGAAATGTACATGATAGACAGGTAAGTGTTAATGAAGAGGATGCAGAGGGAATACTGGGATGCTTCTCAGACCTTAGAACAGCAGAGTAAGTGGATAGATGGGAAAAAAGAGACATGACAAAAAAGGCAGGGGTATTATTAGTACATCAATTAGCAGGGCTAATTGAACAAGTAGTCACTTCCACCAAGAAGTGGAGCAAAAGATAAAGAGAAGATTAAAGAGTTAGAATCCAGAGTAAGGGAACTGGAGAAATGAAACGAAGTGTTAGAGGAGAATCAATGGAGAGGGGAAACTGTTTTTCTAACCCCTTATGAGTTCGCACAACAGGAACCAACCGCCCCTCCAAAGGAATGGGAACCACTGGAACGCAACTTAGTGCCGGTAACCCAAGGGGAAACGGATGTGCAGCCAAAAGCAAATTATAAACCATTCACCCCAGGTGAAAGACAGCAGATAATGGCTTCCCTGGGTAAACTATAATCTAGAAGTGCAAACACTAAATTCTGGGAAGAATTAGATACTGTTTGGTTTGATCCGATCCATGATCGCAGCAGAATCGGAGAAATCAAGGAACCTCTGAGGTCAGCAAGATTGAAGGGTCTGCAGCCCCCATTCATAAGGGTAAGAGGGAGGGAAGGATTTATGTGTCTGCACTAGTAGGGGGCAGTCAATGTGAGATGCTGGTGGACACAGGAGTATCCATTATCTGTTACTGACCTATCCTTATCCACTACAAGTAGGATGATTTACCTAACGGGGATAGAAGGCAACAAAACACCTGCCTACCTAAGTGAAATAAATAATTTGTATATACCAATGAAGTCCTATGAGTGTAAAAATAATGAGGGTACAATAATGGGAAATGATTTAATGAAAGAATGTGAGATTTTGATAGACTGTGGAAAGGGAGAATTAATCTGGCCCAAGGATGGTCGGAAAACTGGAATAGGGAAACTCTCAAGTCACCTCGAATCTGTTAAGGTGGCCACAGTCACCACCAAAGATTGGGAATTAGAGACAGGAGGGTACAGAACTATCTGTTTCCAGAGAATGGGCTAAAACAAAATTAGATACTGACTTAACTAAAATGGACCCAATAAAGGTATCTGGACTGGAGCGTAAGCCCCACTGACGATACCCAATAAAACCAGAAGCAGAGACAGCTGTAGTGGAGATGGTTAAAGGGTTAGTGGAAAAAGGAATTCTGAGGAAAAGCTGAGTGCCATTAACTCTCCCCAACCTGGTGGGTGAGCAAACCCGACAGAAGCAGTAGGCTCACGATAGGTTACATTGGACTCTAATAAAGTCAAATCCAAGTTGCATCCCATTGTAGCAAGCCCCTCGACAATCCTGAATGGACTGTCACCAGAGCACAAAATATTCACAATATTGGATGTAGCCAATGGATTCTGGTCCTTACCCTTGAATCTTGAATCCCAAGACAAATTCACCTTTACAGTGAGAGACAAACAGTATACTTGGACACACCAACTGCAGGGATTCCACAACAGCCCTATTATCTTCCGTCGAGTAATAAGTGACATCCTAAACAGGGTACAACTGTCCGAGGGTAGCACATTCCTACAAAATGTAAGATGATACTTTAATAGCTTCAGAATCCAAGTTAGGACATCAGGAAGCACTATATTGAGTATTAAACAAACTAACAAACCACAGGGTTAAAGATGAGCCCCAGAAAGGCCCAAATTGGAAAAACACAAGTCCTGTATCTAGGACATGTTATATCCCAAGGGCTTAAAGAAATGCCACTAGACCGAAAGGTGGTACAGTAAATGCTGTGGCCAGTCACTGTAGGAGGAGTCTGGAAGATGCTGGGACTGTTTACTATAGCCAAAGTTTTATCCTGGGATTTGCAAAATTGGCAGAACCTATACAAAGACTAGTCAAAAGGGGAAAATCAGCTTTAAATCCCATATAATGGAGACCCGAGCAGGAAGAGGCTCATAACAAATTAAAAACAGAACTGATATCGCCCCTGGACAAGGATTACCAAATTCCAGTAAAGGCTTTAACATACACTGTAGCAACAGAAGAGGGTCCTGTTCCACGGTGGTAACACAGGATTGTGGTGATGTCGTCATGATGTAAAATGCCGGTGTTGGACTGAGATAAACATAGTAAGAAGTCTCACAACACAGGTTAGAGTCCAACTAGTTTATTTGATAGTAATCTCACAAGCTTTTGGAAATGGTGTTCCTTCGTCACGTGTGTGGAAGGTCTTGATCAAAGAAGGGTATATAAAGTCACACACAGTTTACAGAATACTAATTAGAATGCAAGTTCTTACAGCTAACTTACTATTCGATAGCTTGAATGTTTGAATAGCAGTTTAGCTGTAAAGACTCGTTCTAATTAGTATTCTGTAAACTGTGTGACTTTATTTGCCCTTCTCTGATCAGAACTTTCCACACACCTGACAAAAAAACACCGTTTCCAAAAGCTTGTGAGGTTACTATCAAATAAACTGGTTGGACTCTAACCTGGTGTTGTGAGATTTCTTATGGTGTTTATCCCTGATCAATCCATGCCTTTCTAAGTTTATCCTGACTCTCATTAAATTTCTAATAATTTCTCACCATTGAAGTCAGACAGATTGACCTGTAGTTTTCTGGCCTATCCCTCGCACTCTTTTTAAATAATGGTACACTATTTGCAGACCTCCAATCCTCACCTCTGGTAAAGATTGGAAAATGATCCTCAGAGCAATCATTATTTCCTTGTTGACTTCGTTCAGCTGCCTGGGATGCAGTCCATCTTCTAGAATGCCAGTTTTGCAATACTGCTTCTCTCCCTATGGTTATTGTATCTCATTCTTCACATTCCTTTTTAACTAGAATGCCTGGACCATCCCTTTCTGTGAAGACAGAGATGAAGTACTCATTGAGAGTGCTGCCCACATCTTCTGAATCAATCCATAAGTTACCATGTATGCCTCTGATAGACATGCATGGTAACTTAGTTATTCTCTTGCTCTTAATGTGCTGGTAAAAGATCTTAGAATTTTCTTAGAATTTTACATGCCAATGTTTTTTTTGTATATTCCCTTTGCTTTCATAATTTCCATTTTCAGCAATTGGGCTGAGACCAACTGACAACTGCGTTCATGATTTTGTTAAAATCATAACTTAATCAAATTGAGGAGGAAGTAGCCACATTCTGCACGGATCAGCACAAAAACATGCACGAGATGTTCCTTTTTTCAAATTCAGCTTGATTATATATATGAAGCTGAGAGATCCCATTGCTGGAAAATGGAATTGAGCTGAGACTGGGGAAACATCCCAGGCCTCATCTCATTTTCTCTTTCCTGTGTTACATTTTTTTAATACCATTTGTTTTCCAGATGGGAGTGAGAGCTCGATTAGTGCTGCAAGCAGAGAAGTTTATCTTGCTTGCTGAAAATCGTTCTGTTCTTTATTCATTGGCCCTTTTCATTTACTTGTCACAGGTCATTTATTTAACCTGAACCCGGAGCCAATGCTCGCATGGCCCACTGAGCTGTCCAGTAATCCAAGTTTATTAAAGAAACGACTGATGTATTTTGGGTGTGTTGCCATGTTTTATACCTTGAATCATGTCACCAAGATAAGTTAGTACTGTACCCTGGAGCAGCGTTTAGCTTTGAGTATGATTTTGAAATAGTGTTGGAGTTTCCAGTAGATGGTGCTGCTTCACACTGTCGACAGCGATGAGTTAGCTTAATATCATTACGTTGTAAAAGTCCATTGCAGCACACTACGCTGAATGTAACGCCTCCAAGACACTGTCTTTTATGTTCATTGAAGCAATTCATCATGCATTTGCTGTATTCACACCAGAACTTTCTAGAAAGCAAAATTGATGAGATTCTTGGTACCTAGTCGACATGATAGCAATGCGGATTGTGTCACTGCATGTTGCATAAACACACAATTAAGAGATTAGGCTCGTGTTGAAAATGGTATTGCGTCTAGAGAATTGACAATTTCCTCAGGTAGGGGAACTGATGCAGATATTATCATGGTACATTAGAAGAGATAAAAAGAGGATGGAAATTTTAAGATATTTTGTGATACACTGAGAATATCTGAATAATTGAGGACATAAAAGCTAGAAGCAGCAGTAGGCCATTTGGCCTTTTGAGACTGCTCCAGCATTTATTTTGATCATGGCTGATCATCAAATTCAATATAATGATCCCCTCTCTCCTCCTCCTCCTCTCCCCCCCCCCACCCCAACAATATCCCTTTATTCCTTTAGTCCCAAGAGCTATATCTAATTTCTTCTTGAAATCACAGAACATTTTGGCTTCAATTATTTGCTGTGGAAGTGAATTCCACACATTTAACACCTTTTGTGTGGAAAAACATTCTCCTCACCTCACTTCTGAAAGGTTTACCCGTTATCGTCAAACCATGACCCCAAGTTCTGGACTTACTTACCATTGGGAACACTATTTCTGAATCTACCGTGTCCAATCCAGTTATAATTTTATCAGTTTCTATGAGATTCCCTTTCACTCTTCTAAACTCCAGAAAATGTAATCCTAACTGACAGAGCTGCCATCCCAAAATTTAGCCTCTTAAACCTTTGCTCTACTGCCTCTGTAGCAAGGACACCTTTCCTCAGATAAGGTCTACCTTATCTGCACACAATACTCCGGGTGTGGCCTCACCAATGCCCTATACAGTTGCAGCAAAACATCCCTATCCCCATACTCAGATCCTCTTGCTATGAAGGTCAACATATCATTTGCCTTCTTTATTGCCTGTTTTACCTGTGCATTTACTTCAGCGACTGATGTATGAGAACACCAACGTCTCGCTGACTATCTACCTCTCTTAATTTATCTTTTATTTATTAGTGTCACGAGTAGGCTTACATTGCAATGAAGTTACTTTGGAAATCCCAAGTCGCCACACTCTGGCACCTGTTCAGGGACACTGAGGATGAATTTAGCATGACCAACGAATTTAGCCAACGTGTGTTTCGGACTGAGAGAGGAAACCAGAGACCCAGAGGAAACCCATGCAGACACAGGGAGAACGTGCAGACTCCACACAGACAGTGACCCAAACTGGGAATTGAACCCATGTCCCCGGCACTATGAGACAGCAACGCTAACCACAGTATCATTGTGTACACCCATTCAAGTAATAATCTGTCTTCCTACTATTGCTACCAAAGTGGGTAATCTTACATTTATCCACATTATACTGCATCTGCCATGCTCATGCCCACACACTCAGCTTGTCCAAATCATGCTCAAGCATCTCTGCATCCTCCTCCCACTCAACTTTGTATTATTTGCAAATCTGGAGATAATACATTCAGTTCCCTCTTCCAAATCATTAATATATAATGTGAACAGTTGGGATCCGAGTACAGATCTCTGAAGAACCCCAATAATCACTGACTGCCAAGACCCATTTATGCATATGCTTTGCTTCCTATCTACTAATCAGCTTACTATCCATCTTAAGACATTATCTGCAATCCCATTTTCTTTAACTTTACATTGCAGTCTGTTACTTTGTTGAATACCTTCTGACTGTCTAAATAAATCACATCCACTGGTTCTCTTTGGTCAGCTCTATTAGTTACATCCTCCAAAATCTAAAGAGGAGAGAAGGGGAGGAAAGGCAGTGTCATATAGTTTGGGGAAGTCCAGGAGGCCAGCAATCAGGTAGTGTGTGGGGTCGCTAGGTCAGCAATGGAGGGTTAGAGAGCTGGCTAGCAATTGAGAAGTTGGGATGGGGGTGGGGTTAAGTGGGACTGCTGCACATGCGATCTCTGCTCTGAAGATCGGTAAACGCAGTAAGAAGTCTCTCAACACCAGATTAAAGTCCAACGGGTTTATTTGGTAGCAAAAGCCACAAGCTTTTGGAGTGCTGCTCCTTCGTCAAGTAAATAACTCTGGAGTTATTCAAGAGATACATAGATGGGCACGTGAACAGAATGGGAATGGAGGGATATAGAAAACTGATTTAAAATAGGGATCATGAGCCTTGGGAGTTCCCTGGGAAGTGTGTAAATTGTCAATGATATTGATGTATTTCTGTTTTATCCTACAGGTATTTTGGTCAGCCTTGTTGTCTCACAAGAGGCATACACGCAATGGGTCGTGAGAGGGCTGATCTTGGATTTTTCGTGAGTAGCCTAGTGCTTCATGTTGTTAGTGTACGCTTGAACTGGACTAGTTGATGGGCAACATGACAGCTCAGTGACTATCACTGTGCTGTGCAGATACGTGGATTTTGGCCTGTGTCTGTGGGAGTTTGCACATTCTCCCCATGCGTGCGTGGGTTTTTTCCAGGTGCTTCGGTTTCCTCCCACATCCCAAAGATGTGCTCTTAGGCTGATTGACAGAACAAATTCTTCCTAAATTGTCTCAAATTTGGTTCCAATGCATATATATAAACATAGGCAGGGATCATGGGTAGAAATGGGAACATCGAGGTGGCGGCGCGGGCTCGTTGGTCCGAAGGGCTTGTTTCCTGTGCTGTTTTGTTCTTTGTAAGTGGGAGTTCTGTTCACAAACAGGGCATATAAAGATACAAACTCAATTTACAAAATAATGGTTGAAATGCAAGTCTTTATAAATGATCAAGTCTTAAAGGTACAGACAATGTGAGTGGAGAGAGAGTTAAGCACAGGTTAAAGAGGTGTGTTGTCTCCAGCCAGAACAGTTAGTGAGATTTTGCAAGCCCAGGCAAGTCGTGAGGGTTACAGATAATGTAACATGTTGTCTGTGTGGAGTTTGCACATTCTCCTCTTGTCTCTGTGTGTTTCCTCCAGGTGCTCTGGTTTCCTCCCACAGTCCAAAGATATGCAGGTTAGATTGATTGGCTATGCTAAAAATTATCCCTTGGAGTCCTAAGATGCATGGGTTAGAGGGATAAGCAGGTAAATATGTAGGGATATGGGGGTGTAGGGCCTGAGTGGGATAGTGGTTGGTGTAGATTCAATGGGCCAAATGACTTCTTTCTGCACTATGGGGTTTCTATGATTCTGTGAACCCAAGATCCCCAGTTGAGGCCATCCTCGTGTGCGGAACTTGGCTATCAGTCTCTGCTCAGCTGCTCTGTGTTGTCATGTGTTGTGAAGGCCATCTTGGAGAACGCTTACCGGAAGATCAGAGGCCGAATGCCTGTGACCGCTGAAGTGTTCGCCAACAGGAAGGGAACAGTTTTTGCCTGGTGATTGTCGAGCGGTGTTCGTTCATCCGTTGTCATAGCGTCTGCATGGTCTCCCCAGTGTATCATGCCTCGGGACATCCTTTCCTGTAGCGTATCAGGTAGATAACGTTGGCCAGTTTGCAAGAGTATGTATTGTGTACCTGGTGGATGGTGTTCCCACATGGGATGAAGGCGTCTGTGTCGATGATCTGGCACATGTTGCAGAGGTTGCTATGGCAGATCAGTGCATGCACAGTAGCCTGCTTAGTGCTATGCTGACAGCCTCTTGGGCAGGAATAGTCCCCAGATTGAATCATACCAGGGCTCTCTATGACGCACAAAGTGTGGAAGATTCATTCCAAACATCACACTAAAAATCTGGTGGGATTTACTCCCATTTTCCTGCACGTTGGGAACCTAAAATCTCAACCTAGGTTTTTGTTTGACAAAATATATTAATCCATTTACCCAGCCAAGCTGTGTAAATGGAGTTGCACATTACCATGGTGATGTAATGAATGTTGAAAAGATTAAAGGGGCTGAATGGCCTGTTTTATTTGCCATGCTTTAACTATCTGCTGATTTTCACTTATGCACTTTACACCTTGTGTGTGGGTGTGTCAAATTTTCATTTTAAATGCTCATCCATCACGTTCCAGTGAAGGATCCACACATCAAATGGTGATTGGTTCATTTACTGCACAGATACTGACAGACCTCTGGAATTTTCTTCTGCTGTCTCAGAATCTTAGAGTCTGCCTTTAGTTTAATTTTTTTTCTGTTCCGTATCTGGGTACTGAGAGATGGGTGAACACACCCACTCTCCTCCTCAGCTTATTCCCCTTTATCTTGAGGGGAGGGGTGGATTTGCTTCTAGTTCTCAATGACTTTGAATTTGGATTGTTTGATTTTAGTCAATGCAATTTCTGAAAAAGGGTAAACCTGACCTTCAAATAGGTTTCATTTTATGCTAACGTCCATTTATGCTCAGGCCTCTCTCTGTACATTATAATACAGAGGGGTTAGTTACTCAAAATCACAGAAGCTTTCAGTGGATATTTGTTCCCATGATCTTAAAAATGCTTGCGAACTTGAGCTGCAAAACTGCTCCAAGTCTTGCCTACATCCTGTCCACTTAACTTGGGAAATCAATCAAAATCCCTTGGCTGATGTTCAGAACCTCTCTCTGAATGCACCGTGGGGCACGGAGGGTTTGGTCTGATTTGGGAATAGATGTGTAGGAAAGGTCGGATCTGAAGCCACATCCACCAGTATGCCTAATAAATTAATCCTATGGTCGGAGCAATGTCTCCTTTACTTGTCATGCTGCACAGCGCAGCATCCCAACCAGTGTTTGCGTACAGTTGCACATGGCTTTGTGCTGCTTCATGTGAGCACACACATGCCATTGTTTTTTGCAGCTAGCTCAGGCATTTGTGTGTCTCTACAGCTACTTAAATCAGTCCGAATGATGCCATGTAAATAGGCTCATTCAGCCTGTACCTTTGACTCAGGTTACACCAGCAGGGGCCTGTGCCTTTCCCTCTCGTTGTTCCTGGCAATATTGCACCATCATAGATCAGTTACTGCAATGCTTGGCCTGTGGACAAGGCGCACCCTTCTCTGTGGGGGGAGTAAATTCTTTTATGTAATGAAACTCAGGTCTTTGTTGTATTTGATTTGTTTTCTGGATCAGATCAATTCAATCATTGAAATAAAATCACAGTAAGCTGCCATTCAGCCCATCATCCAAGTGTCAGCTCTTCAACCGGTGCTGTCTAATTCCACTTCCTTGCCCCGTCTTTCCCTGTATTTGTTTACGGACTTCTTTAAACAGGGATTTTAAAATCAAAAGTAGGTCATTCAGCTCTTTTAGTCTGTTCCGTCATTCTGATTATGGCCGTTTTGTTCCTTGACCTTATTTACCTGACTTAGTTCCAAATTCCCCCTTCCCATTTCTAGTAAACTGTCTCTGCCTGGAAAGCTTCTTTGACCCAGTATTCATAGGACATGATTTTACCTGTTCGCCATGGTGGTTGATCGATGTGGTGAGCCGGTATGATTGCTAAGAATCAGGTTCACACTCGTTTTTTCACCTCACCTGATCTTACCAGCCCAGTTTTGCTGGTGAAATCCGTTTTGCCCCTCAAAGGGTACAAAACCAATTTTAATATTAATGATATGATTTGCAAGTAATTAATGACTCACGGACATTATTGTCCGGGCTCTCTTTCATTTATCTCCACACCGGCCAAGCTTCATACTATCATAGCTGGTCTGCACAGTGGAGTCCAGATGTGATGGCCTCACCAGGGGGATTGGACACCATTGAAGCCTGCTCGGGGTTGTTGGGGGCATGGCCAGGTAGGCCCATGGGACAATGCTAATTGGTAATGCTCACCACTAGTATTGCCCACCAGGCACATTGGCACTGCCCACTGGGCACCATAACTGTTCCAGGGGCTGTGCCAAGAAGATTGGGCCTGTGTAGTGATGGAGCAATACTGGGGGTTGCGAAGGGGGAGCTCCACATTGGGAGGGGGGAGGGAGCTTGGCAAGGTGGAGGGGGGCGCTTTGTAGTAGTGGCTGGGGCAGTTGTAACTCTGCAGACAGCGGTGATTCATGGCCGGGAACCAGCTCAGGGAGCAATTGGCAGTAGTTGACGGGATGTCTTCCAGTACACTGGCAAATTGGGATGCCTGTGCAATGGTGCCCTAAGAACCCTTCAGCTGGCTTCACTAACGAGCTTGTGCCCCCTCCCTCCCCCACTTAGTGAGAATCTCATTGGGGCTCTTTTATTGAGTGCTGTAAGATTGCGAACTTGCATTTTGCTGAAAAACTGGCACTGTTCTCTTCTGTTTCTGACTTTGCATTTTTTTTGTAAGATCGCACCCATGGCTTTTTTCTAGATTTCCATTGTGTGGAAACATCACTTCCAGATTTCATTTCTGTTTGGTCTGATTATTTTAAGATTATTTTTAATCATTCCACCAGAGAAAAGAATCCTTCCATATTTACCCTATTAATCATTGTCGGGCAGATATGTTGTTCAAAAAGAAATACAAGTGAACTTTATGTAATCTGTTTAAACCTCTAAAGGCTTAACCTGCTAAAAGATTAACTCTCTAAGGACTAACCTGATTCCTTTTCAATGATGTTAATGTTTCTAGGTCTTACGGAAAAACAGTCCATTTTCTTGAAATGGAATAAAGGCGAACAGGCTAACATGGGGTTTTAGGGATAGGGCATAGTGGGATTGTTATCAATGCAGGCTCAATGAGCTGAATGGTCTCCTTCTGCACTATACGGATTCTATGAGTCCACGATTCTATGATATTTTAGCTTATCCCTTTCCCTTTTCTTGAGCAGCCGTGTCATACTTGGAGCCATGCAATCCTTTAGAAGAACTAACTGCCTATTTTGAGGCATTTTGAGTGGTGAATACTACTGTCTCCTGGGTTTTGGGTCTATATACCAGATTATCTTCTCGTCAGCATAATCTTCGCTGACACTTAGTTCACTGCAGCTGAACTATTCAGACGTACTACCATTGGGCTAAGGCAGTAAAATGTGTTCTCATTGGTCACAAAAGACCCCACATCACTATTCAAAGAAGAGTAGAAGTGACATTGTGAGGCCCTGATCAACTGTTCACTCTCAGCAATCTGCTTAAGTGATTGGTTATTTATCTCATGGCTATTTGTGGGATCTTACTGTGTGGAAATTTCCTGTTATACCTTTGCCCTATTCAATGGGACAATTATAATTGGATTAATGTTAAAATCTTACGTATAGCCTTGCATAAACTAAGTCATCTGTTGTCTATGAAATATCCTATATAGACTCTTGAATCAGTTTATTACCCAAAGGCATATTTACCCAGATGCTCTTACTTTATAAGACTAACAAAGAACTGTGATTTGTACTTATGCAACAAATTTAACTTAACTTTTCCCCAAACCAGGCTGACTGCCTGAAAATACTATCCACTCTAGAGAACTTGACCAGATTATTGGATTCCATTCACTGATCTCGTGTTGACAGATGAACTTAGGGTTTTCTTGCCCATCCTCCTCCATTGTCATGGGTCACAGGTTGCAGCAGACGAGTCAAGTCTTCGCTGGGGGCCATCTCCAGATTTTTTTTTCCAAAAATATCCTTTATTCATAAAAAATTTCAGATAAACCATTGCAAAATTAATGTCTTGAATTGCAAAAACAGTGCAGAATTCAAACTTTCATTCAGTTCTATACAAAACTGGGGGCAATCTCCAGATGTCCATTTTTATCCTGCTCCCTGAGCCCATCTGGAATGTTCTTTGGCTTTCAACCAATTGGGGGGGGGGGGTCACAGGGCTGGCTTCACAGCCAGGCCACCCCAGGTATCTATTTCTTAGACATCTTTGTGCCTATACCCCCTTTCAAGATATAGTTCCAGGGAGTCTGGATGAAACTAGTGAATACTCAAACATAATAGGCACGATCTTATCAAAAATATATGTAAGACACAACTTAAATACTTAAATTGAGCAAAGCTGATTTCACCAACAAAACAAGGTTGACACGATCAGGGGAGGCAGAAAAACCAGGCGAGTTTCTGATTTTTCAGCTCTCACTCAATCGTACCACCTCACCACACCAAAGGACAGGTGGGATGAGGTCATGAGATTGCACCTTATGCCTTTTTCTGACCGAGTACTTCCTGGTTGGTTTTGGGTCAGAATGACTCCCCGCTTTCTTAAAGTTGAGCATCTCTGTTCAGTATGCAAGACCAGTCCAAGCTGGTCCCTGTTTGCTTTTGACCTGTGGTAACCTTGGCCTGTTTGGCTGTGTGTCCAATTTTATGTTGGGCCTAGTTGCCGCAACCTAATTATTATACTTTTACAACATTGGGAGGGACAGCAACGCTGGGTTTAACAATTCCCTAAATCCAAATGCCTCTTTATTTTAAACAAAGGATTTCAGGATGGATCTCATTTTAGGTCTGGATTATCCCAGAGTTCTTTTCGGTCTATGGTTTGTTACAAGACTATGCCGCTGCGCTTCCTCCTATTCAGCATGAGGACAGAGCAGAGAAAATCTCCTTTTCGAACCTAGTGCAACTGATACAAGGTGAGACAACTTGACACAGTCTCACAACGTTTGCCAGAATAAAAGGTGAAACTCTTCCCAAATTATCCAGCCATTTTATATGTGTCACTGCAGAAGCTGCATCACATTTATATTAAAACAGTAGCCGAACAGGGTTGCAGGATAAACGGCCAATCACTACGCCCCTGGCACTGCAGTGGAAATATTAGCTCCTGCATGTGTCATTCAAACCTAGTTCTGTCTGCAGCACACTGTAGGTAATAGAAGAAGTGAATATAGGAGCATGAGCTAAATGTAGGGCAGCAAACTGCAGAAGAACACAGCTCACGTTGTCAGGCTGGAATGTGTGGACTGCTGCAGACAAACCTCGGCTCTCAGTGCCCAAGACGTTTGTCAGCAAGGTGTCCTTGGGCTGCTCCTGACATTCTGTCTCTTCATATCTCACACTGCTCTCATCGGACAGCGAATGCTGTGTCTCTCTTACACAAGTACCAAGCAGGGATTACCAACGTTGGACAAAGGTGTTTTGTAAATCTGCCTTTGTTAGCTTTTAACTCTTTCTTACTTTGCACAACCTCTGGCTTTGTGCATTGAGCTGCTCTGAGTAATGTCATACTGTATGCAAAGAAATTATTTGTATAAAGTCATCTCTGAGTTGTTGGAATCCCTTATGTTCAATGAAACAATTTCATTTTGATTTAATTTACACTATTTGATGTGCTGGGTCATGTAGGCAGCACATCAAACAATGGAACAGTGGTTAAACTGGGTGACTGTCTGTGTAGAGTTGGCACATTCTCCCTATGTCTGCCTGGCTTTCCTCCAATGCCCCAGTTTCCTCCTGCAGTTCCAAAGATGTGCAGCGTAGGTGGATTGGCCATGCTAAATTTCCCCTTAGTGTCAAGGGGATTAGTGGGGTAAGTACATGGGGTTACGAGGGTTGGGAGTGGGTGGGAGTGTTGATGTGCAAACTCAATGGGTTAAATGGCCTCTTTCCACACTGTTGGGATTCTATGATTGATTTTATGATTCGTATCTGAGCCTGTATCCAGTGTTTCCTTATGTGTGCCCGAGAAACCAATATGAATAAATTAAACAAATGAATATTTATGGGTGTATTATCAATTTGATAGTGTCATGGGTGAAAAGAGTTGACTTCATTGCCAATTGGCAAACTGAAATGTTGACAACCCAATAATCAATCACTTGAGTAATACTTTGCTGAGGTCTTGCCTGTTGGTGGGCAAATCAGACAGAAAGCTGAAGGTGTAATGACTCTCGGATAAAGGATTACTAAGCATTATTGCCCTAATTTCCATCTGGACATTATAAAATGTTATACTTAGGATTAAAACCTAAGGTACAATTTTTGTTAGCAATGTTCAATTTATTCTCTAATATAATTATAAATCTATATATATAAGAACGAAATGACTGACTATTTGTTTGTGAATTCCTCTGAGGTCCTTGAGCCAACTTCTGTCAAACTTGATGGGATGATGCATTGGGCACCTGTCCTAAGATCTAGGAGATTGACATCTAACCAGAAGAGTTCGAGAGCTCCTCAGGGAAACTAATTCTAACGGAGAAAATTGTAGAATTTGTGCAGGAGAATGAGGCAGAGCTTACTGACGGTGGGATGCTTAATATGGGAAGTTATTTATGGTAATAACAATGGTATGGTTTTCATAGATGTGCCTGGTGAATAGGAAAAAACTTTCATCATTTCTCCAATCGTAGCCAGAGTCTGATCATCAGAACATATTGCTCCAGCAGAAGATGCAGAGTTTGTATCTACACACTTGCCTGGAGGTTGGAGAACTCTGCCTTCAAATTAGCTCTTAACATACAAGATGAGGAGATATCCGACACAATTTTGAGAATTGTTCAGCAAAAGCCAATTGTATAAAGTGATGCAAAAGTTATTATCTATCACAGAAGAAAAGTCAAGGCTTCACATAACGGACTTCAAGATTTCAAAGAAAATTATGGGAGACATTCCCTTGATTCTCTCGGAGAATCTCACGCAAATTCTCCTAGCAATGCCAAGAGTGGATGAAACTCAAGCAAGTTTGAAGAAACCTCTTTCTTGGATTAGTGTGGAAAGATTAAAGTTGACTGTCAATATGAGTATTTACATATCAGGAGATGAAGAAATTTGCAAATTTGCAACTAGCTATTGGAAATAGTAAAATTCCCATTATTCCTAATTTTAATCAAATTACAATCCTAAATAGATGTGAAACAATAGTAACACATGAAGAGGAATTTAAGAACAGAATCCTCTGAAACATCAAACCTAATTAAAAATGCTGACTTGTCATGTGCAAGCACCATATTGGCTCCAAAAATATTTTGACGTAGATAAGGTTAATAACAATTATTGAAAGAAAGTGCAGAGGAAGGAGAATCAAATAAGTCATTGGACATTGTACCAGATGTTGACAATGCAACATAATACTCTGTAGAGTTTCTCTATTCTCTGGTATCCATCAGACCCTTTGCTATCCCTTTATTGAGACATCTTTGTGCCCTGTGATTTGGCAATGGAACAACTTGACGAATTAAAAGTTGGTTTCTCATCTTTTGGAAGCTACAGTCGTAATACAATGGTGAAGATATCTTTATTTCAAGAATGTCAATGATCTCATTATTAACTTCTTTAGTTTCCTACTTTCAATCGAAGTTTGATTTGAAATATAAAAAGAACAAACCATAAAATCAAAGCCTCAAAATGGCAGTACTCCACCTGAAATCCCCATGTTTTTCACAAGGTCAGTTCTATGTTATGTGCTCAGGAATAAGATCACCAATAAATCTCTTTATTTTGGCTCAAGAATTGTGTGAAAGATGGTAATTAAATGATTCATTGAATATAAATTGGATATAAGAAATGCTTCAAGTAAATTACTTCATAGAAATGTTTTCCTGGTCTGATTTTCATCTTTAATACCCACCTCATTCAATTTGTCAGCCCAGAAAGGGCTGTTTTTATTTATTAGTTTTATTTATTTATTTACTGTTTTATTTATTAGTCTGACGAGTAGGCTTACATTAATACTGAAATGAAGTTACTGTGAATTTCCCTACTTGCCACACTTTGGCACCTATTCGGGTACATGGCCAATGCACCTAACCGGCATGTCTTCCAGACTGTGGAAGAAACTGGAATACCCAGGGAAAACCCACGCAGACCCAGGGAGAACATGCAGACTCCACACAGACAGCGACCCAAGCCAGGAATTGAGCTGGATCTCTGGCGTTATGAGGCAGCAATGCTAACACTGTGCCACTGTACTGTAAGGTAAATACCTCAGCTTATTACTTGCTAAAAACATTTTCTTTATTTTTTTTTTTGAACTTACAGAACTTTATTTCTAGAGTTTGGATGGGCAGCACAGCTTCTGCAATTATAAAAACAATATGTATTGAGTTTTTATTTTAAGTGTATAGGGTTGGGATCTGGAATGTATTGCCTGAAAGAATAATAGAGGCAAATTCAGTAGTAATTTTCAAAAGAGAATTCGATAAAGACCCAAAGGGGAAATATTTGCAGAGCTGTGAGAAAGAAGAGTACAATTACTTGGATAACTCTTTTAAAGAGTTGGCACAGATACTGTGCTGCACCATTTCTGATTCTTTCTTTGCTAAAGGTATTTAACTGCAGCATGGAGTACCTGTTCGATCTTCTAGTCATAGGGACAAGAATTGTGTGCGTGTGTTTGTCTGAAGTGAATAATAAATATATCTGATCTATGCTGCAGTGCCAATGTGCAAATTAGATCTAGAATCTGGAATGATCAATGCTCATTTCACCTTAATTATGGTGAAAGCCCCATTGACTAAGTTTGACGTTAATTGGTAACTTAAGTACATTAATTTCATGAGTCTGAAACCAAATATAGCATATTCCTTTTCCCATTGTTTGTTGTACCAATTATAGAAAAGTCCATGTTTCTCCATATTTCTAGTGATGGCAAACTTGCTGCATGAGCAAAGTACTCCCTCCCATCACTGCTGCTTTGAGACATCAACTTCCCTCAATGAAGACTCAAAGCAATCGAGTAGCTTGTGGAGGGAACAGCAGGAAGACACCAGGTGACTCCTGTTTCAGCCATGCCTTCATCCCAGGTTGTAAGTGTTAGGCATAATATGAGCATGAGAGTGTCCTGCTTGATCAAGCAAACCTGGATCGAGACGGCTGAGAATCTGGATCGATTGTCATGAATGCATCAATGACTTCAATTGGTCTGTCAAGGTAAGCACAGCACACCTCATTTCTCTTCAGACTAATGGGCTGCAGATGGGGAAGAGACAGAGATGATTGAGAGCCATGGCACAGGATTTTACAGCCTCGATCAGGCAAGACTGGAAAATCCCACCTGAGGTCAATGGAGACTTCCGTTGTCAAAACCTAGCTGTTCCAATTCTGGGTGGGCAAGGTGATAGAATTCCAGCCGTGGTATATACCAAATTCATGGGTTTTGGCTTGTACTGTGGCCTGGCACAGGGATTAGTGATAGGCTGTCGGGATACCTACAGACTTTGAGACAGAGGGAATGTGCAATATAGATGGAATAATCAATGTTCATATTCTCACTGCAGTGAATTGTTCACAGAATCCTTACAGTGCAGAAGGAGGCCATTCCTTTCTGCATGGACATTTGGAGAAAGTTCAACCTCCTGGTGAAAGGTTCTTCCACAGCTAATGGCGGGCATCAGTGCATCCTCCTGCACTATGCCAGCCCAGAGACCACTTGCTAGATGTGAAGTTGGTGATGTGCCCATGCCAGTACCTATGCCTATGAACTGCCCTTATCTTCCTTGAGGAAGCTACCTAAGACAGATTGTAACAGAGAATAAAAGCAAATTACTGCAGATGCTGGAATCTGAAACCAAAAGAGAAAATGCTGGAAAATTTCAGCAGGTCTGGCAGCATCTGTAAGGAGAGAAAAGAGCTGACGTTTCAAGTCCAGATGACCTTTTGTCAAAGCTAGAAGGTTTTTAGTTTGATGAAAAGTCACTGGACTTGAATTGTCAGCTCTTTTTGCTCCGTATAAATGCTGCCAGACTTGCTGAGATTTTCCAGCATTTTCTCCACAGCTAATAACAGTTTCTATTGACATTTTGAAAAAGAAACGAGTTAACAAAGTGAGTATTGGCTCTGTAGGAACTGAGACTGGGGAATGGATAATGGAAAATAAAGATTTGGCAGATGAATTGAACAGTTATTTCGCTATGGAAAATACAAGCTATGTCCCAGAAATAGCTGTAAATCAGGAAAATGGAAAGGAGGGATGAACCTAGGAAAATTACAATCACCAGAGATTACAGGCTGACAAGTCCCTGGGTATTGACCTCATTCTTGGGTCTTGAAAAACTGGCTAGTTGCATTGGTTTTAATTTTTCAAGATTCCCTGGATTTTGGAATGGTTCTTTAGATTGGAAAATAGTGAATGTAACCCCTTTATTCAACAAGGGAGGGAGACTGAAAGCAGTAAACTATAGACCAGTTAGCTTAAAGCTATCATAGGAAAAATGTTAGATGTGTTCATTATTAGCCTCTGATAGAGAGCATCCTAACGTTCAACATTATAGTCTGGTATGGCAACCTAAGTGTGGAATGCAGAAGTAAACTGTCTAGAATTGTCAACACTGCAAGTAAATTCATTGGTAGACACCTCAAAAATCTACTTAATGATGCAGGTAAGAGAAAGCTCAGGACATCATTGGTGATTCCTCTCACTCTTTATACCCTCAATTTGAAAGTCTCCCTCTGCCCCAACAAAGTCTGTGGCTATTCCGGGAGTGCATCAGTGATGGTCCATCAAAGAAAGCCAATTGCCAGACAAAATCAGTCCAAGAGATCTTTTGTTGCCAATAAGGTAAGCTTACTAAATAACAATATAAACTCAAATCTGTTGCTTTTTTTTGTATTTATTCAGCTGCAGTAAGTGCCTTAAAGGCACAGTACAATGTATTATGTTTGAATGGTATGGATGTATGTTATATACGCATGAATGTTATGTATGCATGAATGTAGGTATGTATGAAATATTGACAGTTTTTAAACCAATAACTGTATGTTATCCTGGTGGTGAAGCGAAAGACAAATTTCCACTCTTACATGGACAATAATTTTCTATTCTATTGAAGACATTATAGCAGGTTGTTTAGATAAATTTAAAGTAATCAGGCCAAGTCAACATGGTTTTATGAGGAGAAAAACATATTTACTTGATTTATTGGAGTCTTTGAGGGAGCAAATATATGGTAGATGAAAAATAGATGCACTGTACTTAGATTTCCAAAGGCATTTGATAAAGTGCCCCGTCCAAAATTGTTGTTTGTGATGTAAAGAGTAATGTATTGGCATGGATAGAAGATTGGCTAGCTAACAGGAAACAGAGAGAAGGCATAAATAGATAATTTTTCTGGTTTGCAAGATGTAACAAATGGGGTCTCAATTTTTTACAATTTATATATGACTTGAACAAAGTGACTAAAGGTACAGTTGCTAAATTTGCTGATGGCATAGCATAGAGAATTAAGAGCACAAATAACGCCCTTTAGAGAAGGAAATCTGCTGTCCTTACCTGGCCTGACCTACATGTGACTCCAGAGCCACAGCAATGTGGTTGACTCTCAATTGCACTCGGGCAACCAGGGATGGGTAATAAATGCTGGCCAGCCAGCAACACCCATGTCCCGTGAGTGAATAAAAAAAAGTACTTGATGAGGTTGATCTAATACTTTGCAACTGACTTCATGATGAAAGTTGCTATAAACATTTTGGAAGTCGTGGACAACAAAAGTCTAGACAGAGTGAGGAATTAAAGGAAACTAAGTTTTGAAAAAAAAAGTATTGGAGAAATTAGTAAGACTAAAATAAGGCCTTGAATTTATGGTTTCAAAAGACATGATCACAGATCATGGATGCTTTAGTTTCAATCTTTCTGAATTTCCCAGATTTCATATATTCCTTGTTGCTATTTAAGAAAGGAGGGAGAGAAAAACCAGGGGAACTATAAGCCAGTTGGTCTGAAAGGGAAAATGCTTAAATTTATTTACGGGGCATGATAACTGTGCACTTGGAAAACCATTAACTGATTGGGTACAGTCAACATAGGTTTATGAAAGTCTGGGTTTATTCAAGTTAAAACGAGTGGGGTGGATAAGGAGGAACCTGTTTTGGATTTCCAAAACTAATTGATAATGTGTTCCGTAAGAGATTATTAACAAAATTAGACTAATTGCAACAAGATAAAAGTGAATGTGAGGAAAAACACAAAGATGTACATAGGATTACCTGTAAAATGCTTAAGTGGAAAGCAGGTTTTAACTTGGAAAATGATATCAGCATGAGATACGATATTTAGTGGAGGCAAAACCAAAATTTTGTATAGGTTTATCATAACTTGCTTGTTTTTGTACTTTATGTCGCTCTGTACTCTATATGTTTTATTAACCACTTTCTCAATATTAAATCCAATATCAGTATGCAGAGGAAAACATGAATCTGAAGCCAGATGGTACCTTAAGACTGATTTATTTTCAAGCCTGTAGAGTAAAGACAAAGGCTCCTCCAATTATCATGACATCTAATCTGAAATTCTTCTTATACTCCTGTAATGAAGCCCGAAGTTTGGGATTCAGTTTGTCAACTGGAAGTGTGAATTCTATTGCAAAACAATTTCAACGTTAACAGATTCTCTTTTTAAGACAGAAATAAGTCACACATTTCCAAAACTCTCATCCTTTTTTATTCATTCAAGGGACTCTTTGTGAAGCGTACATTATTGCAAGAGATTAATTGTCACTATAACATTCTGTTGGGATGTTTCCATCATCATTTCCCCATGTATTTTAGTTAATAAGAATGCCATGTCAACTGTCTCTATTAGTGCGAGAGTCTCTGTCGCTAGGCTGGTCTTTACTACTGACCTTATTTTCTTGGCTTCCCAAGCCAAGGATCAACGTTTCCCACTTTCTCCCATGAGAAATATTATGAAACCGCTGCATTTGAAAACCCAACAACGAGGTCTGCAAGAGAAGTTCACCAAACACAATTAGTTTTGTATTCTTATGTTCGTTCAATTATGGAAACTTCAGTGCATATTTCTCTTTTACATCATCTTTTTTTTAATATTTTGTTCACCTGCAAGATGTCCTGGAATTTGGGATGTTTCATTACAGTTCTTAGTTTCAGAACATCAAAGCTTGCATCTGGCCTTATCTGGGTGCCTAACCAATTTAATTGCCCAATGCATCACAGCTATTCTGACTTATCTTTAGAAGTATTTACATCTATTTCTGAGATCATCGCCTACCTGACTGCGATAGGGCCAATACTTGCTAAATGCAATTGTTGGTGTAAAGACCCTCAAATCCACACTATTTGATTTCTAATAACAGATATTTAAGGCACTGTTAGTCTCATTCCAACCTTAAAGTGTGTTCTAATCCTATGCATAACTTTGTTTTGAAACTCACTTGTGCCACCCCATAGAAAGTCATCAACGTACACCATGAAGATGCCTGTAAGTCTCTCACCTTGGTACCCTGAAAACATGGCAGGATGTCCCCTTAGTTGGAGACAACCCGACTTTAACACCATTGAACTGAAAAGTAGCATACTCGGAAAGCAAGATTTAAACCATATATGCTCTTATTCAACTTAAAAAAATTTTCTTTCTGCCTTTGGTACCTTCTTACAAGGTTTAAGAAACAAAGAACAAAACAGCACGGGAAACAGGCCCTTCAGCTCAACGAGCCCTCTGAAGGTGATCACCCTATAGAAATGCAGCTTTTATATCTATCCACTTAGATTCCCATGAAAACGCTGCCAAAAAGATGAAAATGTGTTTCGAAATTACTTCCCTGCTGTGGGCAAGTCATTCAGGTTTCTTTATCTGCTCAGCATTCTTCAAATCCCTGGACACTAACCTAGTCTCGGCTTTATAACACCCTTACTGTAAAACGTTTTTCATGCAGACCCACCTGTGTGACAATGCCAGTTGACCCTAATCCTTGTCCCATATTTTTAACTCTACTGTTATTATATCATTAAATTCCCTGGCTAGTGATAGACTCACAGATATGATGGTGTCCTTCAGTATGTAACAGAAGTGACACATTGAGCCTTAACTTGTTCAATAAGGGTGTCATATTCCTCAACATTCCAGCATTTCACAACAGAGCTTTCCATTTCTGTAATGTTGGACGTGTGAACTGTTTGTGTTACTTCCGAATATCTCCACCAAACATTTCTGTGCAGAAGTTAACATACTGTTTGGACTCTCAGATGAGAAATATCTGGCTTTCTCAGTGAAGGTATTAATGGTATGATCATGTAAAATGCAGATCTGCAGTTTCTCCAAATACAATTATTTTGTCTTTCTCCATGTCTAACTTCATCTGTGCTTTTTGCATTGAAGATTCACTCAACTATCGAGGTGTCTCACTAGAGACCATGGGCAAGATTTTCTGGCCACACTCGCCCCGAAATCTAAGATTCCCATCCAAGGTGGACTTTTCCATGATCCGCCCCTCACCTTCTACAATTCCTGTGGTGGGCAGAATGGGAAAATTCACCCCCAATTCTGTACTGCTAAAAAGACTGATCCTAGTTATCTTGCATGGGAAGACTGCCTTTTTAAAAGAATGACAGCGTACTGTCATTCCCAAACTTAAAGCAGATTGAGCTTCCATATTACTTAACCTTGTGATTCTAGGTAGCAAGCAATTCCAGGTAGCAATTAAGCCAATCCACCCCTTACTATGTGGAACTGCAACCACGATGCAACACTGCACAGTTGAATGAAACAGATACCAAAATACTCATCATCTGACTTAATCTCCCAGTGGCCAACATAATTCCTTCATAACAATCATCATCATCATTCTCAATGTCAGAATTATATGTTTAAAATGTTAGTTCAGAAACATTTATTCTTTTGCTGAGGGCAATTAATTGCAATTGTGATGATATTCAGAATCAAACCCATAACATAATCATTCCCCAATGCATTTCTTGGGTTAAAGTTCCCACAACCATCATCCCAGTCTCATTTTTTTGTCTCTATTCTCAAATTGACTGAAAAAGTGCAACTGTCTTCAGATCATTTATGAACAACCACATCTTTGTCCTGAAATCTAATATTTTGGTGCTCTCAAATTTCAGTAACCATGGAGTCTTTCCTCCTTTGTCTTACAGCAAAGTTATTTGTATTTGATAGAAACATTGCTTGAAATTATACATTTCACTAGGCGTGAGACTTCTCTATGAAATTGAACCCTCATCAAAATCAAAAGTCCATTGACATGAGAAGTGCATGAACAATCCAATAACTTGAAGTCCAGGATCTCAAGCTTAAGTTATTTCAACCACTTATCAAAGTCTATAATATATTTCTCCATGGACAGATCAGCTGTCTTCTTAAGTCTACCAAAGTTGACCATATATTTTTCGAATACTTATAACAACTAAAATTTATGCAAAAACAGCCATCAAAGGGTTAATCCCTTGACAGTGTTCAAGTTATCCATATTCAATTCTGAAATTATTCCTAACATTTTTTTGCAATAAACAACAAAGTCAGGGCCATACTTTACTTCCTCTGGAACAGTGATGTAACTCAATGCCCACATTTCAACTTCATTTTTTCCATTGTTGATCTGGTTTCTCCTCTGGAAATTCAGCAGATGTTCAAAGCTTGAGATTTTGCATATCTTCACACCATTCTGCAAGTGAAGTTTTCAGAAAAGGTACTCTTCATTTTCTCTCGGAGGCTAGACAAATTCTCATTTAACAAACAATCACCAGAGCTCAATGTTCATCCTTTGCTCCCATGATAAATGTAATATCAATATATTGATTGAAGCATGAGTCTGATTCCAGTTTGTAACTTAAGACTAAATAAAAGCAAATTACTGTGGATGCTGGAATCTGAGACCAAAAGAGAAAATGCTGAAAAATCTCAGCAACATCTGTAACGAGAGAAAAGAGCTGATGTTTTGAGTCCAGGTGTACCTTTGTCAAAACTGTACCTGAAGACTGCTTTATTTCCAAATCATGATGTAAAGATGCCGGCGTTGGACTGGGGTAGTAAGAACTCAGTAAGAATTTAGCAACACCAATTTTAAATCCAATCGATTTATTTGATAGTAAAATTGCAAGCTTTCAACACTCTGTCGTGTCTTCGTCAGGCAAATGCAGTGTTCTGGTCCAGATTTAAAATTGGTGTTGCTAAATTCTTACTGAGTTCTTATTTCCAAATCTGCAGAGTAGACACATGCCGGTATTCTGCTGCCCTGCCCACCAGGGGAATTGGGGTGGGTGAGTGGCTGACGGCACAGGGTGGCACAGTGACACTGCGGTTAGCACCTCATAGCACCAGGGTCCCAGATTCAATTCCATCCTTGGGTCACTGTGTAGAATTTTCATGTTCTCCCTGAGTCTGTGTGGGATTCTTTCAGGTGCCCTAGTTTCCTCCCACAGTCCAAAGATATACAGGTTAGGGTGGTTGGCCATGCTAAATTGACTGTTAGTGTCAGGGGGATTAGTAGTTTAAATGTGTGGGGTTACGGGAATAGGGCCTGTGTGAAATTATAGTCAGTGCAGATTTGATGGACTGAGTGGCCTCCTTTGTACAGTCGGGATTCTATGATATTCTACGATATTCTATGACAATGATAAGGTCCATTGACCTCGGACAAATTTTCTGGTTTTGGGTTGAGCGAGACTGCAAAATCCCACCCAGAGACTTTTCCCCCTGATATCCGATGTGACCATCTTTCTATATTCTTGTAATAAAAGTCTATCACTTCCCCAACTGTGTGGACAGTTACTCTTCATGATCATCTTAAAGCATGAACTCTATTACAGCACATGTTCAACATTAACATTGCCACCTTCGGGTCCTTCTGCCTGGCCCCTTTAGAATTTATATGGCTACTGTTTATCTGAACAAGCTGAATCACTTGACACTTTTCTCCATTAAATTTAGTCTGCTAATTGTCCACCCATTCCACCAGTCTGCCCATGTCCTCTTGAAATCTATCACTATCTGCTTTACACTTCACAATACTTCTAAGCATTGTATCATCCATAAATTTTGAAATAGTGACCTGTGCACCAACTCTAGGTTATTAATATATAGAAGAAAATAGTGGTCATAACACCAACCTCTAGGGAATAATACTACAAATTGTCTTCCGTTCTGAAAAATAATAGTACACAAGTACTCCCTGCTTCTGTCACATAGCCAGTTCATGTTGCTATTGTTCTTTTTATTCCATTGACTTTAAACTTTGTTGATAAGCCTTTTGAAAATCCATATACACAATATCAACTACATTGTCTTCATTGATTTCTTTGCTATCTCATCAAAAAAATCTAGCAACTTAATTTAAAAATGATTTTGTAGAATCATAAAATTTCCACAGTGCAGCAGGAGGCCATTCAGCCCATTGAGTTTAGACTGATCACAACTCACCCAGGCCCTATTTCCATAATTATACTTATTCATATTTAGTCCTCTAATTCCTTTGACACCAGAGTTAATTTAGCATGGCCAATCCACCTAACCTGCACATCTTTGGATTGTGGGAGGGAACCGGAGCACCCATAAGAAACCCACGTAGATATGGGGAAAACACGCAGACTCCACATGGACAGTGACGCAAGACCAGAATTAAACCTGGGTCCCTGGTGCTGTGACGCAGCAGTGCGAGCCACTGTGTCACTGTGCCACCCATTTGTCCTTAACAAATCCTAGCTAGCTTTCTTGAATTAATTCACATACAAGAGAATCCTAATATCATACAGAATTATCATTATCAAAGCTGTCCCACTACTGTGGTTAAATTGATTGGCCAGTATTTGCTGGGCTTATCTTTGCACTGTTTTTTGATCCTGGGTGTGACGATTACAATTCTCCATACTTTGGCACCACTCTGTATTAATGGACGATTAAAGTATTATGAGCAGTGCCTTGTAATTTCCCTCAGTGTCCTTGGATGCTTCTCATCCACTCCTGCTGACTTATCAGCTTCAAGTACAGCCAACCCATCTAACAACACCTATTAATCAATTTTTAGCACATCCAGTGTCTGAACTACCTTCTCTTTCTCTCCAACATGAACAGCATCTTTTTCCTTGATAAAGAAATGTCCCTCAAACATGTCCCCTACCTTCATGTATAAACAGTAAAACTAGGGATAGAGAAAAGAAGGTTTTACAATGGAGAGATCACAGAGAAAATAAATATTAAATCACTTAGGTTCCAGAGTTCAGAGTCAAAACCTCCTTCGTGGAGGTTGGTGAGCTGAAAATCAGTGTTGTAGAATTCACTTTCCCGGGCTTCACTTGATGAGCTAGTCATACAGAAATAATCAGTCTTGTAGGTAATGGCACTGCATTTCCCACAGTGTCTGTATAGATATGACTGGGTATTCAACTTGGGCAGATCTCCTTTCTGTGATGCTGCCTATCAGATGTTAAAGAGCAGACTGTGCTATACAGTTCAGCTGGGCAATATTACTGGTTCCAAAATCCAAACGCCTAGTTCACATGACCCACCAGTCTTCAACAAAGGATGTCTGCCCATCATTTGGGAGTTGGCAGTCAACTGTCCTCAAGCAACTAGGGATGGGCAATAAATGCTGGCCAGCCGAGCTCAGCCATGTCCCATGAATGAATCATAAAGAGCCCTTGTTCCAGCGACAATGGAGTTTCTCCCATGTGAGTCACATCCTAGCCCCAGTCACTTACTGATGAAAATAGAATCTGAGAGATGGGGATAGGACTTTCAATTTTTGGTTCCCAGCACCATTTTGGATACGCAGGTTCTATGAAAATCTATGAAAGTCAATGGAATAAAAAGAACAATAGCAACATGAACTGGCTATGTGACAGAAGCAGGGAGTACTTGTGTACTATTATTTTTCAGAACGGAAGACAATTTGTAATATTATTCCCTAGAGGTTGGTGGTATGACCATTATTTTCTTCTATATTTTAATAACCTAGAGTTGGTGCACAGGTCACTATTTCAAAATTTATGGATGATACAATGCTTAGAAGTATTGTATTATAATGCACAGCTAGAGGCAAATTGATGTATCATTCTTAAGTTTTTTTTTTAAAATAGCAGTCAATGATTCCACTATTCACATCCCCGAGCAACCCAGGAGTGAGAATTCCTGTAACGCCTGAACTCGTACGTGTAAAGGAAATGTTAGGTATTTCATTCTGTAACCTTAACTTTACAAAAAGTACCAATCTGCATGCACACTAAACAGCAATTATACACCAACCTCATGCAGGGATTACTCAACAGTAATTACCTTGGCTGCTAAGGGATAAAATTTCAACTTAGTACAAAATTACAGTGCTCCTGTCCTGGAAAACAGCAAATCATGCAGCTCATTATGTAAACTGCCATGGGAAATGCACTATTTATTTTAAATTAAAAGGTTTTATTGCTTTGATCCTGATAGAAAATACAATTTTCTTTCAAATCATTTTAACAATATATTATGTCTCAGCCCCAGCACTAAAATAATAGGTTTACCTTGTGAATTCTGCAAATAATGTATTTTCTGCTCCTTATTAGTTCCCATAGCTAGACTACATGACTTAGTTTCAGGCAGATTTCTTCCCCTCAGCATCATTTATTCCCCTTTCTGTATCTTCCAATCTATGTCTAAAGCTTACACCACTGTGATTGATGACATGACCTCAGGCAACCTTCCTGTTTTTTTATCGTTGCCAAATGCAGATATTCCCTTTATTCTTGCTACTTTCATTTAGTAATGGTGCCTGTTCTCTGCTTTACTCATTTGTCATGTGCAAGCTGTTGTTAAGTCAGACAAGAGACAGAGGCTGCACGCAGCTTTGAAACCTTTTTTGGTGGATCAGGAGATCTACTTTCTATTAAATGATCAGGAAGACTCTTGTAATTTTAATATCTATTTTTCATTCTGTGGTTAGTCTTCAACTTCATCCTGAAACCAGCTTGTTACTTTTATCAAAGTGAAACATTCTCCATAGATACTGTCAGACCAACATTTTGTTTATTTCATCATTAGATTGCCAATGCCAAATGGACACCTCACAGAGTTTCAACAGCTGTGGGTGGCAGCTCAGATTTTATTGTTGTACATCCTGGAGGGTACAAATAAAGAGTTTCTAACCCAATGACATCTGCTGTCCTTCTGATAACAAAATTTTATTTGTGTTGAATCTGATTAATAATTTGTCATCTCCAGCATGGTCTGAAGCAGTATGGTGGTGCGGTGCCACGTGGATAGCACTACTGCCTCTCAGCTCCAGAGACCCTGTTCGAAACCTAGCTTGGGTCACTGTCTGAGTAGAGTTTGCACATTCTCCCTATGTCTGCATGGGTTTCCTCCCACTGTCCGAAAGATGTGCTGGTTAGGTGCATTGATTGTGCTAAATTCTCCCTGAACAGGTGTCAGAATGTGACGACTAGAAGACTTTCACAGCAACTTCATTGCAGTGTTTATGTAAGCTGACTTGTGACTAATAAGTAAACTTTAAACCTTATTTATTCTTCTGCTATCCCAGGGTAAGAAAGTATGACAGGGTGTAAATCAAGCCTAGCGGTAAGTTTCACAGACAGCTTATTTTTCAATTCCAGGTCACTGCAACATAAAGTTTCTAAGGGGAGGTGATGGCCTAGCCATATTATTGCTGGATTATTAATCCAGAAACTCAGCTTCGAATCCTACCTTGGCATGTAGTGGAATTTGAATTCAAAAAATTAAATCTGGAATTAAGGATCTACTGATTACCATGAAACCATTGTTGATTGTTGGTAAAACGCTTCTGGTTCAACCTTATCCGGTCTGGCCTGAATGTGACTCCAGATCCACAGCAATGTGATTGACTCTCAACTGCCCTTTGAAATGGCCTAGCAACCAATTTAGTTTGAAGGGTAACAAAAGATGTGCAATAAATGCTGTCCAGCCAGTGCCACTCACGTTCCATGAATGAAAAGTTTTTAAAAAAGGAGTCGACCTTGATTCTGACTCGAGAAAGATCAGTCTGTGAAGCTGTAAGATCACAATATTGTTTGATTTGTTTTTGACTTCTTGATTTGGCATCCCACAGTCTTCCTGGTGAATGTTCACCTCTGCCTCCCACTTGAGCTTATTCTTCCCCTTCAAAGTTGGGAAAGTCTTTAATTTCCTTGATCACTTCTTTTGTTGACAATCTGAAGGCTTTTGAAATCCAAACTTAGTAACAATTAATTTCTATTCTTCTAGTTTCCCCATTTCTTTTCCAATCCATCTCGTCAAAGTGCAACATAATATTCCCAATATCTCATCTAGTTCTGCCCTATGGCTATGACAGTATAATTATCAGAAGATGGGGAACGTTCAAGGAGCTTGCACAAGACCAGACAATCCTTTTCTCTACGTATCTCAACTGAATGTTTCACTTGGATGCTTTTCTTATATTAGGGACCTATTCATGAAAAGAGCTTTCACAGTGTCTGCTCTTTCGAACTGTCTCAGATTTCTGATCAAGAATTCACATTGATTTGTTAATTTTCTGATGTCTTTGTCTTCTATGGAAATGTGTGCTGTTTGTGTAACCTCAGTGGATTGAATATGGAACTTGAGCCTTTCTTTGTGACCACTGCTTTATCATTGTATTTGTACAGAAAATACATTGCCTATTTGTTTGGATAGTGACGTGATCTTGCTGTGTGATGCTTCTCTTGATTTTCTCCTTTCAGCGTTACTGTTGACCCAACCACACCTGCACAGATCACTTTCCACTACACAAAGATCATAAACCTGTATCAATCAGAACACACCTTATATTTTCCTTGATCTATTGAAGCAACATTGAAACATAAGAAATAGGAGCAGAAGGAGGCCATCTTGTTCTGTCATTCAACGAGATTACGACTGATTATCAGCATCACTTTCCTGCATTGTACCCATATCCCTAGATATCATGCATATCTATAAACCTACCAATCTCTGGCCGAAGCATACTCAATGTCTAGTTATAACTCAGGTCAGAAACTCCAAGATGTTCTGTGAAGTCTGCCTGGGTAATAAGTTTTGTACTTTGAATTTAGCAAGGGTAAACGAGCAATATTTCACTTTAGCTGTGATTTAATGATGCATTAAGAAGCTTTTATCAAACAATGTTTATTTAAGTATGCAATTAACATGTATAGAAAGCAAAATAACAATAACTTTTACTAACTACAACAAAAAAAATGATCTATAACCTTAATAGCTAGATACCATTCTGCCAAACCAACTTGCCATAAGCTCCTTTCTACCGGTTTAACACAGCAAAGACTAATGCTCAAGTGATACTGCAACGGAATCCTTTGTTCCTTGAGGCACACACAGACAGGCGTGGAGTCAGAACAGCTTCCCAAAACACCAGGGAGAGAGAGACTCTTGTTAAGCCAACCACTAACAGCAGATTTTCTACTCCAGGAAGGCCAGGAACCTTGTTTCCAGCTAACAGCAGAATTTCCAAAACCAGGGGGAGAAAGAGAAAGACTCTTTTTCATGTCATGTGTTACTTTCCAGTCTGATGGTCACCCCCTTGTAACTAAACTGCATCCAGCAGCCAAACAGAAAACGAAACCTTAAATTCACAACGAAGAGAAGAGAAAATCTGTCACAATACATGACCCGCCAACCAATCTTCCCCTGAACAATGCAGGATAAATCCCAGAATGTTCCTAAGGCCCATAGTAAAAATAAACAAAGCCTCATTTAAGCCTTTGAAATAGCAATAAAAATCTTCTAACAATTGGCCCAGCAACAATGAAACCAAAATTACTTGTAACTGCAGAGAATATGATTTTAAATGAAACATTTCATAACATTACACTAACGTCATAGACTGAGCCTCCACAGCTCTCTGAGGTAGAGATTTCCAAAGACTCCCTATATTCAGAGTGAAGAAATGCATTCTTATCTCAGTATAATTGGCCCACATCTTGCTCTGAAACTGTGTTGCTTGATCCAACACTTCTGCGTAGAGGGAAACATCCTATTTGCACCTATCCTGCTGAGCTCTTTGTAATTTTGTAAATTTTATTTAGTTTCACTGCACTCATATATTGATGAGTATATGGGATCCAATGGGATTGGGGGTTATAGATAGGTCTATGGCTGGGTAGGTTTTGATGTGTTCGGCACAACTTGTGGGCCGAAGGGCCTGTTTATGCTGTAGTGTTCTATGTTCAATGTTGCAGTAAATAATCTGTGTTTTGATGTTTTAGGATGCTGAACTGACTACCGGCTGTTCTGAGTTTTCAAGATCATTTGAACTCAGCATTCAATCTAAGGAACTGGATTCCAGTATCATGTGATGATACATGTGAGCGTTAGCCTGTGCCATGATAAATTCATTCAAAAGGCTTTGTTAATTGGATATTGGTTTTGATTGGAACATATATATATATATATATTAGGGTTATACATTATAGTGGTTAGTTTGTTTCTTGTTTGTAATTAATAAAAGTTCTTGTTAATTTACTTACTATACACATGAACTATATTCTCACATAAACTTTGTTTGATAAAAGCTCCCTAGTGGGGACTTTTTTTTAAGGCTGTCTAAATAATCCACAGGAAAAGCTGACAGTGTAGCCAGCAGGATACACACCACTTTGCCAACCTGAGTTGACACTCTGGGAAAAGAGGAGAAAATTCAGCCCATATATGAAACCATTGAATATCCATCATTCACTGGGGTAGAGAATTTCAATGATTCACAACTCTGAGTAAAGAAATTTTTCCTCCTCTCAATCCTAAAATGGCCAACCCCTTATTTTCAGACTCTGTCCCTAGTTCTAGGCTACTCAAGCAGTGAACACATCTTCCGAGCATCCATCCAGTCTATCCCCTTAAGGGTTTTATATGTTCCAATGAGATCATCTCTCATTCTCTGAAATGTTACGGAATATTAGCCTAGTCTACTTAATCAGACTTTATACCACAACTTCCTTGTTTTAGGAAACAGTCTAGTGAGCTTTTGTTGAACTTTTGCTAAGGTAAGTATATCCTCCCTTAGGTAGGAAGACCAAAACTAAAACTATCGGCTACCTAATTGCAGAGGTTGTCAGTACCATTGTCTTTTGTTGAAAGATTTTTAGCTTTTCCAGTAAAAGAATAAAAGCTGTTTGTCTGAAGTTTTGGAAATGGGGAAACACCATAAGATTAACAGGGGATGGGAGGGAGTGAGAAAGTTTGGAGTCTAAAAACTATTTTGGTAAATTAACATCTCTGTAAGCAGAGGAGCTGCCTATGTCATTTCAAGAGTTGTTGACAGATTTACAGACTGCATTAACCCATGAATTTTGAAAGATAATATGTCAATCCACCCAATCTGCAGCACCCATCCCCACACCAAAAATCCCACTTGGCTTTCTGTGTCTAAAACATCCATAAACTCTAGGCTGTTTCCCTATGATTTTTTGAGGGATTATTAAGTCAGGGTTTCTCAACAGAAGGTGAATGTGTAAGTTCCAACAAATGCTTATCACCAAAAGCCAAGTTCTTCATTTGTTCATTGCTACCTTGTTGTAATATGGAGAAAGAATCAGTACCTTCGTAATGAAGTAATGGCTCTCGTAATAGAGTTTGGTATTAAAGGTCATCAGTGCTTTATCCACTGGATTCCACTTCCACTGAATATTTATCCACATTTTATTTTATATTTTTGGAGAACTGTGTTTTGCCAACAAACTTCTGGTGCTTTTATACAGTGATACCTTGTTCCAGAAACATTTGGCTGCAGCATTGCATTCCAAACAGTACCTTGTGATTACTGTCCATAGTGTCTGCTTTCTTTCCCACCTACAAAAAGGAAATGAACTAGGTTACTGTCAACACCTTTTTGAACAAATGTTTCTAAGAATACAATATCATTGTCTATGTCATGTGTTGCTATTAGTTACCAGCGCAGCATACTTTACTTTGCTCATTAACAGGTCATTTTATGTTGAGGTGTCTGCCATTATTCGTTACTTTGTCTTCAATTATTAAGCATATATGCTGATTGATCATTATATGAACTACTACAGTTTTAAATATTATTGCCTCAAGAAGAAATGTTGAGAGTTACAGTATGAGAGAACATCAAGTTGAAGGAATTGTTCAGAAAGCTAAATAGATCAGGAAATTGTGGAGATCGTTTGTGCTCATCTTTAGATTTTATTTTGACTCACCTCCATACTCACTGATAATTTCTCTGTGTTTGGACCTCCCACCCTCAGCCACCCTCCTGACTTCCCACTCAAGGTCATTATTTAATGTGTTTCATGGCCATAGGAAATCTTCTATCCAAAATAATCCCTTGTGTTCTCACTCTTCACTTACACCCTGTAGTTGGCGATTGCAACTCCTATGCAAATTCACCCTGCCACCACTACTGGATGTCAAGTTCCAGCACCATTTTCAAGAGGTCCATCGGTATCTACAGTATCCTCAAAGTTTTAAGAACTTTGCCCCTCACTGTGGGGTTATGGTAGCAAGCTTCCCATCAACAATCAACATAATTGTATGCAATTAAAAACAGAGAAAACTCAACAGGTTAGGCAGATCTATGTGGAGAGGAAAAGCCCTAACGTTTCAGATCTTATTGTCAAAACTGGAAAAAGTTAGAGTTACGACAGGTTTGAATGAAGCAATTTCAGATGATCTCATTGCATGTTGGAACATAGAATTCTATTTTTGATCTTTAATCTTTTTGTTTGTAGTAGTTTTTAAAAAAAAGTTTAGACCAGAATATATTGCCTGTAGGTTCCAATATAATTTTCTTTATCTGTACATCCAGCACAGAGATATGTGTGCATATCAGACAGGATATTCATTATTTAGGAACATATATATTGACAGTGGGATGGGGAGTAGAATTAGAAACTCTAGGGTGAGATCTTCCCAAAAAATTCGAAGTGTTGAACGAGTGAGAAAACAGGAGAGTTTCAGACATGTTTTTTGGGTGAATTTGAAATGCGGTCTTATGACATTCTGTCACTTTTTTGGACAAAAGTGTGATTCTCACCAATATGGAGGGTGGAAACTAAACTTATTGGTGAAGCAGGCTGCAGCATGCTTGGGGCGCTATTGCACAGGCATCCCAATTTCCCAGGTAACTGGAGAGTTCCTGTTTCCCCCCCTCCACCCACACCCACAGACTTCATCCCTCTCTCTCTGGCAATCATTCCCTGGGTTGGAACCCTCAACCCCCTGCTAATCACTGCCCCTGCCTGTCTGCAGTAATCCCTTCCTCCTGCAGAGCTTCCCCCTCAACTAAACCCACTGTGCCAAGCTTCCCCTTCCTCCTTACTGCCTCATCCCCACTCAGGCCCCCCTCCCCTTTGGCAGTTCCCTGCCACAGTTAGGGCACCCAATGGGCAGTGCAGGCTGGCATTGTCCAATGGGCTAGGAGCAGTGAAGCCGATTGCACCAGCATGTCTGGGGAGATGGCTTTCGACCTGAGACCGATTTGTGCCTGGTGCAAAAACCTCGTTTGCTATCTTCCCAGCTCACTGCGCCAATCAATCCATAATGTTTCACCTTGTGAATAAATCTGAACTGAATAATGATTGACTTCTATTCTTCATCTTCACCAAAAGGCTGTTAGAAGTTTAACAAGCTTGAATTTCCTTCAGAAATATACTGAAGTGAATTATGTCATGGCAGTACCATCCTTCACATCCAATATACTAATATTCATGACCAACATAGGGGTTAAAACTGCTGCCTCACTGTGCCAGAGACTTGGGTTTGATTCCCAGCTTGGGTCACTATCTGTGTAGAGTCTGCACGTTCTCCCTGTGTCTGCATGTGTTCCCTCCTACAGTCTGAAAGACATGCTGGTTAGGTGCATTGGCCATGCTAAATTCTCCCTCAATATACCCAGACATTGGATTATGGCATCTAGGGGATTTTCGCAGCAACTTTGTTGCAGAGATACTGTAAGCCTACTTGTGACACCAATAAATAAATAAATTACATACTAGTTATACAGAAACAGAAAATGATCCCTTTAACATTCTGGAATCCACATCAAGCTTATTTGCTTTACCTGTTTTTTTTTTTAGAGGTCTTGCACAGTTTTATCTTCTCAGTCTCCTGTTTCATAAATGTATCAATCTTTTTAATCTGTGATGATGAGCATCATTGCACAGACGATTACTTGATGAAATATTATGTGACATGTATACTATTTAGTTTCACATCACAATTCTCAAACCTTGAAAGGAGGGATTATAATAAATTGAACACAACACTGCATCGTTGAACTAGAACTGTGCCTGGTTTGGTTTCCAATCTGTATTGAGTGTTCAAGCGTCATAATTTCTCTCAGTAATGCTGGGCTAGTGAAAGTGAGAAAAAGTATAAACAATCACGAGAAAGTGTGTAAGCTGTGATCGGGTGTAGAAAACATCATGTTGGTCAAGGAGATTCCATGCAGAGGGAATATCACCCTGGCAGGGACAGTCCAATCCAGCTAAACAACAACTTATGAGGGAAAAAATCCTGTTTCTGAGCTTCCACTCCAAGTGGGAGATGGGTGCAAGCCCCCATTTGCAGAGCTCCCCACTCCATGGATCATCACCATGCAGAGCTTCCCCCAGGCCTCCCCTATTATCTCTCCACTTCCGCTCAGGCCTCACCCCCCTCTCAGGCTCCAGCACCCTCTTGGCACTGCCCCTGGCACATTTATGGTGCCTGATGGGAAGTGTCAGGATGGCACTGCTCCATGGGCATTGCCCAACCCCTGTCATGACCATCCAGAGTGTAGAACCAAACGTGAAGAATCGCAGTAAAGCTTGTTGTTTTCAGTTCTTCAGAGGAAGTGAAGTACTCTTTGGCTGTGTTTTTCCAAAACAATGCCCAGAATATTAATCGCTGTTGGAGAGCTCAGAAGGGCAGACAGTTCAGACATCTAAAACTGGAATCAGTATAAAGAATTTCCACCATCCACACCACAGGAAGTATTCTGAATTCCAATCCACGGGTAGACAGCGGACAGCAATTTCTCTATTAGCTCAGATTTTATCACGTTTCCATCTGTCATTGTCCAGAGAAAGAATCTGCTTTCAGGGCTGCTGTGCTGTTCCAATACGAGCACAGACTGGAAGGATGTCAGGCTTGTTCTTGAGACTTTATGAAAAGTGTGAGAAAATAGGGCAAGCCCATGCCTTGAGGTATTTGTGCGTAGAGAATGAGAGCATAAATGTATCTTTTCACTAGACTGTCAGACAATACAGACCTTCCACTTGTCCCAGACTAATCACACTGATATAAATAGTAGACGAGCAGGCACTTGGGCAGATTCACTGACTTTTTCCAGTGCAGCAACACCAAAAGTTTAAGGAGACCCGACATTCACATCTCATCACAATCTTTGGGTTCATAGAATGGAGAGAGGCTCCTCCACCTCCTTCCCCTGTGCTCAAAGTGGGCACCCCAACTACATTTCAAATAGTGCAGACATGCTCCTATTTCTGCAAATGCCAATTGCCCCAAGACTTCAGGTTCAGCCAGGGAATGGTGGCCAGTTCTTGCTAAGAGGTCTGACAACACCAATTTTAAATCCAAACGATTTATTTGATAGTAAACTTGCAAGCTTTCGGCCTTTGTAGCCTTCGTCAGGCGAATGAGGTGTTCTGGTCTGCAATAGCAGACGTCTCACTGAGTTTACCCCAGTCCAACGCCGGCATCTCTACATCAGTTCTTGCTACATGTGGGCAGTGGGCTTCAGTATGTGAGAAGGTTGCAAATGGAACTGAACACTGAGTAATCATCATCAAACATTTTCACTGCTGACCTTACGATGAAGGAAAGTCATTGATGAAGCAGTTCAAGATGTTTTGCTCGGGCACTATCCTGAGGAACTCCTGTAGTCATGTTCCTGGGACTGAAATGAATGGCTTCAAATAAACACAACCATCTTCCTTTGGGCTTGGAATGACTCCAGCCAGAGGAGAGTTTTCTGCCTGATTCCCAATGAATTTTACTCGGGCTCCTTGGCTGAATGGCTGTTTTGATGTCAAAGGTAGTCACTTTCCTCTTACCTCTTATATTCAGCCCCTTTGTTCATGTTTGGACAAAGGCTATAATGAGATCAGGATGTAAGTAGCCCAGTGAGCAAGTTATTTGTGAGTAAGTGCCGCTTTATATCACTGTTGACAGCACCTTCATTTCTTTGCTGACAATTGAGAATAGGATGATGGGTCAGTATTAGCTGAACTAGATTTGTCCTGGATAATTTTTTGCACACTGTCACTGATGTTATAGCTATATTGGAACAGCTTGGCTACAGGCACAGCTAGTCCTGGAGTACAAATTGATTGAGCCAATTGAGTCACGTGTGTGGTATTCGTGCACTTAGCCCTTACTTGCTATTATATTGAGTGGATCAAATTAGCTGAAGACTGTGGTGGCAAAGACCTCAAAATGGAGCTGCAATGAATCTTCCACGCAACATATCTGGTTGAATTGGTTGAAAATACTTCAAGCTTGTGTTTTGATTTTTATTGTCACATGTATTAGCATACAGTATTGTTTCTTGCGTGCTATACAGATAAAGCATACCGCGCATAGAGAAGGGAAAAAGACAGTGCAGAATGTAGTGTTACATTTAGTTTTCCTGTGCTTGGCGTTAAGAATGGGGATGATTATGGATCCTCATCCTGCTATTGGTTTTTGAATTGTCCATCATCTTCTTAATGGATCTGGGAGGACAGCAGAGCTTTGATTTAATTGGTTGTGGGATCATTTTTCTCTGTACATTGCATGCTTTTTCACTGCTTCGTAAGTATGCAGTTGTGTGTGTGGCTTCACTTAGTTGGCAGCTTAATGCACTTAGCATTGAGCCATGGTTGATCCTGTGGCTTGACGCTATTGTGAGGGACAGATCAGGTTATGACATTGCAGATTGCTGTTGAATACAATTCTGCTGCTGATGATGAGCCACAGTGAATTATGAATGTCCAGTTCTGAGCTGCTAGGTGTGATGTGATCTATCCAATTTAACACAAAGTTAGTGCCACACAATGTGACGGAGGGTATCCTCTTTATGTAGACTCAGCTTTGTCTGCACAAGGACTAAGCAGTGGTCTCTCCTATCAATAGAACATAGAACAGTACTGCACAGTACAGACCCCTTAGCCCTCAATGTTTTGCCGAGCTATGTCCAAATCCAAGATTAAGTATCCCATTTCCTATCTTGTGTGCTTCACTTGTCTATCCAATATTTGCTTGAAAATTCCTAAAGTGTCTGACTCCACTATCACAGCAGGCAGTCCATTGCACACTCCAACCATTGTTGTGCTCTATCCCAAAGATGGAGCTAAAAAATTCTTTAATTACTTTGCCATTTCCTTGTTCTCTTGTTATAATTTCTCCTGTTTCGCATCATAAAGGATCTACATTTGTCTTTACTAATCTTTTTCTTTTTATATGCTTGGAAGCATTTACAGTCTGGTTTTATGTTAGTTGCAGGGGTTCAAGAAACCATTACTTTCTCAAGGGTAACATGGGACGAGCAATGGAGTTATTTGAAGGTTTTCATGATGAGAGCAGTAACACTGAGTAAGATGATTTTGTGTTATTCCATGTGAAGTTTTTATCTAAACAGAGCATTTTAAAGAGTTCCTTTGAAGAACTGATTGACTTTGACATTTCAGCAACACATTCTGTCCATTGTCTGGAGGGATGACTGGCATAAGTGAAATAATTAATTATATAGTAAAGGATGGGAATGTGGGCAGGATCTCAGTGGTTTGTCAGACTCTTGTGTTAGAGGAGGATAATGTTAGCGTTCTTGCTGCTGATTGGTTGACTGTGCAAGAATGGATAATAACCTGTTTATTGAATAAGGATAAAGGTGCTATTACTGGTAAAAGGGGAGGAGTGGCTTAGTTGTTTTGTTACAGAATAAGTAATCCAGAGACCCAGGATAATTTGGTGAGTATAATATCTCCAGGAGTTGCTATGAAGGAACTGTGCTTTTATTGCACAAAATGAAAATAAACTATAGCCACAAACCTGTGGTTACACAACAGGTCCCAAGCAGGACTAAAGGTTAATGGACCCTCTCAGAGTCTTGCTTTATACAGATGAGTTCCATCTAGTTGGATAATTATCAATTCCAGGGACCTCATATTCAACAAGTCCAATTGGAAGGTCAATTAGTGATTCCCCGTGCAAATCATGAGGTTTACCACGCTGACCCAGGTACAAAGTCTAAACAAATCAATTGTCATAAAAACCATCTAGTTCATTAACGCCTTTCAAGAAGGAGTTGGGTGATCAACCATGAACATGATGAATGGTAGATCAGGCTTGAAGGCCCAACTGCCTCCTTCTGCTCCTATCCTATGTTTTTTATGAAATTTGCCATTCTCACCAGATCTTGCCTTTATGTGACTCCAAATCCACAGCCAGGTGGTTGACTCTTCAATACCCTCTGACCAAGGGCAATAAATGCTCATCTAGCAGCAATCCTACCTTCTATAAATGAATAACAAATAAGATGCGGAAGATTTTGGGGAAGTTGTGTTGTTCCTAGATTAAGAGGAGAAATATGTGAGGTTATGGGGCTGGGCCTGGAATGATTGTTATCAGTACAAACTTGATGGGCTGAATGCTCCCCTTCTGCACTTATAGGGATTCTATGATCTCCATGCCCTTCCTGTGTCTTGCGTGCCAGTGTATAATTAGTTGAATGTGAATTTGAGTATGTTTGACAATATTTAAATTTTTCCATTAGTTACATTTGAGAAAGGTTTGGTGTTGTTTCAGTGTCGGCTGTGACCCATTTCCCCAAACAGTTAACTGCTAGCTTTTTCAGAAAAAAATTGTGTAACCATAAAATTGCCTTACCCCAAAGAAACGCAGGCCCAGATTTTACAGCAAAGGTTAAAGAATAATAAACAGCAATCCTAAACATTGCTCCAACTGAGAACTGGCCGTACAGCCTCAGCTACTCATTTAACTTTTTAAGCTACCTTTGTAGCATTTGATAATGAATCAGCACTCAAAGATCTGATTAGTTCATGCTGACTCATTACCTTAATTTTTCTTTACAATAGAAACTTCCAAATTCTTGCAACACAGGGGGAAAACCAAACTTGTGATTTTGTAATCTAAGTAAAATAATGAACTGCCAGGAAGGATGCCATCTTTCCAACATATGACAGAACTTTATTAAGGCCACTTTTTGCTGCCACAAGTCAATAAGGATCTGGGTGAGTAAAAAAGGATGGCCTAGGGTAAGATTTGAAGGGTGCCACATCAAACCTTGATGATACATATCTATCCTGGGAAAGAAATAAATAGCTTTCCACAAATAATTAGCACAGATGTAGATTTCAGTTACCTTATAAGTTCTTAAATAGTAAAAGCAAAATATTGTGGATGCTCGAATCTGAAACAAAAACAAAAAGTGCTGGAAAATCTCAGCGGATCTGGCAGCATCTGTGGGGAGAGAATAGAATAAGAAGTCTCACAACACCAAGTTTAAGTCCAACAAGTTTATTTGATAATCGCACAAGCTTTCGGAAACGCTATTCTGTCATCAGGTGTGTGCTTTGTAAAAACTTGGTGTCTGTGTCAATGTGTGCAACATACCTCACAAAGGAACAGCGTTTCTGAAAACTTACTATCAAACAAACTGGTTGGACTTTAACCTGGTGTTGTGAGACTTCTTACTGTATTTACCTCAGGCCAATGTTGGCATCTCTACATCATGGGAGAGAATAGAGCCAATGCTTCGAGTTTGTATGATCCTTTGTCAGAATTCTAACCTGCTGAGATTGATCTTATAAGTTCTGCTTGTCTCTGTTTCATATGCTTTAGAGTTGCATAGGTAACTATTATCAACGATTTGCAAATACAGACTTATCTCCATATAGACATGGGTATGAAGTAGAGAGAGGAAAGAAATAACTTGTCAATTATGTTGCATCTCCTCAGGACTTAAGTGCTTCACAATCAGTTTCTTTATGAGATGCAGTGACTGTGCTTCCACAAGTGGTTATTGTATCATACACAGCAAACTATCACAAAATAAGAGCAAGGCAAGGAAGACCTCCCATTGCATTATGGCTGTGCTGATCCCTGAAACCATGATCAGGCAGGTGGATCTTCCAGAGTGGGTAGAGTCAATAATCAGGACAGCCGATGAAGTTTAACCAAGACATCGCCTGATGCAATTTTTGAAAGCCTTCTCGACCTTTAGGCTAAAATGAAGCCTGGTCAAACCCAAGAAGGGATATAATACCTCACCCTCTCAGCTTGGATCTTGTTTGTCGCTTTTGTTAGGGCCATGAATTGAATTCAGTTTGAATTTTTTGTTTGTTTGCAATAATTTATTTTAAAATGCAGAGCTGTGAAGCTGCAACAAACATTGTTAGTGTTTAGTTTTTATTTGACATTTTTCAATCGGTTTAATTTGAAAAAAAGTGTATATTGAGAACATTTTAGGGCTCAAGTTTCTCAAACCCTCTTACACCCAGTGCAGCAGTTGTTCTAATTCAAGATTTAATGTGGGGAACTGGATATCGGGAATGGGGGAGGGTGGTGGTGTCAGAAGGAGGATAGGTAGGGTTGCACTCCAGTATATATTCAAAAACTCCTTTCTGTACCTGTGTATTGTGTTTGTTTTTCCTCAATTTGGGCTTCCTACTTCTTTGGAAAGTTTGACAAATATTTCAAAACTATTTTCAGCCTTTCCATATATTTGAATGCAGCAAGATGTCCCACACATTGTTTTAATATGTACTTGCTGAAGTATGGGCTTGTGTAAGATGCAATGTTATGTATAGGTGTGACAAAGAATTATTTTGCTCAATGTTGGCTGGATTGCTGAATAGATGAGAAGTCTCACAACACCAGGTTAAAGTCCAACAGGCTTATTTGGTAACACAAGCCACAAGCTTTCAGAGCGTTGCTCCTTCATCAGGGAGTCATGTTCACAAACAGTGCAGCTAAAGTCATAAACTCAATATCCAAGATAAAAGCTGGAATGCGAGTCTTTACTGGTAATCAAAGCCTTAAAGGTACAGAAAATGTGAGTGGTGAGAGAGTTAAGCACGGGTTAAAGAAATGTCTGTTGTCTCCAGCCAGGGCAGTTAGTGAGATTTTGCAAGCCCAGATAAGTCGTAGGGGTTACAGATAGTGTGACATGAACCCAAGATCCTGGTTGAGGTTGTCCTCGTATGTGGGGAACTTGGCTATCAGTCTCTGCTTAGCGATTTAGAATCACTGAGCAGAAACTTTCTCTACTCACATTGTCTGTACCTTAACACTTGATTACCTGTAAAGACTCATTAATCTATAAATTGAGTTTATGTCTTTATATGCCCTGTTTGCGAACATGACTCCCATTCACCAGTTGAAGGAGCAGTGCTCTGAAAGCTTGTGGCTTGTGCTCCCAAATAAATCTGCTGGACTTTAACCTGGTGTTGTGAGACTTTTTACTGTGTTTACCCCAGTCCAACACCAGCATCTCCATATCATGGATCTCTGAAGCCAGAACTGTACTTCCGTTCTGATATTGCAGGTTTTGTTAATGGACAGATTGACAGAGAGAAAATTCAAAGTTGGCACAATGCAGTGTGATCAGCTGTGCTCATTTTTGACTGCATTTTTAAAAATAATTTGAGATCAGTTATTCCAAATTAATTTACCAGCATCAAATAATCCATTGTAAGTAGGTCAAGAAAGCCTGAATTTCAGGGTTTTATTAAATTACTTCAAAGTTTTAGGTGAAGGATTTCTCATTTTCATGGATAAATATGATATCACAGGTTTATCACATGATACGATATTAAATAAATCCTACTAAGCTTAACATTCACATCCTTTAAGCACTGCTTTTTTCAAAAGAAGTCTTCCTGGCAGATTGGTGAATCATCTCCATTTTGTCCTTTCTGGCAACTTATAAGTTCCAATTCTAAAGTTACTATGGCACCTTGTCCAACGAATCATTCATCATGAATGACTGCATTGTAAGCATAAGTAGGCCATTTCCCTGTAGGGTCATCACAACTGAGCCCAAGCCCCTTCTTGCTCAATAGTCCAATTTTTTTCACCAAATTGACCTGTGCTATGAAACCCATTTGTTTTGTCCCTGTATGCTTTGTAAGCCAGCATCTGCAGAGATTGTAACATTCAGGGTACAGGATGTTGAATACTTGTTATATTTGATTTTGGCTGGTAACAAGGACGAGATCCTCTTGGATTGTTTTGATCGGTCAAAAGGATCAGTTAAGGGGTCAGTGAAGAGCACTTCATGGGTCAATTATATTTAGTCAAAGAGAGAGTCAGGAGCAGGAAGAACAGCTCCTTGTAGCTAAAGTGCTGCTGAGGAGCTGGGTTAGTAAGTGAGAACTTCAGAGAAACCCTGGAGAGGTGGAAAGATAGCAGATTGTTGGCGACCCTGTGCCACTGGGACAAAGAGAATTCTTTGGAGTAATGATATTCTGCTCAGTTGTTAACTGAAAAACTTTGTCAATGAGTTGGTGCTGGAGTGCAGTTTCGGGAATTCAGGGCAACATCTCCTCAGGAGACTGAAACCCTGAAAGATGAACAGTCATTGAGGCAATCTGAGTCGGAGTGATTTTCAAAGGGAATTCGGAGGCTAAATCTTCAAAACTGGAGACTGGAAATTCCTTGTGAGGGAGAAAGAGTTTAACGAGATTGTGTAACCTACATTAAGCTCTGACATCTGAGTGGGTTGATGAGAAAAACCACAGGATCTGTTTTGGTCACATCTGCCATATAAGGGCAGTGTGGTGTGTTCGATTACAGTTTATTAGAGTCTTATAGAGCTCTATAAGGCTCTTGTCAGACCTCAGTTGGAGTACTGTGCGCAGTTCTGGTCGCTTCACTATAGGAAGGATGTAGAGGCTATTGAGAGGGTTCAGAGGAGATTTACAAGGATGCTGCCTGGATTGGGAGGCAGGCCTTATGAAGACAGGTTGAGGGAGCTGGGACTCTTCTCACGGAGAGACGAAGGTTGAGAGGCGACCTGATAGAGGTTTATAAAATGTTGAGAGGAATAGATAGGGTGGACTTTCAGAGACTATTTCCCCGAGCGGAAATGGTCACTACGAGAGGACACAGATTTAAGGTGCAGGGAAGCAAATACGAAGGAGATGTTAGGGGTAGGTTTTTCACTCAGAGGGTGGTGAGTGAATGGAACCGACTGCCGTCGGAGGTTGTTGAGGCAAACTCACTGGGGTCTTTTGAGACTTCTGGATGAGTATATGGAAAAGAATAGGATAGGGGGTTATAGATAGGTCTGTGGATTGATAGATGTGATCGGCGCAACTCGTGGGCCGAAGGGCCTGTCTGTGCTGTATTGTTCTATGTTCTATATTCTATGTTCTATTATATTTATTTTAATTTTACCTCATGTTAATCCTGAACATTAGAGTAAAAAAAAATTGTAAATTGTTTTACTTTTCTGACTTTGTAAAGTTTATTTTGGTTTGATTAAAACTTGTGGTGAAATTTCTCTTACTAAGTACCTTGGATCTCAAACTCTTTTTTGGCTTTGATTTATTATTGTATCATACAGTGAAAAGTATTGTTTCTTGCATGTTATATAGCCAAAACATACGGTTCTTAGAGAAGGAAATGAGACAGTGCAGAATGTAGTGTTACAGTCATAACTAGGGTGTAGAGAAAGATCAACTTAATACAAGGTAAGTCCATTGAAAAGTCTGACAGCAGCAGGGAAGAAACTTGAGTCAGTTGGGACATGACCTCAGACTTTTGTATCTTTTTCCCGAAGGAAGAAGGTAGAAGAGAGAATGTCCGGGGTATGTGGGGTCCTTAATTATGTTGGCTGCTTTGGCAAGGTTGTGAGATGTCTAGACAGAGTCAGTGGATGAAAAGCTGGTTTGCATGATGGGTTGGGCTACATTTACGATATTTTGTAGTTCCTTGTGATCTTGGGCAGAGCAAGAGCAATACTAAGCTGTGATAAAACCAGAAAGAATGCTTTCTATGGTGCATCTATAGAAGTTGGTGAGAGTCATGGCTGACATGCCAATTTTCCTTAGTCTTTTGAGAAAGTAGAGGCATTGGTTTAGCTATTGTGTCGGCATGGGTGATCTGGACACCTAAAAATTTGAAGCTCTCAACCCTTCCTATTTTGTCTCTGTTTATGTACTCAGGGGCATGTTGTCCTTAATGCTTACTGAAGTCAATGACAATCTCTTTCGTTTTGTTGACATTGAGGGAGAAATTATTGTCGCTACACCAGTTCACCAGATTCTTCATCTCATTCCTTACTCGTCTCATCATTGTTTGAGATTCGACCCACTACGGTTGTGTTGTCAGCAAACTTGAATATTGAGTTGGAGAGGTATTTGGCCACACAGTCCAAATATAAGGAGTATATAGGGGACTGAGGACACAGCCTTGTGGGGCACCGATGTTGAGGATGATCATGGATGAGATGTTGATGCCTATCCTTACTGATTGTGATCTGTGAGTTAGGAAGTTCAGTATTCAGTCGCAGAGGGAAGTGTTGAATCCCACGCCATGGAGTTTGGAGATGAGTTTTATGGGAATAATATTGTTGAAGGCTGAGCTGTAGTCAATAAATAGGAGTCTGACATAGACATCCTTGTTATTTAGGTGTTCCAGGGTTAAGTGCAGGACCAGGGAAACGATGTCTGCTGAGGACCCTTTGCAGTGGTAAGCAAACTGTTGTGGATCAAGGTAGTTCGAGAGGTTGGAATTATTTGTGCCATGACTAGTCTTTCAAAACACTTCATAATGATGGATGTCAGGCCACAGGACGATAGTCATTAAGGCACGCTGCTTGGTTTTTCGTAGGTACCAAGCCAATGGTTGTCTTCTTGAAGCAGACAGGGACCTCAGATTGTTGTAAAAAGAGGTTGAAGATGTCTATGAATACCCCCGCCAGCTGATCCACGCAGGATCTGAGTACTTTTCTGGGTACATCATCTGGGCAGCTGCTTTCTGTGGGTTGACCTTCGAGAAGGCTGCTCTGACATCTGCAATGGGACAGATGCGTCCAGGGTTTCCAGGGTGGAGGACATGCACTCGCTGACTTCTTGCTCAAAACAGGCATAGAATGCATTGAGCTTTGTCTACAGTTAACAAAACGTGCTGTTTCTAACTGTATCATACCAAAAATCTGGGGGTCTAATTCAAGATCATAACACCTGTCAGGAATGAGAAACTTGGTTGCTATTCGCTCTCCCTTATTTTGGTGATCTGAAGGATGCTACTAGCATTTCTAGTTGGAATCAACAATGACAAAGAATTAAACTTGAGGCCTTCTCGTCCAGTTACCTACCAAGTGAACCATTTGGTGGGTACCTCAGCTGTGTTCCAGTTTCTGAAGAGCAACATTCTGTTTTGAGATTACTGTGATAAGGATTCCCATTTATTTCGCTTGGCTTTTCTAATTTTTAATATAGGCTTGTCCCAGTAGCAGCCAGAAAACACCGCAGACAGTGACCAGTCCCACAGTTGCCATGCGCCACCCTCTTTCTGCCTATTTCCTAGCAAGGCCCTGTCAGAGAAAATGTGACTTCATGTAATTTACAATACAAACCCAGGGGTGGTGATGGAATGCAATGAGCAGTGGGAGTCAGAAAATTGAGTAAAGAATTTGATTCACAAACTTTTACCCATAATAGATCTCGCACGTACTTCCTTGGGGGCAGAAGATTCTAGATGCAAAGTAGGCAGGTGAAACTCATTGAACAGCAGCGAGGGCAGCTGTACAAGATTTGAATTGTGTTGATGATACATCAATAAGCCATTTCCCATGTCTGAGAACACTGCAGGCAAGAAACCATGATTCAAAAGGAGGTCAGTACTTTCTTAAATCCTGCAATTTGAAACTAATCTGCGCATAGATTAATATGCTCATCTGTTAATGAGCATATTTGCTGCTTTTCCTACTAGATTATGTTTCTCGGTTTCCCCAGGTGTTCCCACTCCCAGCTCTAATTCCTCCTGCATTCAACCCTGTAAAAAGACTCTTGAAATTTACTTACAAATACAAATTGAAAGTCTCAACTATAAAGCTCTTGGCCCTCTATTTATTTGCCCTGTTTCTGCAGCTACTGATGTGCACAACCACAGCTTCCACCATCTTCAATGCCTTAGTCCCCAATAAAACCATTACTCTATTTCTCACGCATGCACACACGCTGGCCATGATCCCTAGTGCAGTTCTATTCTCTATTTCAAATCGTGTTCTTAGATCCTTTTGACTTCACCACTTTCACCTCTGACATGGTCTTTTTTGACATTGATGTTAAATTGATCCTATTAGCTACCTCCTTCCCTCCTTTCCCCAGCTCACCAAGTTAAAATTCCTCTAAAGTTCCCTTCATTGCTCGAGCCCTGAATTTTCATCTCTTTCTACTTTCTGTTCCATCTTGCCTCACACTCTCTCCAAGCTCGTCTTATCCATAAGGATCATCTCCTGCTCCCTCTATTCTATTAGCTTGACTGTCCATCTTCCCTTCTTGGATGCCATGTTAGCTGATACTATTAATTCTTGCTCTGGTACTGTCCTCCTTTTATTTCAAATCTTCTCCCTTCCTCAAAAAAAAACCCTTCACCCTTCCATCTTTGCAATCTGCCACCTGTTTCCATCTTCCTTTCCCTATCCAAAGTCCTTGAGCCTTCCAAATCCATGTCCAAATCTCTGTAACTCAATGTTTGGATCCCTGCCACATTAATAGAATAGAATCCGTGCAGTGCAGAAGGAGGCCATTCAGCCCATCAAATCTGCACCGACAACAACTCCACCTAAGCCCTATTCCTGTAACCCCACATATTTAACCTGCTAATCCCCAAGAGTCACTCTAGCATGGCCAGTCAGCCTAACCTGCACATCTTTCAACTGTGGGAGGAATCCAGAGCATCCACGCAGACATTGGGAGAATGTGCAAACTCCACACAGGCAGTGATCCAAGCCTGGAATTGAACTCAGGGTCCCTGGCACTGTGAAGCAGCAATGCTAACTACAGTGCCCCAAAACAGCTCTTACCAAAGTCGCAAAATACACACTATGTGACTGTAACATAGGTAACATTTGCCGCCTTGTCCGTCTCTACATGTTTGCAGTCTTTGATTCAGTTGACTACAGAGCCTTCTCCAGCTCCACTATCTTCCAGCTGGGTGGGCTGCAGTCAGCTGATTACATTTTTATTGCAGGAAAATAAGTGTTGCTTTAAGGGATTTATATTTGTATTGACAAACATTAGGAATTAGGTATTGTTTTAAATTGGTTTAATTTAATGTTTCTGTGCTAAGAAGAGTAATTAGATTAATGCTGGACAAAGCATGTTTGTATGTATAGAGGTTAGTTAAGCTCTGACAGTGCTTCCATTATGCTTAGGAGGGCTTCGGTATGAGGAATGGATAATAGTAACAGGGGGCATTGCTTAGCAACAAGGGACCACATTTCTTTGTTAGCTTTAACCACAATGTTCGTCTGTGCTTGAAATGAGATTATTGTAACTTAAAATGTACTTTGTAATCTGTGTTAAATGTTAAACATAAAATGTGTGTGTAATTGTTAAGCTAAAGGGATGGAGGGGAGTGAAGAAATATTGTTTTATAGTCCAATTTTTTCATGTTCAATTATTTTTTTCTTGTTATTAAAATTAATTAGCTGCCTTGTGATTGTTCCTCCAAGTTTTATAAAAGAAAAGTAAAAGTTACAGTGTTTTGAGCTAAAGTTCTATTCTGGGATATTCCCATCCAGTTATATCATCAAGTGGGATCATAATATTATCTATAGCTAGAGTATCAACTACATTGGTTTCACTCCTTGCTCCTGCACCATGACCTCTGGTGCTCCCTTCCTGTTATCTCACCAACTAGGAGCATTATCCAAAATCCCAGCATCAGTTTCCACATGTACGCTGATGACAATCTGCTTTCCTTCAGCACTTTTCTAGATCTCTTCACTGTCTCTGAATATCCAACTGCTTGTCTAGCATTCCAAAAGCCACTGTCTTTGTTCCCAATACAAACTCTGTTCCCTTGCCACCAATTTCTAACCTTCCCCTGCCAACTGTCTGAGGATGAAGGATGAATCAGACTGTGGGTGACCCAGAGATATGTGTCCAACCATATATCCATCCATGCCATCAGTATAAACACGTGTTTCCACTTCTATAACATCACCTGACTCTGACTCTGCTTCTACCTCAGCTGATCTGCTGATGATCCCCTCAACCATACTTTTGTTACCTCCATACACGACTATTCCAACACATTTCTGGCCTCCCAAATTCTGCCCTTTGTAAACTTGAGATAATCCAAAACTCTATTGCCTTGTCCTCGTTCACATCAAGTTCCATTCACCAATCACTCCAGTGATTGCTGATCTATACTGCTTCCTTGTTTTCAAATTCTTCTATATCCCTGTAATCTTCTGCAATCCTACAACCCTCTGAGATATATATGCTCCCAAAATTCTGGCATCTAAACCATCCTCAATTTTAGTGAATCCATTATTGTTGACTATGCCAGCTGTCAGAGCCCAAAAAGCTTTGGAATTTGCTCCCTAAACCTGCTACTCCTCATCTCTTTACTCCTTAGAACCTTTGACCATAATAATTCTGTGTATGCCTTGGTGTCAAATTCAGTTTGATAATGCCCTTGGGATATTTTATTATTTTAGGTACAATTTGTTGTCAATTTTTGCTGTGATATTCTAAACTGTATTTCTCCTATAATTTACAATGCTTATTCCAATGGAAACCCTTTTAGTTTCAGGGAAAGAAGAGGAAAAGAGGGACATTGAGTATATAAGACTTACCTGAGAAAGAGTTCTGCCATTCTGTATTAATGAAAAAGCTTAACCTAGATAGACAAGTCCAAGACCTCCAGCCAACCCCTATCTCAAAGATGTTACCCAGCTGTCAAGTGCATGCTGTTATGTCCCGGGGTCATTCCAAACTGCTGTAGAAAGCAGCAGTGTCAATAACATGCCATTCACAATATAAAGCAGGTGGCTGAGAGTCTGTGTCAAGCTGAGTAATGCTATGCCTGTCAATATGGAACCTTACCTGGCTGAGGTTTCCAAAATTTGCGTTCCTAGATAAGATGCCTCAGTTTGATACCATCTGGCAGGAATAGCCCCAAATTGTTATGCCCTGAGTGTGGAGGGATGAACTTGCTCCCTGGGGTAGATTTTCCATCCTTGCCCTGCCTGGAGTAGATTACGCTGATCCTGGAAAATAGTATGGGGGCCTAAAAATCAGTTTTGTGCCTGATGCCAAGCTGTTCATCCAGCTCCTTTCTAATGGTGAAAACTGGATCACACCCAAACTAGATTTCATTCTGACTGGCGAGTTTGGTACATGATTGTCACCCCTCCCTGTTGTGTTCCCACATTTCTAATGGGACATCACACAGGCGTCAATCAGTACTGGTGTCACTGATAACACTCAATGACAGTGTTGATTGGGCAGTGCCCACCTGACAGTGCTTACCAGGCAAGTTGAGAACTACCATTGTGCCAGAGGTAGTACTAAAGGAATGGTGCTTGAATTGGGGCTATGCAAGAGTGGCTATGTGGGGAGGGGGGGAGTTGTGCAGAGGGGGACATGCAGGGATGGAGTATGAAGCGAGCACAGTTTGGGGGGGGGCACTTAGGGGTTCACAACTGCAGTGGAGGGGCGGGGGGTCCCAATGCCAGTGATCTGTGTTAGGGAAGGGGTGGTGGGGAACATATCATACATGCATGCATACTCACACTCACACATGTACTTGTACTCTTAGATGGCTTTTATCCCAGTCTTTATCTATTTCTGGGAAATAAAATGCAAAAACTGCTCTGAACATTACATGTAGGATATATCTTGATAAGATGATACAAATCTCCCATTGTCTCCACTGGAGATGGCAATTGGTTTGTATATACTTTAAAAATATCTTTGTCTGGAATCAGGGAGGGATTCTATTGTGTCTCGAAATATCACCTACCAGAAATTTGCTCGTGACTGACTTCACCTCGTCAGCCATTTTAGGCTTGAATGTCCATTTGAAAGAAAACTCATAGGTGGAATTTAAAGATCAGTATTGCCAGACGTAATTCAGTGATTTTCCTTCATTATTATTCCTTCATTTCCACCTTTCATTCCCAATGTCCTTGCCATGATTGTCCCTTTAACTTTAAGATTGAAGTCACAAATGATGATCAGTTTGTTGCCCTTTGCTATTGAGTATATAACATTTCTGCTCACTAATATTTTTTCTTGGTTTCTTTGTTGTTTATCATCTACCTAACATCTATCCAGAATTATCTAATAGTACTCTTGTGTTGTAACTGTTGTTTGAGTCCATTATGAAGGTGTCACAATGCTCATTTTTCATGGAAGTTTTGATGTTATCATTTCATTCATTGCCTTTTGTGTAGACAGCGGTGATGAATGGTTGTTTTTTAGACTGGAGGAAAGTATCCAGTGGTGTTCCCCAGGGATCAGTATTGAATCGCTGCTCCTTTTGGTGTACTTTGCCTTAATGGTCCGGGCTTGCGAATAGAGAATCTAATTTCAAATTTGCAGATAGCACAGAACTTTGAAATGTCATAAACAATGAGAAAGATGGGAACAGACTTCAGGAGAACATAACCACTAGATTGGAAAAATGGGTATGCACAAAGATGAAATTGAATGCAGAGAAGTACAAAATGATGCATATTGGTAGAAAGAAGAGGCAAATGAGAAAAAAATGTAACATCATGATCACATTCCTTATCTGTTAGTCTGATCTCACTAAGTATCATTTTGTATGACTGGACTCTGTAAGTGTGCTGAGCTCTTATCCACTTTGCCCATCCTGTTTTTATTGTTCTTCCTCCTTACCTGTACTTCACAGAGACATTCTACATCCCTGCAATTTAAGTTGTCACTCTTCTGCCTCTCCCTCCCTTTTTACCAAGTATTTCCCTATTTTTAGCCCTTTCCCTGCCTCCAATGCGTGTTGCTCCTCATCTTCCCATCCCCCCACCCTTCAGTTGATTCTGGTGCACCTTTTCTCTCTCAGTTCAAACTCTTACCTGTCTGTCAATCTTCATCGGGTCTTGAATTTGGACAGGTTAAGAGAGTGGGCAAAGAAGTGGCAGATGTGGAAAAGTGTGAGGTTATGCACGTTGGAGGGAGGAATGGAGCCATAGAATATTTTCTATTTTCAAAAATACAAAGGGACTTAGGAGTCATTGTTCAATATTGTCTTTAAGTTAACATGCACATTCAGTCAGCATTAGGAAGGCAAATGCAAGGTTAGCATTCATATCAAGAGGGCTAAAATACAAATGGAAGGATGCATTTTTTGAGGCTCTATAAGGCTTAGTCAGACACCATTTGGAGTATTGTGAGTCGCTTTGGGCCCCATATTTAAGGAAGGATGTGTTGACCTTGGAAAGGGTCCAGAGAAGATTCACAAGAATGATCCATGGTATGAAGAGCTTGTCATATGAGGAACAATTGAGGACTCTGGGTCTGTACTCGTTGGAGTTTAGAAGGATGAGGGGGGAATGTTAGGAAATCCTGAGAAGGGAGGATGTGTGTGCATGACTAGTTGTCCAGAAAGGAAGTTCAAATCTCCTGCAATTTTACTGCTTCCACTTGGAAGATACCTAACCAGGTTGGCAAGGCCTTGAAAATGGGTTTTGAGGTGATTAACTAGAATGGTACGAGGAATAAGAAACTTCTCTTACAACAAGCAGAAATTGCCGTCTTTGAAGAGAAACTGTTTCCACTGGCAGAAAAGCTAGTAATCAGAGGTCACAGATAAAAGTCCGCTGGCAAATGAAATACCAGTGTAATGAGTAATGTTCTTCAGTCGATTTTTGTGAGCTGGGTGCACTGCTGGAAAGGATTATGGAAGCAGATCCAATAGTAAATTTCAAAAGAAAATTGGATAAATATTTGAAGGAGAACCATTTACCACAGTGGAGAAAAAGCAGTGGAGTGGGATTAATTGGATAGCTTTTTCAACAGGCATAATAGGCTGAATGGCCTCAATCTGTGTGGATGATCCTATATATCCCATAGATACTACATGGAAGATTGTGGAGTGAACACAGTGCAAGCTACATGACTGTATAATTATGCACCTTCACGATTGAATAACAAAAGATTTATGCACAAGGATCTACACGAGTAGCAGCATGTCTGCAGGTAGTTCTGGAATGTCTCGACCAAAGAGACCTCCTCCCCCTGTGGTGATTCCCCACATTGAGTCCGGATTGGTCACTCAGGCCAGGTGACCCTTGTTCTGTTGCGTTGCCCCTAAAGGACCAATCACAGAAGCAAGACTATCAACCTTCTAAATCCCAAATCAGAGTAGAATCACTGAAACCTACATTGAGGTACACCAGAGGTAAAAGTGAATGCTGTCTCTGAAGTTACATCGATAGGGATTTCATTCAATATTGTCATAATAAATATTTGTAAAATATATATATTTCATTGCACACTGCGATCATGGATGATCCTTTTCAAAACGTTTAATTTGAAAAGGGAAACCATTTGGTGATTTGGGGTGCTGAAGTGCTCAGATGTCACTGATGTTCCCTTGTGTTTAAGATTTTTGCTGTGAGTGACAGCAGATCATAGGAAACGGGTCCAGGGAATTTGACTTTGCTTCAATGTTGCCTTATTTCCAGCTACTACATGGTTAAATGAATAATTGATACAGTCACTGCTCTGCCTATTGGTTTTGAAATCCAAGACCATCCATTTTCTTTTAAAAAAAAACATAGTGTCATGTGTCTTGCGTAATGTATAGCGTGAATATTTTACCTTATCTGGTATTAAATATCAGAAAGAATAAACTGGTCTTTTTTTTTCTTTTGTCAAGCTTAGATTTTAAATTCAGACTGAGTGATAGTGCAGGAAGGATGAGGATGGCAAGTCTTGGCTCTTCACATTGCCGGATATCACTGTGTTTTGCAGTGCATTAAGTTACCTGTCAGTCTTTCTTTGGATGTGGATCACTGAGCAGCCACTCTGCATTAATCCACCATTTGACTTTTGACAAAAGGAACAAGGAACTTCTTAAAGCAACAAGATCAGATTGGGCAAATCAACAATAAGTTGACTGGGGGGTTGGAAACTTTTTCAATTTCAGGTATGTAGATCCGTGAATGGTTTTTGATGTAGCTGTGAGAAGTGTTAGAGTTAAAGGTTTATGCTTTGAAAAGATCAGAAGGTACATTATTTGTGGATAATTTAAAGGTGGATATCTTCAATCTTTAATATTTTGATTCCCCAATGTATTAAAGTAATAAAAATCGGTTAATCCAAATTTGATAAATCAGAAGCATTAGAAGAAATTGTGGAAAATGGGACCCTCTGTCTTTAGTACTTATAGAAATATTAGACAATGAAAACTGTTTTGCTTTATGGCTGGGAGTTTTATATTGTGAAGGTTTAATAATATGTTACATACTGTGGGGTCGCTGAATATCTGAGAGCTTCAGAAAAGTGTCCAGATCTCCTTTTCTTATTTCCTAACAATTACCTTACGAAGAACCAAAATGATTAAATTGAGTTACTTATTGAGCAGAAACATCCAGAGATGTTTTACAAAGATTCTTGCATTTTGTTATTAAAAATAAACTCTTTTTGAGTAACACCACCTATGCTACATTGTGCATCGCATACAAATGAGGCAGTCAAATGTTTATTTCAATCAGTCTTAAGGAGCACATCCCTAAGTGAAACCAAACTCAGCATGCAGTGAGAAATAAGTGATACAAAAACAGAAAACTCAGCAGGTCTGGCCGCATCTGTAAGGAGAGAGAAATGTTTCAAATTCCTTTGACTCTTCATTAGAAATAAATGAATAAGATGTGATGTAAAAGTCCGTTTTGTTTGTACCCTATAGGAATGTGGAAGTTCAGTGGGAAGAGCAGCACAATGCCCCTTTGTGGCTTTATTTCTTTGTGGGCTGAATCAGAACTTGTTTACTTAATAGGTCTCATTCCCAGATATTGAGTCATTGTCCGTATGGAGTTTGTACGTTCTCCCACTGTCTGCATGGGTTTCCTTAGGGTGCTTCAGTTTGCTCCCACAGTCCAAAAATGTGTTGGTTAGTTGGATTTGGTCATGCTAAATTGCCCCTTAGTGTCAGGAGGGTTAGTAGGGTAAAAGCCTGGGGGTAGGGCCTGGGTGAGATTGTGGTTGGTGCAGACTGGATGGGCCGAATGGCCTCTTTTTGCACTATAAGAATTCTATCATTTTGTATTGTTTTAATTCCACTATACACCAGATTAATGTAGTGTAAGATTCTGAAAGAAAGATCATATCATTATTTAGGAAGCGGTCAATATAGAGAGGGTAAGAAATCAATTCTGAGCCTTCAGAGGAAATTGGAGACGGTTAGCTTTTGAATATTGCTTCTTTATCAGCATAGAGATGGGAGCACATTTGCACATTCTCTTCCCTTACTTCATCCCTGTGCTACTTTGGGGAGTCTGGAAGCATGAGGGTATCTTCTTCAGTCTTTCAGACATTCTTAACTAAAAACTTTGGTAGATAGAGAAAGACAAGGGTGGGGAAACTGCAAAACACAAAAGAGAACATTATTCCCTCAGGAGTCCTCTAAAAGCAGAATGAATAGAGTATTGAAAAGTGTAGCAATTGAGCCTATATTAATTTTCATCCTTCATAGTTAAACCCCTTGTGTGCCAGGGTCCAAGTGTTTATTAGTGTCATTTGCAAATGGCTTCAAATGTCCATTAACTAACAGGTTTCTCAAAGACGAGAGTGAGATTTAAATCTCTCTCAAATTTCTCTGATTTGTAATAATTACATCAGATTAAACGCTATAATTAACACCATTGTTCTAATGATACAGGAGTATAAACATAATCCTGCCTTTCCCAAGTATTGAATGGAGTATATTTGTTACATATAATTTTAGTGAGATAGACTGATGGGCACAGACTGATAGGGAATTAGTGGATGGCATTATATATGAATTGAAATTTATGCATTGTTGAAGTGTACACTGAATAATGTCTATCAATCTCTCAGTCTTGCTAATCTCTGTAATTATATAGAGACTGATGAAAAATCAGCATGCTTCTTGGGGAAATTATTCAATGCGGATATGTAGTTCTGTGAAGATATAACAAATGGGATAGATTAAGGAGAACCAGTTGGTGCAGGGAATTTGGATTTCCAAGAGGCATTCGATAAGGTGCCATGTAAACGGTTATTCTATTGGAGCTCTTGGTGATGGGGGCAATATATTAGCATGGACAGAGGATTAGCTAACTAACAGGAAACAGAACATGGCAAATGGGTCATTTTCATATTGGCAAACTATAACCAGCAAAGTGCTGTGGGGATCAGTGCTGAGACCTAAATTATTGGCATACTATATTAATAACTAGCCAAATTTACTGATGATACGAGGATAGGTAGGAAAGCAATTTGTGAAGAAGACACAAAATTTTGGAATTTTTCCAATTCTGGAGTGGGCGAAGCTCACAGAATAGCACCCTCCATTGACAGGATCTTATGAGTCTCGGGCAGGCGAGGCAGTAAGATTCCCACAAAAGAGCCTGCAAAGGGATATGATTGATTAAGTGAACGAAAATTTAGTAAGTAGGGTACAACGTGGAGAAAATGTGAGGTTGTCCGTTTTGGGAGAAGAATAGAGAAGGAGGATTATTATTTCAATGGAGGAGGGTGACAGAAAGTTGCAGTGTCTTTGTAATGAATCCCCAAAAAATAAGCATGTAGTTACAGCTCATAATTAGGAAAGCAAATGAAATGTTGGCTGTTATTGCAAGGAAAATGGAATATGAAAGTAGAGAAGAGACTTCCCTACTTTGATGAGACCAAAAAGAGGAATGCATTGCAGTTTTGGCCTTCTTACCTGAGGGGAGATATTTTTGAATTGGAAGCTGTTCACTAGTTCAATTCCAGGAAGGAAAGCGTTATGAGAAAATTTTGAGCTGGCTGGACTTGTACTCATTGGACCTAAGAAGAATGCAAGGTGATTTTACTGAAACATTGAAGAGCTTCACAGGGTCATTACTAAGAGAATTTTTCCCCATTGTAATACGTCTTCCAAGGTAGAAGTTCCTTCACCAAAATCCCTTTATTTACAATTCCAGCAGTAATACACAGAATGCTATCAGTCAACATCCTACCTTCAGGAGTGCTACAGGAACTGACACTCCTGGTCAAATACAAGGAACAGATTCATCGATTGGCCCATCAATTGATTCCTTAATCCAGGAGTTCATATTCCAATAGGCCAGTCTTAATGACCTGACTGAAGTTATTACACCCATGTAGGGAAGTAGAGGCACGGTTTCCAAATATGGGGTCTCATATTTAAATTAGTGATGAGAATGAATTTCTTCACACAGATCACCATTAGTCTTTCAAATTGTCTTCCACAGAGAGCAGTGGAAACTAGATTGTTGAGGCTGAGTCCAACAGGTTTTTGATTTACAGGGGAGTCAAAGTTATGGGAGTGCAAGACAGGAAATTAGAGTTGAGACAACAATCAAGTCATACACGATCTTATTGAATAACGGAGCAGATTCCAGAGGTTGAATAACCTACTCCTGCTTCAGTTACAAACATGGTGTAATGGCAGAACGTAATGATTGGTGATGTAAAATGCAATACCATTGCATAGTGTTCTAATCTTAAAACTTCAAACAGGCTTTTCTAGCCTCCACAACAGCGGGGTCTTTTGGTCCTGCTGAAATTAGCTCCCTGTGGTGGGTTCCTGGGCAGAGGAATGAGTGAGTCATGCAAAAAGACTTTTGGTGGGACAGGAAGATCCCACATTGGCCAATGGCAAGCCGCATCCATTGCAGAAAATACTGCCATAGAAGGGCTGCAAAATTCTGGCCGACAGTTTGTATATCATGCAAAGAACAGCTGGTAATGTGCATGTAAAAATAAATGACTGGACTGTTTACATTTATTTAATCAAGATATTGCTGTATTCATGTGAAGAAAGGGGTTTTTTTTGTGTTCAGGGCATGGAATGGCCCGTGAAACAAAATGGTGTTCTCTGCTGCTGTAATAACTATCATCCTGTCGGAAGTCAAGTTCTCATGTGATGTGGCAAGACCGGCATTTGTTACCTTCAGAAGTACTGCAGAAAAAGTAGTCGTGAAGTATCTTCTTGAATGACTGCACCTGGTTCAAGTACACCCAGAGCACTACTGGTTCCAGTGTCTCAGTTAATGTCAGGTGCTTTTCTGTAGCTGAATGATTGGCCAGGCCTATTCAGAGAGCAGTAAAGAGACAGCTACATTACTGTAGGTCTGCAGTCATATGTATGCTAGGCTGGATAATGACTGGAGATTCCCCTCCCTCAAGCAGATTAATGAACCAGGGGTTTTTGTGACAATTGATAGTTTTGTGGCACAATATCTGAGTTTTTAATGAATTTATGTTTCAATTTGAAAGAGTTGGGACTTGGGTCCCTGAGCCATAAGCCAGGGCCTTGTAGAATCATAGAAACATCCAATGCAGTAGGAGGCCATTTGACCCATCAAGTCTGCACCTCAATTCCACCCAGGCCCTCTTGCCATAACCCCATGCATTTATCCTAGCTAGTCCCCTGACACTAAGGGGCAATTTAGCATGGCCAGTCCACCTAACCTGTGGGATGAAAGCAGAGCACCTGGAGGAAACCCACGCAGAATGAGGAGAAAACTCCATACAAATAGTGACCTAAGCCGGGAATCGAACACAGGTCCCCGCGCGCTGTGAGGCAGCAGTGCTACCGCTGTGCCACCATGCTGCCTTATGAGTGCAATGACATTGCCAATACACCAGCAACTTCTCTGACCTGTGACACTTATGCCGGAGCAGACTGATTGCAGAGAGAATTGATTACAATGATTCAGCATCCTGGTTCACACTGCCCAGTTATATCTTCCAATGATTTATGCAGATGTGTGGGTGATTATGGTAAAGTTGTGCTGATAATCAACCTCTCGTCCACAAGCCTAGACTAATTATAAGTGGGCTCAAATTTTGGCATTGTAGTTTGAGAGCTTGAATTCAGTTCAGCAATCTGAAAATAATAAGCCTGTGTTAGAGCAGTATCCATGAGGCACTGGATTGTTGTAGAAACACAACAGATTCACTAAAGTTCTTTGGGTGAAGAAATTTGATAACTATAATAGCTGCACTCCAAGGTAGATTGGTTTTAATTTTCTGAAATTCCATAGATTTGGAAAGGTCCCATCCAATTATAGGATGGTCATCTATTCAAGAAAGGAGGGAAATGAAAAGCAGGAAACTACAGGCCGGTTTGTCAGAAAAAATATGCTGAAATTTATTACCAAGAAGGTCATAGAGGGGTTCAGCTTTTTTTAATGTTTCCTAACCCCCTCCCCCCACAGGTCCAGTCCATAACTTGTTCTTATGTTTTGCTCCCACAGAGCACTGATCTTTGATCTGCTGTCTTATCTTTTATGCCACTATCAGCACTTTCTTTAGTCTTTAACACTAGCATTAACACACACTTTGTCTTGTTTTCATGACATCGTTATCAACTCTCTCCTGAACTCCTGCTTATCCCGACTTTTTCTTGCTCCACCTCCCTCTTATACAGTGTAAAGCCCATCACATTTCCCTCTCTCTTCAGCTCTGTAGAAAAGCCAGACAATAGAAAGAGTTGAAACATTGATTCTGTTTATCACTCCGCAGATGTTGCCAAGACCTGCTGGATTCATTCAGCATTTTCTGTTTTATTGGAAAATCTTAATACGATCAGGCAGCGTCGGTGTGGTTCTGTGCAAGAGAGATCATGTTTGACTAGTTTATTGGCGATCTTTAGGGAAGTAAAAAGCCACCTAGATAAAGGGAAACTTGAAAAAAAAATGTACTTGGATTTCCTGAAGGCACCAATAAGGTGTCACACCAAAGATTACTGTACAAAATAAAAGCTCAAGTTGTAGGGGATAATATATTAGCATGGGTAGAGGATTGGTCAGCTAATATGAAGCAGAGAGTGGGGGTTATTGAGTCTTTTTCTGGTTGTTATGAGTGGAGTGCCACAGGGATTAGTACTGGAATCTTAACTATTTACAACCTATATCAATTACTTGGAGGAAGGGACCTAATGCATGGTTGTTAAATGTGCAGATGACACAAAGAAAGGTAGGAAAGTAAATTGTGAAGTGGGCGTAAGAATTCAGCAAAGGGACGCATGTAAATTAGGTGAGTGGGCAAAAATGTGAAAGATAGAGTTTAAAGTGGGTAAATGTGAACTTAGCCACTTTGGCAGGAAGAGTAAAAAAGCAGCATATTATTAACTTGGAGAGGGATTACAGAACTCTGAAATACAGAGAGATCTAGGTGTCTGGTACATTAATCACAAAATAAAATAATATACAGGAACAGCAAGTGATTCAGAAGATAAATAAAATGTTGTTTATTGCAAGAAGAATGGAATACAGAAATAGGAAAGTTTTGTTACGTTTGTATAGGGCATTGATAAGACCGTATCTGGAGTACTATCCACAGTTTTGGTCTCCTTAGGCAGAGTAGGTTCACTCAACTGCTTTGTGGGATGAAGGGGTTCTCTTCTGAGAAAACCCCAGATAGTTTGAGCCTGTATACATTGGAGTTTAGAAGAATGAGCGGTGATCTTATTGAAACATATAATATCCTGAGGGGACTTGACAGGTTGGATGTTGAAAGGATATTTGTCTTGTGGGAAGACTAGAACTGGAGATGTGGTTTAAAAATGAACAGTCTTTGAGATGGACATAGAAACGAGAAGCAGGAGTAGGCCATTCGGCCCTTTGAGCCTGCTCACACCATTCATTTTGATCATGGCTGATCATCAAATTCAACATCCTGATTCCCCCCTTTCTTCTCATATCCCTTGATCCTTCTAGACCCAAGAACTATATTTAACTTCTTGCTGAAATCAGACAACCTTTTGTCTTCAACTACTTTCTGTGGTAGTGAATTCCACACATTCACCATGCTCAGGATGAAGAAATTTCTCCTCACCTCAGTCTGTAAAGGTTTACCCCTTATTCTTAAACTATGACCCCTCGTTCTGGATCCCCTGCCATTGGGAACATTGTTTTTGAATCTACCCTTTCTAAATCTATTGGAATTTTATAAGTTTCCATGAGACCCTTCTCATTCTTCTAAACTCCTGAGAATATAATCCTAACTGACTAAGCCTCTCCTCAGATGATGGTCCTGCCATCTCAGGAATCAGCCTGGTAAACCTTTGCTGTACCCTCTCTAATAGCAAGAGCATTCTTTCCCAGATAAGGACACCATAACTGTGCACAATACTCTCGGTGTGGCCTCACCAGTACAATTGCAGCAAAACATCCCTGTACTCAAATCCTTTCACTTTGAAGGCCAACATTTCCTTTTCTTACTGCCTGCTCTCCCTGCGTGCTTACTTTCAGCAACTGATGCATGAGGATACCAAGGTCTTGCTGAGTATCCACCTCTCTCAGTTTACACCCTTCAGATAATAAACATGAGAAAATGTTTTGTCTCTCAGAGAATTGTTAGTTTATGGAGTTCTCTTCCCGAGAATGGAGGCTGGGTCGTTGAATATATTTAAGGCTGACTTGGATAGCTTTTTGACTGACAAGGGAGCCAATGGGAATAGGACGTAAATAGAACTATAAAAGTCACAATCAAATCGGACATAATTTTACCAAATTGCAGAACAAAGTTGACAGACTAAGTGGCCAATTCTGCTTCTAATTTGTATTTTCATATGTAGTTTACTCTTAGCTGCAGTCAACCATTCAGTTGTATGAATTGTAAAATGGCCCCAAAGGCCTCCTCCTGTACTATGGATGAATCTATGACACAGACCAGGTTTTGGATGTTACTTTGAGACGCAGTCAGGAAAAAAAATTTCTGAAAAAAATTTGCATTGGGAATTTCATAGTTGATTGAACATTGTGAAAGGTTGCATTGTTTGTCTTGATGAGTTGTGTTTAATGAACCTGATTGTCTCTCTTCATCTTGGGTATGTTTGTATCGTAATTAACTTAAATTATGTGAGCTAAAGCTTGATAGGCTGAGTCCATATTGAAGATGTGATGAATATTTTCTTCCCCTACCTGATGAGGAGGAATCATTGATTCTTTCTTGCACATAGGCAGTCGTTTAACTGTGTGATGGAATTTTATAAAGATATTTATAGGTCTGGATATTCAGATAGCCTATATAAAATAATGATAATGGAACATACCAATTTAAGTGATATAGGATATCTGTTCAGTAAATAATATCTAATGCCACTGCCTGATATGATGAAAAGGGAATGAGAGTGTAATATGCTTTGTATTATGTAGGAACTGTGTGGTGTTTTTTAATTCCATCATGGGATGTGACTGTGGACAGCAGTACCAATATTTATTGCCTATTCTAACTGCGCTTCCTTCCCTTCATGAACCACTGCAGACCATGAGGTGTAAAATGCTATTAGGGAGGAAGTTCTAGGATTTTGAGCCAGCAATAGTGAAGAAACGGTAATATATTTTCATGTCAGGCTGGTGCGTGATTTGGAATGGAATTTGGAGGTGGTTGTGTTCCCATGTATCTTTGAGATGGTACAAGTTTCAGGTTTGAAAGTTGCTATTGAAGGAACCAAATCCTGATCATGAAAGGTCAGATTTATGACAACTGAAGATGTGCATCAAGACTCTTTGTAAATCCTACACGCTAATTGCCTGGCAAGTTTACACTTTGGGCAATCCCCCTACACCCCGGGACCCCCTCTCTCAATGTCTCCAACTCTGGACTAAAGTCAAAGATTTTGAACAGTTATACAGTGTCTAACTGGGTAGTTACCCAGAAAATGTTAGACACATTAAACTCTGTTTAATTCCTGGACAACTACAGAACAAACACCCATATCTGACCCAACAACTCTTCAACCATCCCCCCAACCCAGCCAGATCTCTAACCACCTGACCCCATGCAACTACTCCATTCCCAACCAGAGCGATTAACTCTCCACCCTGACCCAACTACCTCCTGACCCAACCCAACTCAGCTACCCTCTGACTTAATCCAAATCATCCCCTTGACCTTACTACTCACTCACCCATTTAATAACTTACTATCTCACCAAACTACCCACCTCATCCCCTTCATCCACCTACCTACTCATCCACACACACACTCATCCATTCACTAACATTCAAAAACAGGGTCTTTAATCTTACTGTACCGGGTGTGTCCTGTCTTCCCTCAGCTCTATTCTGTTCCAGTGGAGTTCACCATGGGATGCTGAACTGTGAAGACTGGGATTAGATTGTCTCAGAGGCAATATGCAGCATTAAGCTGGGGTGTTTTTGAGCACAGTGGCAATCATACTGTCATTGCTACTGCCTGCAGGATCCAGGCTTTGGTGAGTTGCTGCAATGCATCTTGTGAATGGTACAAACTGCATTGGAAGGAGTAATGATTAATGTGGTGGATGATGTGCCAATCAAGTGGATTGTTTTTCCTGAATGGTGTCAAGTTTCTTGTGCTGTTGGAGTTGCACTCTACCAGGCAAGTGGGGAGGATTCTATCATACTCCTGACTTGTGCCTTTTAGATGAGGGACAGGTTTGGGGAGTCAGGGGTTGACACAATCAAAGCAGACTTGTTCTTGTAGCCACAATATTTCTCTACATAGAAAAATATAGAAACCAGAAGCAGGAGTAGACTATATGGCCCTTCGAGTCTACTCTGCTATTCATTTTGATCATGACTCATCATCAAATTCAATATCCTGATTCCGCCTTCCTCCCCATATCCTTTGATCTCTTTACCCCCAAGACTTGTAATTAATTTCTTCTTGAAATCAGACAAAGTTTTGGCCTCACCTACGTTCTGTGGGGAGTTCCACACATTCATCACTTTCTGGATGAAGAAATTTCTCCTCACTCAACCCTAAACCCTTATCCTCAAACAATGACCCCTAGTTCCAGACTCCCCCACCATTGGAAACATTCTTTCTGATTCTGCTCTATGTAATCCTGATAGAATTTTGTAAGTTCCTATGAGATTCCCTCTCCCTCTACTAAACTCCAATGAATATAATCCTAACTGACTTAGTCTATCCTCATATGGCTGCCCTGCCATCTGAGGAATCAGCCTAGTAAACCTTTGCTGCCCTCCTATAGCAAGAATATCCTTCCTTATATAAGGACATCAAAACTGCACACGATACTCCCAGTGTGGCTTCACCAAGACCCTATACAATTGCAGTAAAAGATTCTTATTCCTATACTCAAATCTTGTCTATACATGCTATCAGTAATACTCTGCAAATTGTGGGTGCTCCACAGTGTCCCCAGTTACTGATCCAGCTATAAAACTTGATCTTCCAATAGCTTTAGCTGGAAACATTTCCTGTGCACATATTGGCCCTGGGAACCAGAAATGTTCCTGGCCTCCCTCATGGAGCATGAAAAGCAGACTATTGCATGGAGCTGTCCTGCTATGTCTGACCCTTTTAAGTTAAATTAATCATTTTAATATCAAACAATACCAACTAGGGCTTTTCTTCTCTGCTGTTTATTATAGAATATGTTTCCTACTAACAATGAATTACAGAATGATATCTTAACTATAACCAGTAGTGATAGTCTTTTAACCACCTGGCTATGCTCTTAGGCATACTTTGTCTTTACTCCTTTATCAGCTGTGGCCCCTAGTATCAGTTACTCACCAAACATTTAGCTTACCGCTTTCCTGTGACGCCAATCTGAGATTTTTCAAACTGAGCACATTGTTTGGCAACAGGCCCAGTGCTCTCCACTTCCTGAGAGTAATATGGTGGATGAGCTGGGCTTATGGTCAATCGTCAACCCCATCCCCCCTGCCCCCGCCCCCCAACCTTCCGCACTACACACCTTAGTGTTGGTAGTGGGAGATTCCATGATGGTAATATTGTCCAATGTCAAGGGTAATATTTAGATTATCTCTTGTTGGAGATGGTCATTGTCTTGCACTTGTGTTTTGTTTACTACTTATCAGCCCAAGCCCGAATGTTGTCCATGGTTTTGCTGCATGCATAGACTGGTTCAGTATCTGAGGAGCTGTGAATGCTGCTGAATATTTGGCAATTATCAGCGACTATCCCACACTTGTGATATTATGAAGGAGGGAAGGCCATTGATGAAGCAGTTGATGTTTGGGACCAGGAAAACCACCCAGAGGAACTGCTGAAGTGTTGTCTTAAGGGTGAGATGGATTGGCCTTCAACAACCATAGCCAGCTTATTTTGTGTAACTCAAGCCAGTAGAGTTTTCCCCTTGATCCCCATTGACTTCAACTTGAACAGGGCTTCTTGGTGCCTCATTTCATCAAATGCTGTCTGATATCAAGGGCAGATACCTGACTTTGCCTATTGAACTCAGCTCTTTTGTCCATGTTTGGACCAAAGTTCTTTGGATGTCAGAGGCTGAGTGATAAAACCCAAACAGAATATCAGTGTTATTGTTGAGTAAGTACCATTGCTAGCACCATTGATAACATTTTCATTTGATAACAGAGAGTATAATGATGGGGCATTAAATCTTTACCTACAGTATGTACTGTACATAATTGGGCAATTTTCTACAGCATCAGCTTTGTCCCAGTGTTGCAACTTTACCAGAAAAACCTGGCCAGGGGCTTAGCTAGTTCTGGGTCCCAGGCCTTTAGTACTACAACTGGGACACTGTCTAGCTCCATAGTCTTTACTGTAATGAATGTGCTCAACCATTTCTAAGGATCACATGGAGTGAATTGAATTGGGTGAAGTCTGGCATTTGTTATGCTGGCGACATAGTGGCACAGTGAGGTGTCACTGCCTCACAGTGCTAGGGACCCGGGTTCAATTCTGGCCTCAGGTCATTGTCTGTGTGGAGTTTGCACATTTTCCCCATGTTGGCATGGTTTCCTCTGGGCGCTCTGGTTTCCTCTCACAGTCCAAAGGTGTGCAGGTTAGGTTGATTGGTCCAGTTAAATTAACCTTACTGTCAGAGGTATGAGCAGGGTTAATATGTAGGGTTATAGGAATAGGGCTTGGGTGGGATTGTGGACAGTGCATTGTTGATAGACCAAATGGCCTCCTTCTGGACTGTAGGATTCTACGAAATTCTATGACCTCAGGAGGAAGAATTTGTGGTTAAAGTTGGTTGCAAATTCTTGCTTTTTTGCGTGGAAATTACTCAGCTCCATCATTGTTGTGGATGGGGATATTTTTGGAGCTTCTTCCTCTAGTTCATTGTTTAATTAATCAGTAATAACTGGATATGTAGCAGGACTGCAGAGCTTTAATCAGATCCATTGTTTGTGATATCACTTAACTCTGTCTATTACAAGCTGTTTAGCATGAAAGTAGACTCGTGGGATTTGAGCTTCATCACGTTGGCATCTCATTTTTAGATCTGCCTGGTGTCATGTGCATAAGACATGAAAGAGATCATAAACTGTTTACATCAAACTTTACTATCTGCTTATTTAAAGCTGGACTTTATTGGTTCAAAAACATAGCTGTTTCTGTCAATCGCATGATTTGTAAGCTAGCTACAGTTCAGGAAACTTCCCACAGATGTTACAGTGAAGTCAGACACTTATCATTGTGTGGAACCATTAAAATCAACCAAACAAGAGAGCAGCAGATCATCTGTTTTCAAAGTCTGGAGAGAGTTATCAAATGTTATTGTATTGATAGAAGCGCTCGTAGCCATCACCTATCTCCTAAGATGAATATTGGATTTTGACCAGAGACATGGAAAGTCATTATATAACCAAAACCAATTTTCAGTGAGCAATGCCACATGACCTAAGTTCCTTTGGCCTTTGAAATGTTTTAATGTTACATTTTTTGATTCCCAGTCAGTCGGCTGTTAAGTAATTAGCCTTCAACACCAAAACAGGGCTCCAGACTGACAACAAAGCCTAACTTCTATCTAAACCTCCTTGATGCTGGTTCTGTGGAAGCTTCCTGCCATTTCCTATAGAGTGGGACAAGTCTCTGTAGACCAATCTTATCTTGCTGTGTCATCAGCAACTTTGAAGGAAGTTGTCAACTCCTGCTTTCAATGGTTGAACCCCTTGAACTTTAACTTCTATGTGAAGGAAACCTTACTGGATTCAGGCTTTCTTGTGAAATAATATTCCTTTCTCTGGGGTCTTTCATTTTATTCAATTATTCCCATTTTTCTTTCCTATCTTCTCCTTCTGTATGTTGCCAAGACCATCCCCCAGGTTTAACCATATGGAACATAGGAACATAGCAATTAGGAGCAGTTGTCGTTAGCCGTTTGAGCCTGCTCTGCCATTCAATCAAATCATGGCTGATCTCACCATGGTCACAAATCCATGTCCACATATTTTTCCTATATCCCCTTATCCCTTTTTAAATCAAAAATATATTTATCTCCTTCTTGAAACATCGAATGATTCAGACTCCATCACGCTATGGGGCAGCTAGTTCCACAAATTCACCACCCTCAGTTTTAAATTTACCACCTATACCTGTGACTTCTTAAATGTATAAATAGTACTTCTAATTTAGCCTCGAAAGAAAGTTTACTGCGAGTCACTTTAAAAATTTATTCCAGAAACAGGGTTTGGGGAAACAATCCATAGCCTATTTCAATTATTAATATACTTCGGACTATGGAGAGACTGTGACAAAAGAAAGGAGTTCGGTTTATGTTCCTCATGTCTGTAACACTGGTATTACCAGTTAAAACACTGGCATTAAAAGGAACTGCATAATTCAATGAATATAGTGCCTGTCAGTTGAAGGAACTACATATAGTACATTAGAACAGGATAATTAGAAGGAACTATGTAATTTGGTCAATTACAGCCCTGCTATTCCTACGGGCAACATATTATGGTGTGTAAGCAATTGTGTAGTATGGTGAATTTGAACCCTATTCATTCAAAGAGAGTACATGATGCAATGAATAAGATTGCACTATACATTATCATTAAAAGTAATTGTATAATGTGGTCAATTAGCGCACTGTCATTAGTATGTGCTACTTAATGCAATCCAAAGGTGCACAGGTTAGGTGGATTGACCAATGCCAAATTGTCCCTTAGTATCCAAATATGTGCGGGTTAGGTGGATTAGCCCTGATAAATATCCAGGGTTACAGAGATGGGGTGGGCCTGGATGGAATGCTCTTTTGGAAAGTTGGTGTAGACTGGATAGACCAAATGACCTCCTTCTGCACTGTAAGGATTCATTGACTGTATGAACTCACTTGTTAATGACAAACTCTGCATCTTGGTTTTGACTTCACCATGTGGCTTTGATTCTGTTAACATTAGTAGCAGAGAATGGCTGAAATCCAGTGTATAATATTAGGGTAGGATTTTCTACCATTGCTCTGTGAAACTGAATCTTATGACCAATGGGAGAATGAAGTGGAATTGTGTACACAGATTATATCCTTACCTTTGGCCTTTGCACTTCCAGTTCCCACCGGAAGCAGAATCCAGTGCAGAGTATTACTAGGGCAAGAGACCCATCAATTGGACACTGAGCAATGTTTGGATAAACTCTTAAAATCTATGGACAAGCCATCTCTGAAAAAGGCTCAAATGAAATTAGACATGGATAATAAGGCAATTATTTTAGGGAAATCTGTAGATTTTATACACTTGGAACATTATTATATCCTCTTAACAAGTGTAACATGATGTTAAAGAAGTGTCGATGATATCATGAAGTGGGGAACAGCTCCTTGCGGGAAAATCTATAGCGGAGTAGCGGGGGGAGGGGGAACGGCATTCAAAAAGCAAGTGGGGAGATTACAGGTCCAACGAGTTCCCTTCAGGGGGAAATGTAGGAGCAATAAATTCAGGGAACCCTTCATGTCTAGGACAGTTCAGTACTGGATAAGAAAGAAAAGAAAGGCTTTTAGCAAGTCCAAAGGGAATAATTCAGCTGTGGCCCTAGAGAAATATAGGAAGAGCAAAAGGGAACTAAAAACAATTAGAAGAGCAAAAATGAGGTTTGAAAAAAGGTTCAAATGAAATTGGATATCTGTAAGGCAATTATTTTAGGGAAATTTGTAGATTTATACACTTGGAACATTATTGTATCTTCTTGACAAAGTTAACACAATATTAAAGAAATGTTGCTAACAGGATTAGGGAGAATCTTAAGAAAGCTTATAAATATATTAAGGGGAAGAGGATAACCAGGGAAAGAGTAAGGCTTGTTTGAGACCAAGTGGGCAATCTGTATGTGAAACCATAGAACTTTCAGTGTTGGTGTTGTGAGATTTCTTACTGTGAAATCATAGGGCATTAGAAGGGTGTTAAAGGAATACTTTTCATCAGTCTTCGTTCAAGAAAAGGAGAACATAGGTACAGAATTCAGTTTGACATAGGAAGCAAGGAGATGCTGATTAACTTAAAAACTAACAAATTCCCAGGCTTGGATGAATTGCATCACAGGCTGTTGTGGGAGGCGAGGTGGGAAATTGCAGAGGCTCTGACACAAATTTTTAATTCCTGTCTGGCCACAGGGGAAGAGGACTGGAGGATGGTTAATGTGGTTCCACTTTTCAGGAAGAGTGATACAGAAGAACCAGGAAGCTACAGGCAGTGAGTCTCACGTCAGTGGTAAGGAAAGTATTGGAGAAAATTCTGAAAGAGTGAATTAATATCCACTTGGAAGGGCGTGTGTTGATTAGGGATAATCAGCATGGCTTTGTCAGATGGAGGTCATGCCTAACAAATCTAACAGAATTTTTTAAAAAAGTGACCAAGTGTGTGAATGAGGGAAATGCAGTTGATGTAGATTATATGGATTTTAACAAAGCTTTTGGCAAGGTCCCACATGGGAGACTGATTGAGAAGTTTGAAGCACATGGAATTCAGGGAAACTTGATAGGATGGATCCAAATCTGGCTTAGTAATAGGACACAAAGGGTGGTAATGGAAGGCTGTTTGAATAACTGGAGGCTGGTGTCAGTGCTGGGTCCCTTATTGTCTCTTATTGTTTATTATGTACATAATGATACACGTGAGAGTGTTGGGGGGAATGGTAATTAAATGTGCAGATGACACTCAGATTGTCAAGGTAGTTAATAGTGAAGAAGGAGGAAACTCAAAGGGATCTTGGGGTACTTATTCGCAAATCCCTGAAGGCAGCAGAACAGGTGAATGGGCGAATTAAGAAGAGATATTGGATATTTGCTTTTATCAGTCATAGTATCGAGTATAAGAGCAGGGGGGGTTATGTTGGAATTGTAAGGAACATTGGTTAGGCCACAGCCCGAGTATTTTGTACCGTTCTGGTCACCTCACTATAGAAATGACTTGATTGCACTGAGTGGGGTGTCTTTTAATCAGTGAAGGTACAAAATTGTATCTTTAGACCGAATATTTGCAATTTGGCTTTAAATGTGAGATGAAAGAAGCCACTCTGAAGATTTTGTCTTGCCTGGCTGTTAGCTGGAAAACTAGCTTGCCTCACCAAAGAGGCAAAATCTGGCAGTTATATTGTTACACCACCACTTTGGTCAGAATTCATTGTCTTTAGAGGCTATCACTTTGTATACTGATACAGCAATTTGTATCTCAAGTTCTCTAGATATTTGCTAATCTTGTTACTGAGTAAAATGCATCTCACTATTTCTCTGAACGCCAGCTAGTTTTATTATTTTTCTGTTGTATTGTTTTCATCTTAGCTGTTAACTCGTTAACTTCCCCAAATTCTTAACTCTGACACCATTTTGGAGCAGCCTCTCCCATCTTTTGACCATCTCACAAGCTGCCCATCCTGCTTCCCAGCCCTCCTGTTCCTCACTCCCCTCACTTGCTGATCCTCCTATTCTATGCCCATTCAGCTCCCAGACTCTCCTACTCACTTCTTCAATCATTGATCCTCTTGCTCATCACTTCCCTCCCTGGGGCCACCCCTCTGAGAGCCAAACATGGAGGGGAGCTTCTCAAAGACAGTGAGTCAGTCAGTGCTCACTGGAGTCAACATTTTGAAGAACACTTCAACTGAGACACTGCCTTTGACTCGAATGTCCACAATTCCATTCCTCAATACACCATCCAGCTCAGTCTCCTCAGACTGAAGTGAAGTTAAAGAAACCTTTTAATAGCCCCTGAAGCAGATGGAATCGTTGCTGAACGAAGCAGAGATACACTCTTGGCTTGGCTGCACAAGCTCATATTGCTCATCTAGGAAGAGTGCTTCATAGAATCCCATATTACAAAAGGAGGCCATTTGGCCCATTGAGTCTGCACCAACACAATCCCTCCCAGGCCTAATCCTCATAACCCCATGCATTTACTCTAGCTAGTTCCCCTGACACTAAGGGCCAATTTAGCATGACCAATCAACCTAACCACAATCTTTAGTCTGTGGGAGGCAACCGGAGTACCCGGAGGAAACCCAAGCAGACACAGAGAGAATGTGCAAATTTCACACAGACAACAGTCCAGGATGGGAATCAAACTGTACCACCATGCTGCCCCAGGTGATAGAGTCATAGTCATAGAGGTTTACAGCATGGAAACAGGCCCTTTGAGCCAACTTCTCCATGCTGTCCAGTTTTTACCATTAAGCTAGTCCCAATTGCCCATATTTGGCCCATATTCCTCTATCTCAAGCCACCCTCAAACCTGAGGAACTGCCTCTAGGAGGACACAGAGCATGGAAATGAGCAGTCACATGGCAGATGAAATTTAACATTGAGAACTGTGAAGTTTTTCATCTTGGCTGAAAGAATAAGGTGAGACAACATAAAATAAATGGTGCAATTTTAAAGGAGGTGCAGAACAGAGAAACCCTGGGGACCGTTCCCAAATTGTTGAAAGCTGTAAACATTATTAATAATCTATGCGGACACCTTGACTTTATAAGTTGTGGCATAGAGTACAAAAGCAAGGAAGTTGTTTTTTATGTATACGTCCACAGGATGTGGGAGTCACTGGCTAGGCCTGCATTTATTGCTAATCCCTAGTTGCTCTTGAGAAGGTGATGGTGAGCTGTCTTCTTGAACCAGTGCAATCCATATGTTGTAGGTAAATTCAATGCTATAAGGAAAATAATTCTCGGAGTTCGACCCAGTGGCAGTGAAGGAATAACAGTGTAGACCCAAATCAGATGGTGCGCACGTTGGAACGGTTCCTGAAAGAGACGATGCTACCATGTGCTTGCTACCCTTGTCCTTCCAAGTTAGAGAGGTCACATATTGGGAAAGTGTTGTTGATGGAGTCCTGGTGAGTTGCTGCAGTGCTTCAAGTTATGGCCACGATCTGATCTTATTGAAAAGCAGAGCAGGCCTGAGGGACTAAATGGCCCTATATTTATTCCTATTTTCTTGACCTTATGTTTTTATGTATCAAGACTATAGCAGAAGTCTGAGAACAATTGAATAAACTCTAAGGGCTAGCATGGGACCAGGGGGCCTATTAGCTTCTTTCTGTACTGTATGATTCTATACAGGCACCTCATTGAGGGTTGATGTAAACGTTATAATGAAAGCTGCACGGATGTGTTAATATTAATGCCACTATATAATGCAGGAATAATATAGTTTTTACTGTCAATGAGCCAATTCTCCATACAACTCAGTATTGATCACAAACTCTTTTTGATTCCCCATACCAACTGCTCCATTATATCCATTTATGTACTTTTGCCTTTAATAAGGCAATTAACTTAACAATGTACTTGCAAAAACATGCATTTGCTGATGATTTGATAATGTGCCTTTGCTTGGGAGGCAAATAGAGCACAATATTGCAAAAAGGCACAATCAAGTTTTTCAAACCAAATCGGAACAGCATCTCTGAACTGAAGTTGACACGCTGCTTAAAAGGTTAAGTGAATAATGTCTGTACAACTACACCCATTATGCAGCACATTCAATAACATTGGGCTCTTGTTTTATACATCATTTTATGACAATGTGTTGAACAAGAGTTCTCTCATTAACAGTGACTGTATAGCGTGGTATGGTAAAGCACTATCAGAGCTGAGGGAGAGGACTCTGACTGGCAGAGGCTGCAGAGTACATTACATTGAGATAGTGTTAATAGAAGGCACTGCATGGTATAGTGACTTTGTACTGTTGTTAGATGGAACCACATACCTCCTCAAGCCTATTAAAAGAACATTAGACTAAATGGCCCTTTGAATAAAATCATAGCTGAGTCGTTTTATCAACTCCACTTCCAGCCCCATCCAATACCTCTCAGTTCCAATAATCTCAAGCTTGAATATATTGATTTTTTTGATTTGACTTATTATTGTCACATGTATGAAAAGTATTGTTTCTTTCTTGCTATACAGACAAAACATATGTTCACAGAGAAGGAAATGAGACAGTGCAGAATGTAGCGTTACAGCCGTAGCTAGGGTGTAGAGAAAGATCAACTTAATGCAAAGTAAGTCCATTCAAAAGTCTGATAGCAGCACAGAAGAAGCTGTTCTTGAGTTGGTTGGTATGTGACCTCAGACTTTTGTATCTTTTTTCCCGATGGAAGAAAGTGGAAGAGGGAATGTCCAGGGTGCGTAAAGTCCTTAACTATGCAGGCTTCTTTGCCAAGGCAGCAGGAAGTGTAACCAGAGTCAATGGATAGGAGGCTGGTTTAAATTAAATGAGTAAATGAGTAGATGATTAAATTAGTACCTATGAGTCTCAATGACTTACAGAGCTCTAATTGACGAATGACTCATTAATTCAGTGCAGGTCTACGTTCCTTTATCGCTTTCTGTCATAAGAAATAGAAGCAGGAGTAGGTCATCCAGCCCCTCGAGCTTGCCCCGCCATTCAATAAGATCATGGCTGATTTGCAGTGGTTCAGTTCCACATTCCTGCTTTCTCCCCGTAATCGTTAATTCCCTTGTCAATCAAAAATCTATCCACCCTTGGCTTAAATATATTCAGCGAGGAAGCCTCCACTACTTCAACAGGCAGAGAATTCCAAAGATTCACCACCCTTTGCGTGAAGAAATTCCTCCTCAACTCTGATCTGAACCGCACCCCCCCCCTCTTACTTTGAGGCTGTGCCCTCTAGTCCTGCTATCTTTGCTAAGCGGGAAGAGTCTCTCAACCTCTACCCTATCCATCCTCTTCATTATCTTATACGTCTCTATAAGATCCCCTCTCAGCCTTCTAAACTCCAAGGAGTACAAATCTAGCCTATTCAGTCTCTCGTCATAATCCAATGCTCTCATCTCCAGTATCAGTGTAGTGAACCTTCTCTGCACCCCTTCTAAGGCCAATATTTCCTTCCTCAAAAAATGATTGGTTCATTTTTGCTCTCCAGTTTCACTCTATTCAGCTTTTCACTTTGGAACTTGATGAATTTGAACTCATGAACAACTCTGTTACCTGTGATTTAACTCACACCAAGTGGGCGGCCCAGTGGCACAGTGGTCAGCACTGTTGCCTCACGACACCTGGGATCTAGGTTCAAGTCCAGCCTCAGGTGACTGTATAGGGTTTACACATTCTCCCATGCATGGGTTTCCTCTGGGTGCTCTGGTTTCCTTCCACTGTCCAAATATTATGGGTAAGGTGGATTGGCCATGCTAAATTGCCCCATAGTGTCAGGGGGACTAGTAAGATAAATACGTGGGGTTAAAAGGATAGAATATTAGTGGGATTGTGGACAGTACAGACACCATGGGTCAAATGGCCTCCTTCTGCACTGTAAGGATTGTACAAAGTCCTATTCAGCAATCACTATTGTGATCACTGATCTATACTGGCTCCTGCTGCAGCAATGTTACACTTTTAAAATTCTTATCACTGTTTTCAAACCGTCCATAACCTCACCCAATTCATACCTTCTTCAGTTCAGTAACCTTCCAAACCCGTGCACCCCTTTATGTTAGTTACAGTAGTGATTAGAAGAGATTGTGAAGTACAGTGGAGCAAAGTTATTAGAAGTATAGTGCAGGAGCAGGCTATTTAGCCCCTTGAGTCTATTCTGCCATTTGTTATAAACAATTTTTCAGTGGATATAATCATAGCAGCTTGTGGGCATACAGAGTTCCAGGATTCACTGATCTGTAGTGAGAAACTTGTCTTCTGTATATCAGCTTTGAATATGCTAGCTTTCATTTCATGTTTGTCCCCTTTGGTCTGAGCTTCCCCACCACATGCAATGGTTTCTTTCCGTCTACCCTATTAAATCATTTAATCATTTTAAACTAGCTCACTGATTAATCTTCCACACTCAAGAGTATACAAGCCCGATCTACACATGTTTTTCTCATTAATTGGAATCTATTATGTGTTAGGGTTGGTTTGGAGTATGAATGGGTATTAATGTCAGGTAAGGAAGTTTTCTGTCTGTCCATTATGTGCCAAGAGAGAGAATGGCATCACAAAGGTCTGAATTGTGTGAATTACAATATTGCTATTGTAAAGGATAATGTACAGTCGGGGACTACACAGAAAGATAATTATACTATCATTTTAAGAATATGAGCATTGCTGGTACGATCAACATTTAATGTCCATTCCTACTTGACAGTAAGAAAATGGTGATGTGCCTTAAATGAACCTGCAAATAATTATGTGCATTTGTGTACAATTAGAAAGAATTCATGGTCAGTTAAAGAATGAGTAACATGTGTTTCTCATGTGTCAGTGTAGACTTGAAGAGTGGAAGAGCATCTTCCACACTGTATGATTCCAGTATTGAAGGAATTCATGGTGAGTTTGTGACATTACTGTAGCTTTAAGAGTTTTTTTAAAATTCATGCTCACAACCTTAGGTGATGTCATTATTGGGAGGAGAAACAAACTGTGTGCAGCTCAGGTAACAGAGATTTCATTTTCAGTTTCAGTTTGGAACTGCACATTGGAGTTGAGTTTTGGAAGGGACAGCAAGCTCTCCCTCTGTTGTTTTGAAAATTCTGTTGGTTTCCTGAAGAGTGAAAACCTGCTGTTCCTGGGGGCCGGACCAGAGTTTTTCTGGTGCTTTGAGAAGCCGCCTTGTCTTCAAACTGTTCGGACTTCAACCAATTTACCCAACTTTCCACAGTCTGTGCTGTGTTAAATCTGTGAAAAGGATCTTATGTCTCTGGGAGGTTTTGGTTTTGATTGGGATAGCTTATATATATTGATTAAGGGTAATGTGTTATAGTGGTTGTTTTGTTTCTTGTTTGTAATTGATAAAAGTTCTTGCCAATGTTCTTACTATATATGTTAACTATATTCTTATATAAATTTTGTTTGATTAAAATCTCCCTAATGGGTCTTTTGAATCACACTTGAGGGAAATATCTCATGCCCGTCGGAGCCAAATCCAAAATGCAAAACTTTAGATTCAGGCGGGCTTCATAAAACACTTTGGAATTTCTAACCTGAACCATAACAAGTTAAACCACTGGTGTTAGAAGGGATTTCTGCTGAGTTGTGGAAGCCTTGCCTCTGAGTCAGAAGGTTGTGTTCAAATCTCACTTCAGTATAACTTTAAGACTGACACTCCTGCAGAGTACTGAGGGAATGCTGCATTGTCTGACATGCCATGGTTTGGATGTGTTGTTAAACAAGGCCCCATTTGCCTGCTGATGTATGAAAGAAAAGTAAGGGAGTTGGCCGAGTCACCCAGCAATATTTATCTCTCAATCAACATCATAAACACTGATTATCTACTCACTATCATGTTGTTGTTGGAAGATTTTGTATAAATTGTCTGCTGTATTTCCTACACCACCAGAGTAGCGACACATCCAAAATACTTTAGTATCTGTAAAGTTCTTTGAGATGTTCTATGGTTGTGATAGGCACTATATAATTGCATCTTTCTTTCTTTTCATGGTTCTTAGAACTGACTGCATGATGTATTGAGTTTGAAAACTTTCATTCATTATAAGGGACTGAATCATAAAATCATAGATTATTTACAGCACTGAAAAAGGCTATTCAGCCCATAGTGTCCCTTCCAGATCTTTGCAAGAGTGACTTACCTAATTCCATTTCACCTACTTTTCCATTTCTTTCTCTTCAGATAATTGTCTAATTATCTTTTCAAACCACTATTGAATGTACATCACTACATTCTCAGTCTGTGTATTCCAAATCCACCCAGTGCATATCAAAGATTCTCCTCACGTCACTGCTATTTCTTTGGCCAATCACCTCAGATAAGTTTCTTCTAATTCTCAATCTTCCATTAACAGTTTTTTTTCCTATTTACTTCTTTCAGGCACCTCATGATTTTGAACATCTATCAAACCTCTGTCTAATTTCTCTTCTCCAAGGAGAGCAGTCCCAGTATCTAATCTAGAATCATAGAAACCCTATGATGCAGAAGGAACCCATTCAGCCCATCGAGCCCGCACCAATGACAGTCCCACCCAGGTCCTATTCCTGTGACCCCTCATATTTACCCTTCTTATCCTCCTGACACCAAGTGTCAATTTAGCATGCCCAATCAACCTAAGCTGCACATCTTTGGAGAAAACTGAAGCACTTGGAGGAAACCCATGCCAACATGGGGAATGTGCAAACACCACACAGACAGTCACCCAAAGCTGAATTTGAACCCCAGTCCCTGGTGCTATGAGGCAGCAGTGCTAACCATTTTGTCACCGTGCTGCCCCTATCTATTCAGTTTAGGTGGTTTGGCCATGCTGAATTGTCCCTTGATGTCCAAAGCTGTGTAGGTTAGGTGGATTAGCCATGGTAAATGCATAGGGTCACAGGGATAGGATGGGGTGGAACCTCGGGAAGATGTTCTTTCAGAGCTGAATTGTCTCCTTGTACAATGAAGGGCTTTTATGGTAACTGAAGTTCTTCATCCTAGAAGCATACTCATGAATCTTGTCTGCACCTTCTCTAATATCTTTAGATCCTTCTTAAAGCCTAGAACTTGACGCAATATCTTGAGGCCCAACTAGTTTTCTCTACAGTTTATCGTAAGTTCCTTGCATTTGACTCTATGCTTCGACATATAAAGTCCCAGAATCCCATATGTTTTATTAATTACTTTCCCTTTTTGCTCTGTCACCTTTAATGATTTATGTATATATTCACACCACCAAGATCCCTCTGCTCCTGAACGCTTTAGAATTGTACCCTTTGATTTATCTCTCTGCATTCTTCCTATCTGATTGAATCACTTCACACTTCTGTATTTAATTTAATCTACCACTTTGTCTGCCCAACCCTGAGCCTGTCCATGCCATTTTGAAATCTATCACTGTTCTCCTCACATTTCACAACCTTTCCTAGTTTTATGTCATTCAGAGTTTTAACATTGTGCCGTTGCAATTTTGATCATTAACTAATAGCAGAAAAAAGAGCAATCCTAACAATGACACCTGTTATTGTTAACTTCCCTTCCTCCAGTCTGAAAAACAACCATTCACAGCTCCTCCCTGTTTCCTGTTACTCATCCAAATTCTTATCCGTGCTGCCACTGTTCATTTTATTCTATTGGCTCTAACTTGGCTGCCAATTTGGCATTTCATCAAATATCTCTTGGAAGTCTGTGTACACCACATCCACCACATAACCCTTATCAACCCTCTCCCTTACCTCATCAGAAAAACTCAGGCAAGTTAACAAATCCGTGTCAACTTTCCTTACATCATCTACATCTGCCCAAGTGACTGTTAATTTTGTCCTGAACAGTAGGACGGGATTTTCCGGCTGCGCTCACCCCAAAACCAGAAAATCCTGCTCGAGGTCAACGAACTTTTCCATGGTGCATCCCTCGCTCAGTACGATTCCCTTGGTGGGTATAAGAGAAAAATTTGCCCCATTTTATTTCTAAAAGCATTCTCACCACTGAGATCAACTGGCTGACCTGCACTTATTGGATTTATTCTTGCACCCTTTCCTGAACAGTTGCAATTCTCCAGTCCTTCTCACTTCTTGGTTCTTTGGCTGAGATCAATTATAGTATCGGTTTAATATCTGATACGTTCCCTGAATGGGGGCCAAATACTAAATTGGTTTTTAGGCAGTGAGAAAAGGCTTGCTCCTTTCACTCCACACATTGACCTGGTCTTGCTGTGCTCCAGGAACATTGCAGTCACCCTTCTTTAGAATGGGTGTCATGGTGGCACAGTGGTTAGCACTGGTGACTCTCAGCTCCAGGGACACAGGGTCAATTCCCGGCTTGAGTCATTGTCTGTGCGGAGTCTGCATCTTCTCCCCATGTCTGCGTGGCTTTATTCCGGGAATTTAGCCATGCTAAATTCTCTCTTGGTGTACCTGAACAGGCACTGGAGTGTGGTGACTAGGGGACTTTCAGGTAACTTTGTTGCAGTGTAAACCTACTTGTGACACTAATAAATAACCTTTAATTTTAAAACTTCCCTAAAGAACTATTCCTTTATCTAGGGAGGATAGGAAGACCATGGCTATTGCCTATTTAATTTCCATCCTTGGATGCATTTTATCTGGTCCAGCTGATTTTAGAACAATTAACTTATCTCATCCTTCCTCTTTATCAAGAAAGCTGCATGATATAGTGTATGAGGATGCTTTTTAAAAAATATTAGTTCTCGGTGTGTGGGTGTCACTGGTACGGCTGATTTAGTCTTTGAGAATGTGTTGACATGTGTAACCAGGGACTGCACTGTGTCGTGAAACAGGGCACTGTCACAAACATGGTGAGTTGGTGAGATGTCGTTAGACAATTTTATGATGTAATGATTTAGAGCATAAGCATTATATTGCCACAGTGCACTGTCACGTGGATTGACAATGCTCTAGGTGAACACAGTGTGCAGTGAAAGAGAGCATCACTATTTCGGGACACTGCATACTGAGGTAAGTTAGAATGTTCTCCGCACCTCTGCTTGAATTCAGATCTGTCTGATGAATGGTGATCTTCTTTATAGCCTTTTTGTCAGGGTCTTATGTAAAGTTCCCCTCTGCACTGGGGGAGCAGAGGGTGGCAAGGTTTCTACCTTTTAAACTGCGTGTGAGTCAATATGAATTTTGAAGCATTTGCTCAAACATAGCATCAAGTCAAATGTTGTGGAAATCCTTGCGAAATGTGAAATATCAATTGGAATAAAGCTTATAGTCAAGTAACGCAAAATGATTGTTAGTCTGTATCTGGTCACACCTTATTTATTTGAATGTTTCCTATAATAAAGTTATAAGTAATGTAGAAAAAGTTCCATTCCTTAAATAAGACACCCAGTATATTCAACACAAAGCATTACAAGAACATCAAAAGAGAATATTCTGAACTTCAAAAGTATCTTTTACGTCCTTAGGAAATCCTTAAATAAAGCTTTTGAATGCAGTCCCTGTTTTTAAAATAGAAGCAGAAATCAATTCTTGCACAGCAAGGCCCTTCAATTCCTACACTCAGACACAAAGAGGTAGAAATGAATTTGAGCTCAAATCCAGCTGTGACTGCAGCGAGGCCGAAATTCTCTGTGAAAAAACACAAGCAACGTTGGTTGTTCACTCATTTGATGAAGGAGCAGCACTCAGAAAGCTTGTGATTCCAAGTAAACCTGCTGGATTTAACCTAGTGATGTGAGACCTCTTACTGTGCCCATCCCAGTCCAACACTGGCATCTCCATATCAACATTGGTTGATTTGAGGCAACAGGCTACAGCTGGCATGCATGGGTCCTCATAGTATCAAAAGGAGGCAATGTGTGCCATTCACTCTGAGGTGAAAGGTCAGCCAATGGGATGGCCGTCACTGAGTGTATGTGAGTAAACAGGTGACTGTGAGGGTTGGGGAGGAGGAGTTGAGAATTGGCGTGGTGAGAGGTTGGATTATGTTCACAATAAGGAATCTGAACATGGCAGTGAGTGTGGATGAAAGCAGCAATGAAAAACCCATTCTAATTCCACATCGGAAATGATAACCAAGGCCTTGGCATTGATGCTGTCTGCACTTTGGATTTACACCAAAGTGCCACCGTTGCCACCTCGAGTATAGTGTGCTTGAAGAAGTATTAATTTCTAATTGTAATGTTATCCACTGCAAGAGAACTGGGCTGCTTTGAGTCTGATGTTTGATTTACACCCACCAGATTTTATATTCCATTTCCCTACAATTGGATTGAATTGTAGACCTGAACATCTTTGATCTTACTGGGTGGGTGAGGGTAAAAATCTTGAATCTCAGCCTTGAACGTATTGATGAGCATCAGATAACATGGAATCCTGAGGAAAGAGAGGATGATGAGTTCAGCTAGAGGTTAAAGTTACAGAAATTGAGAAGTCACTCAATGCAGAAGATACTGAGGATAGGAGGGAAAATATCTGTCAGAATCTCTTTTTTAATTCTTTTGTGTGATGTGAGCATCACTGGCATTTGTTATCCATCCTTAATTATGCTTGAGAAGGTAGTGGTGAGCTGCTCCTTCAGGCATTGAGTCCATCAGGTGCAGGTAGGAAAGGTGACCCAGTGAAGGAACCGAGATAGTCAGGAAGGTGTGTGGTTTGAGGGGTCCTTGCAGGTTCTGGTGTTTTCATGCATCTGCTCCCCTTTTACTTCTTACTGATATTGGAAAGTGTAGTCAATAGTGAATTCCACATTGCATATTATAGAGGTGGTACACACTGCTGCTACAGTACACTTGTATTGAAGAGTTTATGGTGTTGGTGTGTCATAGAAATATATAAGCTGGGATTGTGCAACCTGGCACTGCCCAAGTGGCAAACTGGCACTGCCAACCAGACACCTTGGCACTGCGCAGTGCCAAGGGGCAAGAGCTTATTGGGAGAGCAATTGGTGGGTGGGAGGAAATCCCCTGCCACTCTGCACTGGTGGGAGAGGGAGGGAAGGAGGATGCAATTAGGGCTGCCCAAGGAAGTGATGGTCAGATCTGGCCATTGGGAGGGGATAGTCAGGACTGACCATTGATGGGTGAATCAGGGCAGACCACTGGGTGGGGATAGCTGGGGTGGGGAGTTGGAGGGGTAAATTGGGTCTGGCCTGACGGGATAGGGGGGACCGGCTCAAATGGGGGTTCTGGCAGGCCAGTGATCGGTGGGAATGTCAGGAGGTCAGTGATCAGGAAGGCTCCAGGGAGGTTGGAAGGTCAGTGATTGGGAGACCATCAATGGGGGAGCCACTGCGCATACATCAATCGCCACACTGACAAACCGGTGCATGCACGATGACCGGCTCAGCACTGTGCTCTCAGGTGGGAATAGACCCTGTCCGCCACTCTTCAGAGCGAATCATTCTATGGCCCCCATGCGTTGCTCAGAATGTCGGAAATTTGTTCTGGTTAGTAAGCCCAAAAATGGACGGAAAACCATTTTCCCACCTGTTGGGCATTTAGTTTTATTTTGGGAGAATCCCAGCCATAGTGTGGAATGTGGCTTTTCAGCCCATTTTGTCTGTAGGAATCTATCCAACCTAATCTGACTTTCCAGCTCTTGGTCTTGTAAGTTACAGCACTTCAGGTGCATATCCAAATATCTGAAACGTTATCAGGGCTTCTGCCTCTACCCTTACAAAACTTTCCAGTTCCCATCAGGAGCTGATAATGTTTGGTCAGTTTATTTTTTCTTCCATCAACAGAAGCTGATTATTTACTCTCTGTCTGTAACATACAGAAACTCAGACAACACTTGGGGTTCAAAATATGGAAGTGAAATAGAGAATGAACAGAAACCCATTGAGGATCTTGCTTCTTTAGCATCTTATTTGCTTATGCTCTGGACTGCAAAGAAAAGTTATTTGAATTCAAAAAGTCAAGCTGTCTTGTCACACCAACTGTCCAGTAAACCCAAATATGGCTAGTGTATTTCAAGTGGATGCTCACATAATGTTTGAGCATGTTCCTCTCATAGAATCATTGAATCCTAATGTATAGAATCCTACAGCATCAATTCTGCACCCACCTAGACCCTACCCCCATAACCCCACATATTTATCTCATCAATCCTCCAAACCTAGACATGTTGGGACACTAAGAGGGCAATTTAGCATGGCCAACTTATGTAACCTGCACATCTTTGGAATGTGGGAGCAAACTGCAGCACTGAGAAGAAACCCATGCAGAAACAGTGCAAACTCACTCAAATAGTGACCCAAAGCCAGAATTGAACAATGTTAACCCACTGTGCCACCATTCCTATTGTCCAAACGATTTTGTCTGATGGTTTGCCCCTACCCAGTTAAGTATCTTGGTGATTGCCAAGATACTTTGCTAATGGGATAGGAGGATTCAAAATCCTTCGAGATAATTGTTCTCGCTCAGGATTTGCAGTCAAGTTGTCTCCATTTCTATAGCTCAGCTGTTCAGACATCTTTGAAACTGATTTCAACTTCCTGCAATGTGGCTTTCAGTTTTCTTAAACCACCAATCAGTGTTTTTTAGCCAGTAAATTCACAAAGTAATTCATTATAAAGCATGGTTTTGCAACAGCTTAAGTTAAAACACAGGAAGAGCGGTCTAATCATGGCTAACAAAATAAATTAAGGATAGTTTTGGATCCAAAGAAATGTCAGATAAGTTACTAGAAAAAGTAGCAAGGCTGAGGATTGGTATCAGGTTAAGATTCAGCAAAGAAGGACAGAGAGATTGATAACGAGAGGAAAATCGAGTAAATTTACAAGTAACATAAAAGCAAACTGTTTTATAACAGTTAAAACTGTTATAAATATGTAAAAAGAAAATGATTAGTAAAGACAAATGTGGGTCCCTTATAGTCTGATACAGAAGAATTTATAACAGAGAACAAAGAAATTGCAGAGTAATTAAACAATCATTTTAGTTCTGTCTTTACAAAGGATGACACAAATAACTTCCCAGAAATTCTGAGGGATCAAGAGTCTAGTGAAGGAGAGATTGAAGGAAATTAGTATTACAAGAAAAAGTGCAGTCAAAATTCATGGGACTGAAAGGCAGTAAATGGCCTCCTTCTATACTGTAGGGATTCTATGATTCCATGAAAGGGACATGTCCAAATATTATCTGAGCATTACTTGGAATACACTAAGCATGACCATATTTGGGTTTCTGGACAGTTGGCGAGAATCATGTGACAAGCCATATGATTATCACCAGGTCCTGATAATCCACACGCTGTCTGTAAATTCCGGAACAGTCCTGGGAGATTAGAAGGTGGCAAATGTAATTATTTAAGAAAGGAAGGTGGGAGAAAAGAGAAAATGTTGAAGTCTATTATAAATGAAGATCACTTCACTACACAGGTTCATTTTCCAAACATACAAGGCACTTAGAAAATATTGATGTGATTAAACAAAGACAGCATGGGTTTTTGAAAGGGAAATCATGTTTGACAAACCTACTAGAGTGTTTTGAAGAGGTAACTATAGAATAGATAAGGGTGAATCAATGGATGTGGTGTATTTGGATTTTCAAAAAGCTTTTGGTAAAGTTCCACATAAGAGGTGAGTGTCAGAAATTAAAACACATGGAATTGGGAATAATATTTTCGCGTAGATTGAGAACCGGTTTGCAGACAAGGACTACTGGGATCCCACAGGGATCAGTATTTGGTTCCTAGCTTTTCACAATATGTATCAGTGGTTTGGATGAGTGAACCAAAAGTAAAATTTCCGAGTTTGCCAATGACACAAAACTAGGCGTGAGTATGAATGGTAAGGAGGATATTCGGAGAATTAAATATGATTTAGATAAGTTGACTGAGTGGGAAATATACAGTAGATGCTGTATAACATGGATAAATGTGAATCTATGTGCTTCAGATGGAAAAACAGAATAGCACATTATTATTTAATTGATAATAGACTGGGAAGTGCTAATGTACAAAAGGACCTGGGTGTCGTTGTACACCAGTTATTGAAAGCACACATATAGAATCAGCAAGCAGTTAGGAAGGCAAATGGTATGTTGGCCTTCATTACAAGAGGACTTGAGTATAGGAACAAGAATGTCTTATCTCAGCTATACAGAACCTTAGTGAGACCATACCAGGAGTGCTGTTTTGCCTCCTTATCTAAGAAGAGATATACTTGTCATAGAGGGAGTGCATGAGACTGATTTCTGGGATGTTGTATGAGAGAGAGTGGATTAACTGGGAATGTAGTTACTGGAAGTTAGAAGAATCAGAGGGGATCTAAATGAATCGTATAAAGTTCTAACAGGGCTGGACAAACTGGATGCAGGGGCGTCGTTACCTCTGGCTGGCTGGGGTGCAGGGGCGGGGTGACATCTGGAACAAGGAGTCACAGCCAGGGATGAGAAGAAGTTTCTTCACTTGGAGACAACCTGTGACATTTTCTACCACACAAAGCCGTGGAGGCCAAGTCACTGAATATATTTAAGAAGGAAATAGAGAGATCGCTAGAGACCTAATGACATCAAGGGGTACGGGCAGTGCGCAGGTGTGTGGCATTGAGGATTAGCCATGATCAGATTGAACGATGGAACAGGTTTGAAGGACTGAATGGTCTACGCCTGTCCCTATTTTCCATGTTTCTAAACAATTGATCAAGCAGCTGAAAATGATTATCCCTAGGACACTATCCTGAGCAATTACTGTGTAAACAGTTGAAATAATGAGGGTGAGGCAGTACAGAAAGGGAAACAGGAGGTGTTAGCAAAACAGGAGTCTGAGAAGTTCAATGAAGGCCAACATTTTTGTAGAACCTTTAACATAGAAAAACATCTCAAAGTGCAGACTGCATTGCCAGCATAGTTTTCTGATGAGGTTTCCCAACCCAGTCTGACTCTATTTCCCCTGAATTTGTGACACACCCAGCTCACATCCCCAGCTTCTCCTAACACTGTATGAACTGAAGGCTCAACCATGTCTAAAGTCTTTAGAAAATTTGCATCTGTCATATCAGACATACAACACACCCGTGGCATTGTTTCTTCAGCTTACACTGAGATTTATTAGAGTCAAACTGAAGGCTAAAAATAGAGAGGTCAGAGCAGATGGACCATTAAAGCATCAGTACTTCATTCTAGGGCTAACACACAATTCTCTTTTGAAGTGGCATGGTGACATAGTGGACAGCACCAGGGACCTGAGTTCAATTCTGGCCTTGGGTCAATGTCTATGCGGAGTTTGCACATTCTCCCCATATCTGCATGGATTTCCTCCCACACTGCAAAGATGTACTGGAATTGGACTGATTAGGTCCTCCTCTGGTCTCCAAGTGCTCCAGTTTCCTCCCACACTGCAAAGATGTGCTGCGTTAGGTTGTTTGGTCATGATAACTTGCTCCTTAATGACCCAGGATGTGTAGGTTAGGCTGATTGGCCATGACGAATTCACACAATTCAATAGGACACCTTGATGTAAGTTTCTAATGCCACCCTATAAAAAGCAGAAGAAAATAAACCAGAGCATCTTTCCAATATTTACTCTCCTTGTATTAGGTTTTAAACTTAAACACTTGTTCTGTAATATTATTTAAGTAGTTATGGAGATTTGTAAAAAGCTAACGCAGTCTTTTCTCACACTGAGATATCGTTTTTAGTGGTGACTTTAATGGAAGGTCCATAAACTGTGAAGCTATAATAACACATCCCTGCCTGTCAGACCAATATTATGTTGTTAAGCTGCCAACAACGTTCTCAAGCTAATCGAAACCTGCAATTTTAGCCAATGCAGCATTCACAGTTTGATTTACAATGTTTGATGATACAGAATGTTTTAAGAGTTTCAGACAGAAGAGGTAAATAAGTTTTTGTTGGTGAGGAAAATTTGAAAGTGACAGAAAGCACTTGAGGTATGAGGATGATTAATCGGCAAGGTATCTGATTGACATATTGAAATGGTATTGCACGCAGTGAAGGCTCCACAATGTTGTTATGGAGCAGCACTTGCATAGAAGTCGGATGGCCAGTTCAATGAGCCTGTTCTGCCATTCAAAACGGCAACGCCTGATCTATGATCTAAATTCACCTAACTACGCGTGTAAGGGTCTGTTAATTTCTTAGAATAGACGTAGGCAGCACTTGTCCAGCTTTGAACTTCTTTTACTGAGCATCATTTAAAACTAACACATCAGAAAACAAAAGAAGATTACTTGTGAGAGAAAGGGGCACCAGCAGAAGTTAGTTTGGATACAGATTCGATCCAAAACCTTAGACAGTACTGAACTGAACAGATAACAATATATTAATTGATATAATTATACAATATATCAATTTTTATCTGTGTTATTGAAAGAGCTGGGCACACATAGTCTCCAACCTGGAAAAAACATTTGTCAGCTGTGTGGCCGTGAAAGCTTTTGTTTAGTTGTTTCTGCTAACATTATTTTCAAATGCAGTCAATTTCTAAGCTCAGAATTCCCAGCTGAGTTTTAAAATGTGGCCAAGTTAGCTTTAAATCTTAGTGCAATTAGTTACACAGGCAGAAATTTCTTAAAATGAAGCTTTTTAAATGAAACAAACCATATAGAGGACCCCACACCATGTCTGTCCCAACACAAATCTACATGTGACACCATTGGTCCCATCCTGCAAATTTGAATACCTGTCCATTATCCCTACTCTCTACCTCCTGCTGCCCACACTCCTAAACGAGTTATTCATAGGCCTTTAATTCCATGCACTTCAATTTAGCTACGAGTCTTTTATGAGGGACTTTATCAAATGCCTTCTGGAAGTCCGTATAAATTATATTACATGCGATTACATAGAATAGCACAGAAATAGGCCATTCATCCCATTTAGCTCATGACAGAGTTTATACCCCACTTGAGCCTCCTCATCTTCTCTCATCTAAATCTACCATCATCTTCTTACTCATATTATTATCTAGTTTCCCTTAGCTGCATCTATATTATCCACTTTGGCCAGTTCCACATTCTCTGTATGAAGGAGTTTCTTCTGAATTCCTGACTGGATTTCTTGGTGAATATTTTATGTTGAATTATGAAACATGAGGAAACATTCTCTCTGTATCTGCTCTGTCAAATCATTTTAAACACCTCCATTAAGTCACTCCTTAGCCTGATTAGGTTGATTGGCCATGCTAAAGTTGCCCCTTAGTGTCTTGGAATGTGTAGTTTACAGGGATTAGTGGGTAAATATATGGGGATAGAGACTGGGTGGGATTGTGGTCGGTGCAGACTCAATGGGCTGAAGGGCCTGTTTCTGCACTGTGGGGCTCTATGTTCTATTTTCTATTTTCAACAGAAAAGACACCCAGCTGGCAATCCTTTCTTGATAGATGTCCCACATATCTCTGATATCATCCTCATAAATCTCATAGAATTATAGAATCCCTACAGTGTAGTAGGAGACTACTTGGCCCATCAAGTCCACACTGACTATCAGAGCATCTTACTCATGGCCTTTCCCTATAACCCCATGATTTTATTGAATAACGAGACAGGCTCGAGGGGCCAGATGGCCTACTCCTGCCTTTAGTTCTCATGTTTAATGACATTCCCGACTGCTGCCAAAGAAGCTTCTTATAAGTTGTCAACCCCCAGAGTGCAGCATCTGCTGGGCAGCACTTTGAGTGCCCAGACACACAGACTCTCCACTGCTGTCTCTGAATCCACTATCTACTCTTGCTCCCCTGTAAATCGCCAGGTGAAAACCCAACTAACTCTGTAACCAGTTCCATCGAATGTGAGTATCTGATTGCTCTATGTTCAGCATGAGTCCTGAGATGTTGTTCGTCCGTCGTCATCGATGAGGACCTCGACACCGTTTGTCACTTTGAGGTTGGTTGTGGTGTGCCTGAAAATGACTAATCAGGCCAATTCAGGCATGGAATGTCCTGGCACATATTGGCCAGACTTGTGTAGACACTGTAGTTGTTGCGCTGGTGCCTCGGACTTGTGCAATTCACGCTTAGGTTGTGCTTCAGCAATGGACTAGGAAAACCTACAAACAGGCAATCTTTGTGTCACAGAATGTTTCTTCTTCCTGTCACCAGGGAGTAGCATCTCTCTCTCTGTCCTCACAGACTTTAGCAGTACATCGGTGAGGTATTGTTGAAATGGGGTGCAATCTTTGCTTGTCTCAAATGTATTACACTAGTCCCTTGCTCAGTGGTAACTCCGAGTATTCATCCTTCATATTCAGAATGCCCCTTTAAAGACTACACTTTAGATCACATCATGAGGGCTGCTCATTGTGCCTGTTGATACTATTTGGCTGGGAACCTGGACATGAAATGATGATGCTGTGACAGTTTTAAAAAAAATAACTGGCGGATGCACCTCATTTAATTTGGATTTTCCCATCACTCACACTCCCAGTGCATCTGTTAAAGGAGAGGAGTTACATTTATTGTGACATGAGCCCAAGGTCCCAGTTGAGACCATTCTCATAACATGTGGAACTCGGCTACCAGTTTCTGCAGAATGGCTGAGCTGAAGGTGGATCGTGTATAAATGTCGGGAACTCTTTGTTCAACCGTACAGGCAATTGGTGAGACTGCATCTGGAGTATTTTATATAGTTTTGGTCTCCTTACATAAGGAAGAGCGTACTTGCATTGAAAACTGTGCAGGGACAGTTTATTTGACTGATTCTTGTTATAAAGGGGTTGTCTTATAAGGAAAGGGTGAGCAGGTTAGGGCCAGTATTCTTTGCAGTTTAGAAGAATGAAAGTTAAGCCCCACTATTCCCTTGTGCTTGTGTACTTGTCTCTTGTTAGCTACAGTCACGCATTAGTGGCGGGCTAGTGTTTAGACAATTTGTGTTTCTGTGTCATGTCCTGTGTACTATTTTTACATTTGGGTAGAATCAAGTATCACGCTCTTGTTAAACGCAGTCACGTATTAATCTGATGTTCCAAAGGAAAGAAGCATAAACCAGGCAATTATGGACCATTCACTTTAACGCCACTGGCGGGGAAGCTTTTAGAAATAATAGCATGAAAGGAAATGATGAGCCAGGCATGGAGCATTGAAGAAATGCCAGCATGGATTTGTTGAATACAGATCACATTCGACTAACTTAACTAAGGTTTTTGATGAGTTAAGGACAGAAGGTAGATGAGAGCAATGCATCTGGCATTGTGCACATGAACTTTCAAAAAAGCATCTCAGAAAATTCCATATGTTAATGGATTTTAAAGCTCATGAAATAGTCATGACACGGAGAGGACATGGATTTAATGTAATTGACAAAGGATCAGAAATGTGAGAGAACCATAGAATCCTTACATTGTAGATAGATGTCTGCACCAACTTTCTGAAAGAGCATCCCACTCAGGTTCTTTCCTCTGCCCAATCCCTGTAGTTTTTTGACACAGTTCTGATCCCAATTGACCACTTGGTGAAAGAAGATTCAATATTAACTTCCATTTAGGAATTGGATAACATTTCAAATACTTGCATGGTCAGAGGGCAAAGATGGGAGAGTGAAACTTACTGGGTAGTTCTTTAAAGGAGTGTTCACAGACACAGTGGGCAGAATGGCCTCCTACCATGCTGCACCATGCTATAAATTCAGAATTGGATGAGGGATAGTAAATACAGTTATGGGAAGTGGCTGTTTTTCTGACGGGATGGAAGTATGTGTTCAAGTTCTCCAAAGATCATGAGTAGGATCGCTGCTGCTTTTGATTTAGTTTTCTGACTTGGGCTACAATTTTGAAATTTGCAAATGACACAAAACTTGAAATTGTAATAAGTGCTGAGGAGAACAGTGACAGACCTGAAGGGGACACAGACAAGTTGGAGGAATGAGTGGACAAATGCAGAAGAAATTCAACTCTGAAAATATAATCCAATTTGGTCAGAATAATGAAGAGAGAAAACAAATGATCTAATCTTATAAAGGGATTCAAGAAAGAGAAATATGGAAGTGTTTGAGCACAAACCTATGAAGACAGGTTACCAAATCATTAAAGCACAAGAGATTCTGGGCTGCAAAAAGTTGAGGCAACAAAAAAAAAATGCCAAAACTATATGGAGTGGCATGGTAGCACACTGGTTAGCATTGCTGCCTCAAGTGCCAGGGACCCGGGTTTGATTCCAGGTTTGGGTGACTGTCTATATGGAGTTTGCACATTGTCCCCATGTCTGCGTGGATTTCCTCCCGGTTCTCTGTGTTTCCTCCTACAGTAGTCATGATATAGAGATGCCGGTGTTGGACTGGAGTAAGTACAGTAAGTAGTCTGACAACACCAAGTTTAAATCTAACCGATTTATTTGATAGTAAACTTGCAAGCTTTCGACTCTATGGCCTGATGAAGGTGGGTTGGCCTTGCTAAATTGTCCCCTAGTGTCAGGGGATTGACTAGGGTAAATGCATGGGGTTATGGAGTTAGAGCCTGGGTGGGATTGTGGTGGGTGCAGACTCAATAGGCTGAATGGCCTCCTTCTGCACTGTAGGATTCTATGGATTTTATATAAAACACAATCTTAACCCCATCTGAAGAATTATGTTTAAGCAACATATTTTAAGAAGGATATGAAGGCTTTGGAGAGAATGGGGAAGAAGGGGCAATTGATGGGGCAAATGTCCCTGTAAAGCAACCCTACAAAGTAAAGATCACCTGGACTGGGTGACCAATCCAGACTCAGAGTGGGGAATGACCCCGTGGGGAGGACTTCTCCCATTGTAGAAGTATTTTGGAATTAGCTGCAAGGCGTATAACTCCTGAAGATCACTTGTTAATAAATTCCTAATTGTTCTACTAGTGAAGGCTCTGAAAATGCACCATTCCAACTGGAATGGTTCTAGGAATGAGGGCTGATATCTTTGTGGACATACTGGAGGAAATGGGCTTGAGAATAACAAAGGCTAAAAGGTGATTTGATAGAGATGTTTGAAATAATGCAAGTTTCAGATAGTGTGTCTTTATTTACTCTATTTCTGAATGGTCAAAAGGTTGCCGACAAGAGGGCAGAGATTGAAGACAATTGGTAAGAGAACCAGTGGCAGCATGAGAAAGATATTTTTTACACAACAAGTGGTGAGGATTCGGACGGTGAGTGTGGATTCAATAGTAACCTGCAAAACATAAATTTGTTATATATTTGACGGAGATAAATATCGCATGGAGGAAAAGCAGGAGAAGGGAACAAACTGGGTTACTCCTCAGAAGGAGCAAAAAACCGTAAAACTTGGAAATGATTGGTACTGGTGTGAACTGGTCACTTATAACTTAAAATGAGACTGCGTCATTTCCAAGTTTTACTTGTTTTGCCTTTGAGATCATTTAAATGTGATGGGCTGAATGGCCTCCTTTCGTATGGTATTGTTCCAGGTTTGTCAGAGTTGGGCATTATGTTCATATTTAGGTGTGTTGTGCACTGTCTATTTCAGGTTTTTTTATTCATTCTTGGGACATGGGCATCACTGACTGGTTAGCATTTATTGCCCATCCCTAAGTGCCTTTGAGAACATAAGAACTAAGAGCAGGAGTAGGCTATCTGGCCCCTGCTCCATCATTCAATAAGATCATGGCTGATCTTTTTGTGGACTCAGCTCCACTTACCCGCCCGCTCATCATAACCCTTAATTCCTTTCCTGTTGAAAAATTAATTTATCCTTGCCTTAAAAACATTCAATGAGGTAGCCTCACCTGCTTCAGTGGGCAGGGAATTCCACACATTCACAACCCTTTGTATGAAGAAGTTCTTCCTCAACTCCATCTTAAATCTTCTTCCCCTTCTTTTGAGGCTATACCCCCTAATTCTAACTTCACTCACCAATGGAAACAACTTCCCTACTTCGATCGTGTCTATTCCTTTCATATTCTTACATGTTTCTATAAGATCTTCCTCATTCTTCTGAATTCCAGTGAGTATAATCCCATTCAACTCAATCTCCCCTCATAAGCCTCAACTCCAGAATCAATTTGGTGAATTTCCTTCGCACCTCCTCCAGTCTATCCTTTCTCAAGTAAGGAGACCAAAACTGTACACTGTACTCCAAATGTGGTCTCACCAGCACCTTATACAGCTGCAACATAACCTTGCTGTTTCTGAACTCCTGTAACATGCCTCTAACAATGAAGGACAAAATTCCAGTTGCTTCTTAACTACCTGCCGCACCTGCAAACCAACTCCTTGAGAAGGTGATGGTGAGCTGTCGGCTTGAATCGCTGCAATCCATGTGCTGTGGGTTGACCCACAATGTCATCAAGGAGGGAATTCCACGATTTTGACCCAGCGACTGCGAAGGTACAACGATGAATTACCAAGTCAGGATGGTGAATGGTTTGGGAGGAAACTCGCAGGTGATGGTATATCTGCTGCCCTTGTTGTTTGAGCTGGAAGTGGTTATGGGTTTGCAAAGTGCTGTCCAAGGATTTTTGGTGAATTGCTGCAGTGTATCTTGTAGGTTGTACACACTGCTGCTACTGAGCATCGGGGATGGAGGAAGTAGATGTGGTGCCAATCAGTTAGTGCCAATATGTTACCCTCATCCATGTACCCTCCAACGTTAGTGGAATTCTGCGGTGTGGGAGTGAGAGAAATGTTAGATAATGGTTTTGCTTTAGCATTTCCTAAAACAAGTGGACATAACAGCAGGTGATGGAATTGGAAACAAAACAACTGAATTTAAAATAATAAAATATTAGATAAACCAGTCACTCTCGAAGGCAGCATAAAACCCCTGGACCGAACAGATTACATCCACAAAATGTTAAAAGAATCTCAGGAAGCAGAGATATTCATAGAAATCTTTTCATAATTTATTAGAAGAAAGTGAGTATCAGCAGACAGGCAGATGATTGATATTTTACCAGTATTTAATAAGAAATTCAAACAGGAACTATAGACCAGGTACTTAACATCAATGGTAGAAAAATATAGGAATCCCTACTAAAGGAGCATTTGAAAACACCCAGAAATGAGAAATATAGTCAAGAATACTCAGCATGGATTTCAGAAACAGTGTTTTGCTTGATCGCATATTGTTGATTTTGTTTGAAGCAGTTACAGAGTAAATGAGGATGAACAACAATGATAGTTTATCTGGATTTTCATAAAGGTATCACGTAATTAAACATTATTTTTCTGGGACAACACTTCAGGATTCCTGCTGTCTGCTGGAGAAAAACCTCCTGGAAAGTTTGGACCCGCGGCAGTCCTTTGAATAAAGGCTGTGATGACAGTAGCCTGTGTTTCCAGTGTGGCTGTGGTGACAGTAGCCTGTGTTTCCAGTGTGGCTGTGATGACAGTAGCCTGTGTTTCCAGTGTGGCTGTGATGACAGTAGCCTGTGTTTCCAGTGTGGCTGTGATGACAGTAGCCTGTGTTTCCAGTGTGGCTGTGATGACAGTAGCCTGTGTTTCCAGTGTGGCTGTGATGACAGTAGCCTGTGTTTCCAGTGTGGCTGTGATGACAGTAGCCTGTGTTTCCAGTGTGGCTGTGATGACAGTAGCCTGTGTTTCCAGTGTGGCTGTGATGACAGTAGCCTGTGTTTCCAGTGTGGCTGTGATGACAGTAGCCTGTGTTTCCAGTGTGGCTGTGATGACAGTAGCCTGTGTTTCCAGTGTGGCTGTGGTGACAGTAGCCTGTGTTTCAGGTGCTGTGTGACAGTAGCGTTTTCAGTGGGTGTGTCAGTACCTGTGCAGTGTGGCTGTGATACAGTAGCCTGTGTTTCCAGTGTGGCTGTGGTGACAGTAGCCTGTGTTTCCAGTGTGGCTGTGATGACAGTAGCCTGTGTTTCCAGTGTGGCTGTGATGACAGTAGCCTGTGTTTCCAGTGTGGCTGTGATGACAGTAGCCTGTGTTTCCAGTGTGGCTGTGATGACAGTAGCCTGTGTTTCCAGTGTGGCTGTGATGACAGTAGCCTGTGTTTCCAGTGTGGCTGTGATGACAGTAGCCTGTGTTTCCAGTGTGGCTGTGATGACAGTAGCCTGTGTTTCCAGTGTGGCTGTGGTGACAGTAGCCTGTGTTTCCAGTGTGGCTGTGATGACAGTAGCCTGTGTTTCCAGTGTGGCTGTGATGACAGTAGCCTGTGTTTCCAGTGTGGCTGTGATGACAGTAGCCTGTGTTTCCAGTGTGGCTGTGATGACAGTAGCCTGTGTTTCCAGTGTGGCTGTGGTGACAGTAGCCTGTGTTTCCAGTGTGGCTGTGATGACAGTAGCCTGTGTTTCCAGTGTGGCTGTGATGACAGTAGCCTGTGTTTCCAGTGTGGCTGTGATGACAGTACCTGTGTTTCCAGTGTGGCTGTGATGACAGAGCCTGTGTTTCCAGTGTGGCTGTGATGCAGTAGCCTGTGTTTCCAGTGTGGCTGTGTGACAGTAGCCTGTGTTTCCAGTGTGCTGTGATGACAGTAGCCTGTGTTTCCATGTGGCTGTGATGCAGTAGCCTGTGTTTCCAGTGTGGCTGTGATGACAGTAGCCTGTGTTTCCAGTGTGGCTGTGATGACATAGCCTGTGTTCCAGTGTGCTGTGTGACAGTAGCCTGTGTTTCCAGTGTGCTGTGATGACAGTAGCGTTTCCAGTGTGCTGTGATGACGTAGCCTGTGTTTCCAGTGTGCTGTGGTACAGTAGCCTGTGTTTCCAGTGTGGCTGTGATGACAGTAGCCTGTGTTTCCAGTGTGGCTGTGATGACAGTAGCCTGTGTTTCCAGTGTGGCTGTGATGACAGTAGCCTGTGTTTCCAGTGTGCCTGTGATGACAGTAGCCTGTGTTTCCAGTGTGCCTGTGATGACAGTAGCCTGTGTTTCCAGTGTGGCTGTGATGACAGTAGCCTGTGTTTCCAGTGTGGCTGTGATGACAGTAGCCTGTGTTTCCAGTGTGGCTGTGATGACAGTGCCTGTGTTTCCAGTGTGGCTGTGATGACAGTGCCTGTGTTTCCAGTGTGGCTGTGTGACAGTAGCCTGTGTTTCCAGTGTGGCTGTGGTGACAGTACCTGTGTTCCAGGGCTGTGATGGTGCCTGTGTTTCCAGTGGGCTGTGATGACAGTAGCCTGTTTCCAGTGTGGCTGTGATGACAGTAGCCTGTGTTTCCAGTGTGGCTGTGGTGACAGTAGCCTGTGTTTCCAGTGTGGCTGTGGTGACAGTAGCCTGTGTTTCCAGTGTGGCTGTGATGACAGTAGCCTGTGTTTCCAGTGTGGCTGTGATGACAGTAGCCTGTGTTTCCAGTGTGGCTGTGATGACAGTAGCCTGTGTTTCCAGTGTGGCTGTGATGACAGTAGCCTGTGTTTCCAGTGTGGCTGTGATGACAGTAGCCTGTGTTTCCAGTGTGGCTGTGATGACAGTAGCCTGTGTTTCCAGTGTGGCTGTGATGACAGTAGCCTGTGTTTCCAGTGTGGCTGTGATGACAGTAGCCTGTGTTTCCAGTGTGGCTGTGATGACAGTACTGTGTTTCATGTCTGTGATGACAGTAGCCTGTGTTTCCAGTGTGGCTGTGATGACAGACCTGTGTTTTCAGTGCGCTTGTGATGACAGTAGCCTGTGTTTCCAATGCACCTGTGATGGCAGTAGCCTGTGTTTCCAGTGCACCTGTGATGACAGTAGCCTGTGTTTTCAGTGCGCTTGTGATGACAGCAGCCTGTGTTTCCAATGCACCTGTGATGGCAGTAGCCTGTGTTTCCAGTGCGCCTGTGATGACAGTAGCCTGTGTTTCCAGTGTGGTTGTGATGACATTGCCTGTGTTTCCAGTGTGCCTGTGATGACAGTAGCCTGTATTTTCAATGCGCCTGTGAAGACAGTAGCTGGTGTTTCCAGTGTGCCTGTGATGACAGTAGCCTGTGTTTCCAGTGTGCCTGTGATGACAGTAGCCTGTGTTTCCAGTGCACCTGTGATGACAGTAGCCTGTGTTCCCAGTGTTCCTGTGATGACAGTAGCCTGTGTTCCCAGTGTGCCTGTGATGACAGTAGCCTGTGTTCCCAGTGCGCCTGTGATGACAGTAGCCTGTGTTCCCAGTGCGCCTGTGATGACAGTAGCCTGTGTTTCCAGTGCGCCTGTGATGACAGTAGCCTGTGTTCCCAGTGCGCCTGTGATGACAGTAGCCTGTGTTTCCAGTGCACCTGTGATGACAGTAGCCTGTGTTTCCAGTGCGCCTGTGATGACAGTAGCCTGTGTTCCCAGTGTGCCTGTGATGACAGTAGCCTGTGTTCCCAGTGTGCCTGTGATGACAGTAGCCTGTGTTTCCAGTGCACCTGTGATGGCAATAGCCTGTGTTTCCACTGTGGTTGTGATGACATTGCCTGTGTTTCCAGTGTGCCTGCGATGGCAGTAGCCTGTGTTTCCAGTGTGGCTGTGATGACAGTAGCCTGTGTTCCCAGTGCGCTTGTGATGACAGTAGCCTGTGTTCCCAGTGCGCCTGTGATGACAGTAGCCTGTGTTCCCAGTGCGCCTGTGATGACAGTAGCCTGTGTTCCCAGTGCGCCTGTGATGACAGTAGCCTGTGTTCCCAGTGCGCCTGTGATGACAGTAGCCTGTGTTTCCAGTGCGCCTGTGATGACAGTAGCCTGTGTTTCCAGTGTGCCTGTGGCAGTAGCCTGTGTTTCCAGTGCACCTGTGATGGCAGTAGCCTGTGTTTCCAGTGCGGCTGTGATGACAGTAGCCTGTGTTTCCAGTGCACCTGTGATGACAGTAGCCTGTGTTCCCAGTGCGCTGTGGACAGTACCTGTGTTCCCATGCGCCTGTGATGACAGTAGCCTGTGTTCCCAGTGCGCCTGTGATGACAGTAGCCTGTGTTCCAGTGCGCCTGTGATGACAGTAGCCTGTGTTTCCAGTGTGTGCAGTAGCCTGTGTTTCCAGTGCCCTGTGATGACAGTAGCCTGTGTTCCCAGTGCGCCTGTGATGACAGTAGCCTGTGTTCCCAGTGCGCCTGTGATGACAGTAGCCTGTGTTCCCAGTGCGCCTGTGATGACAGTAGCCTGTGTTCCCAGTGCGCCTGTGATGACAGTAGCCTGTGTTTCCAGTGCACCTGTGATGACAGTAGCCTGTGTACCCAGTGCGCCTGTGATGACAGTAGCATGTGTTTCCAGTGCACCTGTGATGGCAGTAGCCTGTTTTTCCAGTGCGCCTGTGATGGCAGTAGCCTGTGTTTCCAGTGTGCCTGTGATGGCAGTAGCCTGTGTTTCCAGTGTGCCTGTGATGACATTGCCTGTGTTTCCAGTGTGCCTGTGATGACAGTAGCCTGTGTTTCCAGTGTAGGCCAACAAACATTGGAGTGGTTGACGAACTGGACTTGGGGCAATTAAAACATGGGCAACAGAGATTTGGATGACTTTAGGTTTCTGGAGCGTAGAAAGTGCAACACCAACCAGGACATGTTGGAATTGCCGAGTTGAGCAGTGGTAAAGATATTGAAGAAGTTGTGAATGAGAGTGCAAAAAAAGGTTGGCTAGATTGATCCCAAAACTGAGAAGTTATACCCGTGTGCAAAAGTTGAGAAACTGAGGCTATTTCTCTTGAAAAGAGAAAATGAGAGTGTGACCTGAGAGTGGTCTGCGGACAGGGATCGTGGGTAGAGGTGGGATCATCGAGGTGGCGGCGCGGGCTCGTTGGGCCGAAGGGCCAGTTTCCCGTGCTGTTTTGTTCTTTGTTCTTTGAATTACAGAAACACTTGACAGGCTAGTTATAAAGCAGATGTTTCCACGTGCAGAGTGACTAGAACTAGGGACCATTAAAAGAACACAGTCACTCAAATCCAATAGACAGCTCAAGAGAAACTACTTAACCAGCAAATAGTTAGAATGTGAAACTCCCTACCACACAAATTGGTTGAGGTGAATAACACAGATCAATTCAGGATGAAGGCAGAAGGGAACAGAGGAATATACTGATGGTGTGAGATGTAGGAAGATGAGAGGAAGGTCATGTGGTCAATGAACAACAGCTGGTCATCCAGCAGGGGACATAGAAACCCCTGCTTTTTGAAGACTGTTAAAATAAAACAGGTAAGTATAAAAGCATATCTTTAACAGTATATTGCCTTTCGCAGGTCTTTATGTTAGTTGAGACCAACTGAATACAAGACCACCCCACTTCCAGAGGGACACACCCCGAGAAAATCCCCTTACATGACCTCTATTTTGTAAATGCTACACAAGAGCCAGCACAGAATAGCCTCTGTCTGGCCTGCATCATTCCATGTTTTTATTTGTCTCATTCTATTTAGGGTGGTGTATTCGTCTCACGTTGGGTACAGTCTTGCACTGATCTCATATTGCAAAGAGTTATACATCACTTTGGTAGATTTACGTTTTAGCCATGTGTTATATAGAGTCAAGTATCAGACTCATAGAGTTCTGTAGTAGTCTTCATTTTGGATGATTTGTGTCTTAATCTCATGTTTGAAATGCTATGTTTGTAGTCAGCAGAGATGTTCATTGAGTGTCTTTAAGACAAAGGTAGATAGGTTCTTGATTAATAAGGGAATCAGCGGTTATAGGAAAAAGGCAGGAGAATGGGGATGAGAAAAATATCAGCCATGATTGGAGGGCGGAGCAGGCTCGATGGGCTGAGTGGCCAATTTTCTCCTATGTTTTATGATTGGTCTAATGGCAACGTGAGGACTTTTGTACGGGAACATTGTCATGCTTGGAATGCACTACTTGAAATTGTGGTGGAAGCAGATTGAATAATCCCTTTTAAAAAGGGATTTGGATGAAAAGAATGAACATCTGAATATGAAAAATTCACCAGACTATGAGGAAAGATCAGGAGTTTGCTTCCAATTGATTAATTGTTTTAAAGAATTGTTGCAGCCAAGATGGGATAAATGACCTCCCTCTGGATTGTAGAAGTTTATTATTTCAAGATTTTCCCGTTAGATAGAGAAAGATTCATCTACTAGTCTTGTGCTTGTAGTGTATTAGTTTCTTAGTCAGTAGAGATGTACATTAATCTCTTAAACAGTTGTGTGTTTAAAGTCATCGGCAAAAGAATACCAGGCGACACAGGGAGAAAGATATTTCGACATCAAGTTGTTACGATTGAGAATGCACAGTCTGATGATGGAAGCTGTTTCAATAATAACTGTCAAAAAAGAATTAGGTGAATAACTGAAGAGTAATAACCTACAGAGCTACGAGAGGAGAGCAAGAACTGGGACTAATTGGATAGCTTCTTCAAAGTACAAAGGCTGACTAGCCTCTTTCTATGCTGCATTGTGCGAAGATTATATTAGTCTTTAAGTTAATGTCATTTCATTTTGGGAAGAACGTGTATTAGGTTCGATCAGTGGTGATATATTCTCATCAGGTATCATTGTACATTAATCTCATTAAATAGCATTGTGTAAGAGTCTCGTGTTTGGTACAAGATATATTACATTTGTGTTAGGGGCAGTGATGGACTGTTTCCAGTTTGGTGAAGTTATGGATCAGTCAGTGCAGTGATCAGTTACGGGGAGCGTAATAACTCGAGGCAATGTAGCAAGTAAGAAACAAAAAGATTTTTTAATTGAGAAGAATGATGTACAATTCAGGGGTTAACAGCACAACCGTACAGGTCTGCTCTTATCAACACCCGAACTCCAGCCTCGGGGATGTTTTCCCTTGTTCCTGATTGACCCAAGTTCATGCATGCATACTCCTTTGGTTCCAGTCCAGTCTCATGGCCCACAAAACATTGCCCATTAAATGGGCCATGCCACTACTGTGAATATATATCTTGTGTTCAATACTGTGATCTATCAATTTGTGCATAGTTATGCATTGCATCATGTAGCGTGGTGTATTAGACTTATTTCTGGTAGTGGAACGTATTAATCTCATGTTAAGTTCATGTTTCTGTCCCACATTAGGTAAAATCATGTAAATTCTGTACTACTGTCATATTAGACAGAGGTGTGTACTCATTGAGTTGGGTAGACTTGATGTATTAGACTCAGTCACTACGGTCATGTGTTACTCTAATGTTAGTATCTTTTGTTACAATACTATTGTTGTTATGTACTAATGTACTATTATTGATTTGGTACAGTTGTGATGGATAGAATCATGCACTATATTTTATGAAGAGTCATATACTAATCTGGTCTTCAGTAGATTTTGTAATAGTTTCATAGAAGGTTTTGTGTTTGATAAATGAAACAGAGGTGGCGTGTTGAGAGATCCTATGTATGCTTAACCCTGTTTCCTTCAGTCTATGCAAAAACTTCATTTTAACTTATTTCTGCCTATGCAACTAACTCGACTACATGTGGAATCAGAAGGCTAAAGGTTAACTAAAAATTGACTGCATTTCCAAAGGGTACACAATGCAGGCAAACAACAGCATCATGGCAGCTGCAAGAATTATTTTTCTAAGACAGAGACATCTGCAGAAAACATTTCCGATAATGAGATAAGAATTGAAATGTCGTTTGGATTTTAGTCCATGTGTTTTTGAGATCTGTTCAAGTTCACTACAGGGGCCGGCAGTCTCCAAGTTCACTTTTCTTTTTCTTTTCTGTCTTGTTAATTTCTTTTTAAATGCTGTTTAATAAAAGAAAACTATTTTAAAACTCACATCAGTGCAGCCCGCTTCATCATTCAAATGAATGAATGGACCCAACACATGACAAGAAAAGCTTTTCAACATCATTTTATGATCTAGAATATAATCTGGTTAATGATAATTAATATTAGCTTTCAAAAGGGAATTAGATAAGTATTCTGCACAGGAAACAGAGCTATGTGAGAAGAGTAGAGGAGCTGGACTCCTTAGATAGCTCTCTCAAAGAGTTGGCATGGGCATGATGGACGAAATAACCTCAACGTGGATTGTTCCATTGTGTTATTCTATGATCTACTGGTCCCAGGATCATCAGAGTTATGTATCAGTCTCACCCTGATGGTTTCTCAGGTTGGGTAGCTTGTACAATAGTTAGCTACTTGGTGAGTTGGTACAGTGGTCTCGTGTTGGATAAAGTTGTTTATTGATGTCATTATGGGAATGTTACATGCACTTAGAAAAGTAGAGAAAATAGCAGATTCACTAAAACCTAACATCCCTGTCTTTGCAAAGATGAATGAAGAGCAGTCCTATTGAGCAAGTTTTCATTCTGCTTAGGTAAAATGCAAAAACAAAAAAATCTTGAAATGGGAGACTAAAAGCTGGAACCAGAAAAATAGATGATACATGTGGAATCTCTCAGGAGTGCACTGTTACGAAAAAGAATTATCCATTTTGTATTAAAGTTGAGACATTCTTGCTAATTATAAACTTTGATCCAAGTTTTCAACCGTCAAACCTGACCATTGTTTCCCCAAAGCTTACCCCTACAGTCACTCTTCCAAATCCAAGCTCACTTTGCCAAGTTACTGTATCCATTTGGATCCAGTTATCAGCATCCCCTACTTCCAAATCTTTCACACAGGCTCCAGGGATGATGTTACTTTTCAGAGTTTGGGCACAAACATATGGTGGGGGTAAATGCTCTCTGCAAAGTTGTGCTTGCGACAATAGGGTATGAGCAGTTTGAGTCTGTGCAGTGAAGGATTCCATCTTAAAAGGATTTTGCACCTACGTGCTGATGGAAAAGCTATTGTATTTTCTCCAACTCTCACATTTCAGACTAGCTCCCTTTCTTTCCAGTTAAGTCAGTACTGTTCCACTCACCACTCTCTATCCAAAAGGGGTCTCCTCCCTTTTCCAGCCAACTGCCAAAATACATCTTGGCACACCCCTTTCCCCTAAGTTAACACTGGACACTTTCCTTCTTTTCCATTCCATCCTTAAGCACTGCTCCCAAATTCTGCCCACTTCCTTATCCTTCCTCTACTTCTTCTACCTATTTATTTTCTCTTCATGTCTAAACATTTCCTTGTTTCAGATATTTCTGCCTATGCAACTAACTCTGCTAACTTGACTACATGTAGAATCAGAAGGCTAAATGTCATCTAAAAATTGACTGCATTCCCAAAAGGTACACAATGCAGGCAAACAACAGCATCGTGGCAGCTACATGAATCATTTTTCTAAGACAGAGACAATCTGGGAGGCATGGTAGCACAGTAGTTAGCACTGCTACTTCACAGCTCTAGGAACTTGGGTTTGCTTCCTGGCTTGGGTCACTGTTTGTTTGAAGTTTGCACATTCTCCTCTTGTCTGCATGGGTTTCCTCTGGGTGCTCCAATTTCCTCCTACAGTCTAAAGATGAGCAGATTGGGTTGATTGGCCATGCTAAAATTGCCCCTTAGTGTCCTGAGATGTGCAGGTTAGAGGGATTAGTAGGTAAATATGAGGGTGGGGCCTGGAGGAGATTGTGGTCGGTGCAGACTTGATGGGCCAAATGGCCTCTTTCTGCTCTGTAGGGTTTCTTTCTATTTCTATTGTTCTTTGTTCTCTTCATTTTCATCTTTCTGTGCTCAATGTCAGGCCTGTGTAAGAGTGGAAATTAGGAAAGGTTAAATAAGAACAACCTATCTTCGTAACTTAATTTTTAAATCCGCAATTTCGTACTGGTGACTAATTTTAATAATAACCAATCAAATTGGTTATTATCCTCATGATGTGATGGCATTGCAAAGTCTTTGTGAAGTTAAAACACTAATATTTAGACTATTTTGAGAAACTGAGTTTATAGATTGATTCAATAGATTGGTTAGTATCAACACCCATTTAAGAAGTCCGTTTTATGTTTGTATTAACCAGATGAAGGATAGCTTTACTGAGCACCAATATTCTTGTTGAACTGTTACATTTAATGATGGACCCACGCATACACCTGGGGCAGGTATAACACAGGAAGACCCAAGTACAGACTCGCTCCGGGTTATCTTGACAGTTTTCCAACTTCAAAACGCAGGGAAACCTCCTGAACTCCACTGGTGGGACTATTCAATTTCCCACAGAATTTACCCTAATGTTCTCAGTGAATGAGATTCTCTCTCTCTCTTCATGTTCTGAAATGACATTGGTAACTATGGTCTTCTGTGTTGGTCCATCATTATGCCTGGCAAGGTATTGGTGTACCATTTCCTTCTGTAGATGCCTGCCCAGGATTCTCTACCAGGCACCACCTCCCCCAGGCACTGTGTGGAATGTGTTTGAACCAGGGGATCCACCTTCGGGCATTGCTTTTTAAGTTGCTCGTGTGGCGACACCTTGCCCGCCACTGATTATATACCAGCAGTGATGGGATGGCCGCCTTGATGGTCTCAGTTTGCAGCTGGTGGGGGAAAGGCCATCCGTGATCCTTCCCATCCTGGATTTAATTAGGTACAGGCAGGAAGGCAGCAGGGTCCCCATCCTGCAAGCCCCAGCCCAATTACATACCCGTCCTCCCACTCCCAAGCTTGTCGCTGTAGGGCATTAAATTCTACCCCGTGTTTCAGCCTCACTAATGGCTGAGCTTGTGCGACTGAGTGGGAGCAGTTTTGGCAAGATTCTGCAGTAGATATTTGTTCTTTGAGTGTGTATAGTACTGGGAGAGATTAGATTTCTCCAGTGTAAGGAAATTCACACAAACCCAGAAGCAACAACAAATATGTATTTGAAATAAAAGTATTACATAGAACATGGAACATTACAGCACAGAACAGGCCCTTCGGCCTTCGATGTTGCGCCGACCAATATAAAAAGCAATGACCCTCCAAGCTAAACCATTCCCTTCTCTTCCATATACTTATCAACTAACCTCTTAAACGCCACCAAACTTGGTGCATCTACAGCTGCTGCAGGCAGGGCATTCCACTCCCGAACCACCCTTTGGGTAAAGAACCTACCTCTGATATCCGTCCTATAACTAGCACCCCTTAATTTAAAGCTGTGTCCCCTCGTGCTAGCTTTCTCCATCCTAGGAAAAAGGCTATCACTGTCCACCCTATCTAAACCTCTAATCATCTATATGTTTCGATTAGGTCCCCTCTTAGCCGCCTCCTTTCTAACGAAAACAACCTCAAATCCCTCAGCCTCTCTTCATAAGACCTGCCCTCCATACCAGCAACATCCTGGTAAACCTCCTCTGTACCCTCTCCAATGCCTCCACATCTTTCTTATAATGTGGGGACCAGAACTGCACACAATACTCAAGTGCGGCCGCACTAGAGTTTTGTACAGTTGCAACATGACGTTGCGGCTCCGAAATTCAATCCCCCTACCAATAAAGCTAAGACTCCGTATGCCTTCTTAACAACCTTATCGACTTGACTGCCTACTTTCAGGGATCTATGCACAAATACACCAAGATCCCTCTGTTCATCAACACTATTAAGAATCCTACCATTAGCCCTATACTCTACACATTTATTATTCCTGCCAACGTGCATTACCTCACACTTTTCCACATTAAACTCCATTTGCCACCTCTCGGCCCAGCTCTGCAACTTGTCCAAGTCTCTCTGCAAACTATAACACCCCTCTTCACTATCTACAACTCCACCGACTTTAGTGTCATCTGCAAATTTACTAATCCATCCTTCAATACCCTCATCCAGATCATTTATAAAAATTACAAACAGCAGGGGCCCCAAAACAGACCCCTGAGGTACACCACTTGTAACGGAACTCCACGATGAATATCTCCCATCAACCACCACCCTCTGTCTTCTATCTGATAGCCAATTCCTAACCCAATTAGCTAAATCACCCTCTATCCCATACATCTGCATTTTCTGCAGAAGTCTTCCATGGGCCACCTTATCAAACGCCTTACTAAAGTCCATATATACCACATTAACCGCCTTACCCCCATCCACCTCTTTAGTCACTTTTTCAAAAAACTCAATGAGGGTAGTAAGGCACGACCTACCCTTCACAAAACCATGCTGACTATCCCCAATCAATTCATTTCTCTCTAAATAACTATAAATCCTATCCCTAATAATTCTCTACAATACTTTGCCCACAACAGAAGTAAGACTCACTGGCCTATAATTCCCTGGAAGGTCTCTCTTCCCCTTCGTGAACAATGGGACCACATTCGCTATCCTCCAGTCCTCCGGAACCACACCCGTAACCAACGACGACCTGAAGATCAGAGCCAGAGGCTCTGCAATCTCCTCTCTTGCCTCCCAGAGAATCCTAGGGTAAATCCCGTCCGGCCCAGGGGACTTATCCAACTTCAAACCCTCGAGAATATCTAGAACATCCTCCCTATCTACTTCGATACCTTCCAGTTTGCTACCCTGTACCTCAGTGTTCTCCATAACTACATTTACATCTCCCTGCGTGAATACCGAAGAGAAATATTTATTCAGTGCCTCTCCAATCTCTTCAGCCTCCACGCACAACTTCCCACTGCTGTCTATGACTGGCCCTACTCTTGTCCTAACCAATCTTCTATTCTTAACATATCTAAAGAAAGCTTTAGGATTCTCCTTAATCCTATCAGCCAACGTCTTCTCGTGTCCTCTCTTAGCTCTCCTCAATTCACTCTTTAGCTCCCTCCTGGCTAATCTATAGCTATCCATTGCACTAACCGAGCCTTCAAGCCTCATCCTGACGTAAGCCTCCTTTTTCCTTTTAACCAGCAAATCAACTTTTTTCGTACACCAAGGTTCTCTTACTGGACCATTTCCTCCTTGCCTGACAGGGACATACTTATCAAGGACTCGCAGCAGCTGCTCCTTGAATAAGCTCCACATTCCAGATGTTCCCAGTCCCTGTAGTTTCCTAGTACAATCTATGCACCCTAATTCTCTCCTGATGGCCTCATAATTACCCTTCCCCCAGCTATAACTACTGCCCCCAGCTTCATGCCTATCCGTATCCATCACTAAGGTGAACGTAACCGAATTGTGGTCACTATCACCAAAATGTTCACTAACTTCAAGCCTAACACCTGGTCTGGCTCATTGCCCAGCACCAAATCCAATGTAGCCTCACCTCTAGTTGGCCTATCTACATACTGAGTCAAAAAACCTTCCTGCACACTTTGTATAAACACTGACCCCTCTAACGAGCTAGAGCTATAGCTATTCCAATCAATATTAGTAAAGTTAAAGTCCCCATAACAATTACCCTATTACTTTCACTCCTGTCCAGGATCGACTTTGCAATCCTTTCCTCTACCTCTCTAGAACTTTTTGGAGGTCTATAAAAGACTCCCAACAGGGTGACCTCTCCTCTCCTGTTTCTAATCTCAGCCCATACTACCTCAACAGACAAGTCCTCATCAAACTTCTGTTCTGTCACTGTGATACAGTCTTTGACTAATAATGCCACTCCTCCCCCCCTTCTACCTCCTTCTCTACTCCGACTAAAGCATTTGAACCCCGGAACCTGCAACATCCATTCTTTTCCCTGCTCTACCCAAGTCTCTGAAATGGCCACAACATCGAAGTTCCAGGTACTGGTCCAAGCTGCAAGTTCCTCCCCCTTATTGCGAATACTCCTTGCATTAAAGTATACGCATTTCAAACCATGCCCTACCCCACCTGCACACTGCTGTGTTTTACAGCTTTCCTCTATGACCCTTATGTACCACTTAAAGGAATAAATGTAAGAATGAAGCCAATGGCATTCATCTTTCATCACACCGCCCTGGGGAAGCATTTTGTAAAGTATTTTAAAGACTATTACCAATTGTTTTTAGAGGATCTTTGTTGTGTATGGAGTTCGGGTGGCATGGTGGCACAGTGGGTTAGCACCTCACAGCACCAGGGACCTGGGTTTGATTCCTGGCTTGGATCATTGCGTGAAAGTCTGCATGTTCTCCCCATGTCTGGGTGTGTTTCCTCCCACAGTCCAAAGATGTGCGTGTTAGGTGCATTGGCCATGCTAAATTCTTCCTTAGTGTACCCAACCAGGCGCTGGAGTGTGACGACTGGGGGATTTTCACAGTGGCTTCCTTGCAGTGTTTTTTGTGGAGCCTACTTGTAACGCTAAGAGATAAACGTTACCTGTGTCCATGTTAAATGTTTCAGACACTTTGGGTAATTTCTTTCCTTTGTAGCACATTTTTTTTGGTGATTTCGCTCCCCACTTTGCTGTATAATTCTTGCCTAAAGCAGACAGCAGGACCAGCCAGTGCCCTCCATTACCTGTGCCATGCTCAAACCTAGTGCCAGGAGAACCACTGCAGAAAAACATTGTGGAGCACTTCTCCCCTCCAGGGCGCACCAGGCTTGAGTGCTCGACTCTGAACTGTCGATACTCCTGTGAGGAAATTTCCAAGTCAGAAAATGTGAAGACAAACTCCAACACTCCCCAAGTTCACTGCAGGTATGGCCCTACTACCTTCAAAAATTACCCAGCCGTCACATAACCTTGTGTTTGTTCTCCGTGCAGGCAACATAAGCCCTCTGATGAGCCAGCTGTCTTCCAGCTCAGCGTATGATCAAGAGGAAAACTGATTTACGGCTGAAGGAAATGGCTTTGAGGCATTGGGTGCTCACTCAGCTCGGAAGATGGAGGGTTTTTATTTGGTTGCTCTGTGTCCTAATCACCTCTGTAACTCTTCTGATGATTTCCCTGGTCGTTCCTGGTAAGTTCTGCTGCCCCTTGCCTTTTCAGTATTAAGGTCGGGTAAGAAGCCCCTGGCTTTGTATCTTGAGTTTTTTTAATTTTAAGTAAAGTTGTAGTAAAGGAACAAACAATTACCTACTTGGCAAAGCTAACAATTATTTTGTAACTAACTTCTGCTAACTTGGTGCTTTCCATTTTATAAAGAATGCATTCTTCACACTTATTGAAAAGGTTCACGTTACAATTAAATCCGTGCTTCTGTTTCCATGCAAATTGTGCCAACATTATTAACTCACCAATATGATATTTCTCCCCATGCCCTAGAATATGGGATCATAGGCAAGACAATAGAGTGGTTTGCTAGGCTGCTTCAGAAAGCAGTTGGGAGCGATCTATATTGGTGTGGTAATAGAATCGCACATAGGCCAGCAAGAAGGAATGACAGGAAAGATTTGAGTGAACCAGTTGGGTTTTAAACAAAAAAAAAATTGACATTTTCATGATCATTTTTCTAAAGCCAGTTTTTTATTGAATTTGACTTGCCACGGTGGGATTTGAACTCACGTTCTCTGGGTCACAGAGTTACAGCATGGAAACAGGCCCTTTGGCCCAGTTTGTCCATGACACCCTTTTCTCAAAATCCATAAGCTCATTTCAATTGTCCGTATTTGGCCCATATCCCTGTATGTCCATCATATCCATGTAACTATCTCATTGCTTTTTAAAAGATAAAATTGTACCTGCCTCTACTACTATCTACGGCAGCTTGTTCCAGACACTCTGTGTGAAAAAAGACCCCTCAGGACACTTTTGCATCTCTCCCCTGCCCAGTGATATAAACTAGGACACTGTTATACTCAAATTGCAATGACCAGCAGCTAAATTTGGGCTGGTTCCTTCTAGTGCAAATTACTTTAAAGATATTTTCTACCTTCCTTTTTTGCCAGGACCCCTGTTCTACTCTTGTTTTTGACTCAAGGTTCATGTTTCTGGCTGTTAAATTCAGTTCCAAATACAATTCAGCCTTTCATAGCCCACACTGCCCTCTACAGCCACTAACACAAACTGCAGCAGCCCACTTATTCTGACAGAGACAGTCGTGGGTTGAATCGAATATTGAGATATCAGGATAACACTGAAAGAGCAAAGGGCTCCTAATTATCGGGAAAAACGAAAAATCCAATTAACAGCCAAACATAAAGCTCTAACAGCATACTGGGAGGGCACTGGGGTGGCACAGTGGTTAGCACTGCTGCCTCACAGTGCCAGGGACTGGATTCGATTCCGCCCTTGGGTGCCTGTGTGGAGTTTGCACATTTTCCCTCAATCTGCATAGGCTTTCTTCGGGTGCTCCGGTTTCCTTACACTCTCCAGACAGTGTGTGGGTTAGGTTGATAAATTGCCCCTTCGTATCAGGGGATTAGCAGGGTAAATTTATGGAATTAGAGGGATAGGACCTGAATGGGATTGTTGTCAGTGCAGACTCGATGGGCCGAATGGCCTCCTGCTAACCTGAAGGAATTTTATGATTTGTTCCAGTATGACTCTCTGAAAGGTGTATCCTAATAATTCCTCTCTTTTGCTCGTTCCCTGTTGCTCTTTTATGACACTGAATATTGTGGAACTTTTGACCCTTTGTTGCTGTGCAGCAGCAAACATCAAGTGGTCTGAAGGACCTACAAAAGTGGGGAGATGGTTTGCGGCCCTGCTCTGAAATTCAATTGCAGCATTTCACAGAGTGCAATAGTCAGAGAAAACTCTGCAGGAAATAGGCACGACTGTTACAGCAAGACAAACACACGGCATGACATATCGTAGGAATAAATAGATCATTGAGAAATAAGCATTATTATCCAAAAAAGGTCTCATGAAGGACTTACATCCTGTCTTTCCTTTCCCTCAGAAACCGAACACATTTCGAAGCGTGAAGTCACAAGTAAGTAGCTCTTTTGTAACCGTGGCCAGAATGTTGCTGGGGTCTGGAGGGCTGGCGGGGAGGGAGGTTTGAGGGAGTTTCAATAGTGAGTTGAATGGAGAGTGGAGCAGGGGTGGGCGGGGGGGTTAACTGTGGGCCAGCTAAGTGGAAACAGTCCACAAATTTTAAAATGGGAGGGTAGCAGGGGCCTCCAGCGTTAATATCAGCTCAATATCTCAAGAGTTTAGAATTGTACAATTTAATGGATATAGACACAAGCATAATTAAGCAGAAAAATGCAGATCCCCGTGACATAAACAGAACCACATAAACACAGTCACACAAAATACAGATGCATATATACACACGAATACAAGTGTGTGTGTGTGTGTCTGTGTGTGCATCTTGCGCATAACTGTTTTGATTTAGGATAGTAATGTAACAACGCTAATACAGGTAGTACAACTTGTCTATTCCGAATTCCCATCACCTTCTTTCCTCTTCAAAGACTAAAGGGATAATGCACCTCAGTTTCTGGAGAGAATGGCAACTCACGGACAGTGTTGCTGTGGCAATAAGTCTAATAGACCCAGTCACCAGTAAATCTGTTGGTAAGATCATTATGGGAAATGTCCACTAGGGGTAATAATAGGTATCCCATGTCCCTAAGGCATGAATTCAGGAAGAGTTGGGATGATCCATACTAGCTATGAAATCTGAATAGTATTGCTGTGAGCTGATGCAGGAATATGAAAAATGGATGGGAATGTAATACTCCCGTTCTCTGGGATTCTCTGACTTTGTTACGGACAAGAGGGGGATTTATTAAAACAGCCATGATTTCGCCTCTCGCCACTCATCCATAAACAGAAAGGTGTTATTGATTTTAATTTCCCCTTTTATAAGTGGCATATTTCACAATCCCTCAGTTTTGGTGTAATTCCATTTCTATCAATAATCCCACAGCAACCCAGGATAGAGTGAATTTAGTAGGTTTGTTTATTTATGCAAACTCAGAACACAGGAGAGGGTGTTAGCACATAGCTCCCTGTGAATTCATACGATAAGGAGGCATAGAGAAATAATGATTTATTGCAAAAAGATCACATTATTGCTTCACATGGGTCCAAAGTCCAGAAATAAAGTCCAATGGTGTATTCCTTCACAGAGATTGGCAGGTTGTAAACTGGATAATTCACTTTCACAGTTGAGATGACTTCCATGACTAAATAGGGACGCAGAGGTGAATTAGCCTACTGGGCATTGGTAAAAAAATTCAGAAGCTTCAATAAAAAAAGAGATGATGGGGACCATGCATTCAAATGTGGACAGAGCCCCTTTTCTGAGGTATTGTTTGGAAGCTGGCAGACTGATTTGCAGTACAGTAAGACTGTATAGCCCCAGCTATGGCAGGGTCTTGTCAAATAGTTCCCACCTCTCTACTTAAGGTTTGACAAAGGGTGTCTATTCCTTTGTCAGGGTTCCTGATAATATTTGTTTTAATCTTTAAGAATTTAAAAGAACGGTTACAGCATCCTTTGTCCTAGCAATCGACTTGACCATACTTAAGCCAAGATACCTGGCACACTAATGAGATGCAGGGATTAAATTTGCTGTTGCATATCATTATGGAGACTAACTGAGGCACACCAACAGACACAAACCCCATCCTGTAACTGCGTGCTTCCAGCATTTCTGTGGCAAGTTTCTTGTATCAGTTGTGGCTCAGCAGTAGATAATTTGAGTCCCAAAGCAATTGCCCTGGCCAGGATGAAGTTGTATCCATTGGGAACCCCATGGAGCTCTGAGAAGATGAATTTGCCACGCAAATTCATGCGAAGGGTTGCATATAGTAGATGAAATACTAATATGTTGGCAGGAAACAAAATCCTTTTGGGCAAACCTGTCTTTCTTCAAACAGCCAAATGTAACCTGCACGAGGGTGATCTCTCTGCCCAGCCTTTGGTTTAGCATTTCAACTCAATTCAATCATCAAACAGACCTGTTTACCCAGGTATGCTTTCCTGAAGATAGAACTCTTGCAACTCCCCTACCCCACACCTATATCACATTGGCACAGTGGTTAACACGGCTGCCTCATAGCTCCAAGGTTTGATTCCAGTCTCGGGTGACTGTCTGTGTGGAGTTTGCCAGGGGTTTCCTTCAGGGACTGGCTCTGGTTTCCTGCCAGTCAGAAAGATGTGCTGGTTTGGTGCGTTGGCTAAATTCTCCCTCAGTGTACCCGAACAGGCGCAAGAGTGTGGCGACTAGAGGATTTTTACAGTAACTTCATTGCAGTGTTAATGTAAGCCTATTTGTTACACTAATAAATAAGAATTGGGAAACACATATATAATTTCACGGCTCTGGGAATTCCATTGACTTGCTAGTCTTGGAAATTCCTCCTTCTCATTTGTGCTGCTACCAGTTATTCTGTTAAAGATGGGAATATTAAATAGTATATTAAACACTGAGAACTGCTCATATTGGCATTTTAATATCCTTATAATTGACTTGAGACTTTAAAATTTTGCATATACCTTCCAGTACTAACTAGTAATGTGTTTCCCACTATCATTTTAGATGATTCAACATCAACTCCAGCTCATAAAGGTAAGAAGAGCTCCTTTGGATTAATATCAACATTTTTCTTATTCATTAGTTCACATACCATATTTATATTGTGACTAATATTCTTGAGTATCCGATAGATACTAGTATCTGAAATGTCTTATGTGAATTAGGATTGGAAATCAGATTGTTTTACATTAAATTACTGAGGATATGCAAGAGGGAAACAGCTTTATTCAGCTTAGCCAAGGTCTCCTGGAATATATCTCCCATTGGAGTCTTCTAAGCTTCCTTATCTAACCCTGTCAGTTTAATTCTTAATAACATGCTCGCTCAGGCTTTTTTGGCTTCCTTTTTGTTGCATCTATAATATTAGCCTCAAACGCTTCTGAGAGTAGAGGAGTTCATGTTCTCACCATTCTCTAGATGAAAATGTTTTTGTTGAATCATCTAGTGATTTTTAATGTTGCACACAATTGGAAACACTTCCTCTGAGCTAAATTTTCACAATAGAGGCAGATAGCTTGAGTTAGAAACTTTTGATATAAAGCACCAGGTCACGTAATGTTTTTGTTTGTGAGGTTGGAGGTGGGGTTGGGGCAGGATTGACTTGGATCCTGGAAGCAAATCAGACACAGACACAGGGACCAGCAATGTCAAGATAGGCTAATCAGAATGCCTACGTGAATGTTTGGGACTTCAACTCAGTCTCATGCTCTCTAACCCTCAGCCTATACTCACTCTCCATGCCCCTTCATATTCCCACCCTCCCACTCCATGTCAAGTCCATAGCCATTCATCTAGTATCCAGTGTGGGTAGACATTACGGATCATGTAAAGATGAAAAAAGAGTAAACTCTTAACAATCTAATAGCCTTCCCGCTCATTAGTACATGATGTAGAAAAAAAACCTTTCATTCATGAAATCCTTCAAGTGGTCAATCTGTTATAGAAACAACAAACTTCTATTTAATAACCAGATAAAAGACAGCTAATCCTTTAATAGCCACTTTAAACTTTCAATCAACATGTAAACTCAGCCTTCCGGAGTGCATTGAAACTTTTTAAACTCAACCAAGCATTCATAATGGGCTCAACTACAATGATAGCCCTTGGGAAATGTCAACAATGAACTCGACTGAAATTTCAGGAACAGATGGTAATGGGTTTTTCTGAGCTATACCAAATGGCCTATCAATTGCTGAGAGAATATCTGGTTGTTACCACATTGTTGTTTGCTGGAGCTTGTAACTAATAGCTTCGCTGCCATCTTTCTGTTAGCACAGGGGTTAACACACTTCAAAAGTAGTAGCAAACTGCAATGTCTGATCTTGTGAAACGCATTGTAAAAATAAAAACAAAGCATTGGAAAAACTCAGCAGGCCTGGCAGCATCTGCGGGAGAGGATAACAAAGGCTTCAAAGCCAAGATGACACTTTCTTTGACTTTTACAAGGAGTGCGGGTAGTGGTGGGAACATCGGGGTGGCGGCGCGGGCTTGTTGGGCCGAAGGACCTGTTTCCTGTGCTGTTTTGTTCTTTGTTTTGTTCTATTGGGCAGTTCATTTAATGGAGCATGCAGATGGAGAAGGGAGACTTGACAAGTTGGTTAAACACCTGGTTTCTCTTTTTTTTTTCAAATTAACAGTTTTCACAAAGTGTTTTAATGTTCTGACCCCAGCAGTCCGCTTGGTGAATGGTCGGAATTCATGCCAAGGCCTTCTGGAAATCGTTTACAATGGAACGTGGGGGACAGTGTGCGATGATGACTGGGACATTGTCGACGCAAACGTGGTTTGCCAACAGCTCGGATGTGGGCGTGCCCTTCCTGTGGCAGGAAATTTGCCCTTTGGCAAAGGGGCAGGGGTAATCCTGCTGGACAATGTGGAGTGCAAAGGGACGGAGTCTTCGCTGAGTGAGTGTGGAAGCTTGGGCTGGGCCATCCACAACTGCAACCATTATGAGGATGTGGCTGTCATATGCAACGGTACAAAATTTAGCTTAAATCCTAGACCTGAGAACTGCTTAGACTGGTAAATCCCTCAACAGTCTAGTCAATATAACCCATCCCAACGGACAGCCAAACTCACGGCAGGATTGAGCAAATTGATGCCCGCCCCACCCCATCTTGCTATCGTTATTTACATTTGGATGGATAATTTCAGGTTTGCGTCAGTTCATTTTTCGACCTATATTCCCATTCCGCCTCCCAAAATTTTCTGGAGTACAGGTAAAGGAAAGCGGAAAGCTATGTTGCCAGGAACCCACTGTCTTTTTCCTCAATGTACAACTGCTGTGGCATTGCTGTCAAAGAAGATCCCATCTGAAACACCTAAATATAATGTCGCACAGTGGTTAGCATTACTGTCTCTCAATGCCAGGGACCTGGGTTCAATTCCCAGCTTGGGCTACTGTCTGGTGCAGAGTCTGCACATTCTCCCTGTATCTGCATGGGTTCTGTCTGGGTGCTCTGGTTTCCTGCCACAGTCCAAACGACGTGCTAGTTAGGTGCATTGACCATGCTAAATTCTTCCTGTGTGTACCCAAACAGGTAAGAAGTCTCACAACACCAGGTTAAAGTCCAATAAGTTTATTTGATAGTAAACTCACAAGCTTTTGGAAACGCTATTCCTTCATTAGATCTGTGGGAGATTCTGATCAGAGAAGGACATATAAAGGCCCTTCTCTGATCAGAACTTCCCACACACCTGACGAAGGAACAGAATTTCCGAAAGCTTGTGAGTTTAGTATCAAATAAACTGGTTGGACTTTAACCTGGTGCTGTGAGACTTCATACTGTGTTTGCCCCAGTCCAACACTGGCATCTCCGCATTTTCTCCACAGTGTGGCTCCCGTATCAAAAGAATGGGTAGAAGTGGTAAACCTGAGTCGCTTCCAGACCAGGGCTGAGGTCTGGAGACCCCTGAAGGTAGCGACAAGAAAATTTTAAACTTAGCTCCCTTTTATGTTAAGGGTCTGGTTAACAGCAGTGCCTAATGAAGCCTAGAACACTTCCATCACCATTCATTTAATCGACCAGCAGTCTAACCGCTGACATTTCAGTGACTGTGCTGGAGCAGGAGCTGGAAGCGACTGGTTTACAGCTCTTGCTCCACCACAGTCACCCGCAGGCAGCCAGATTGTGGATTTTCAGTCCTCCATAAATAAAAAATGGCATTTGGAGTAAATCAACTGTAGATCAAAGCTGCCCTTCAGTGGATTATCCAAGGTGCAATTTTAACTGATGTTTCTGCCTCTAGATTTCAGCTCCACACCAATCAACCAGATCAACAAAAGCGAAGTATCTGCCTGGGAATACAAACAAGGTAATCCTCCTACAATAATTCCACAGTCTGTGTAATATTTGTTGCCTTGAGTGATGGTCTAGTTACAGGATTACAATACTGTGGGGCTATTGCAATGCGAAAGAGAGCAGAGACTGCCGGTCTTTAGAAGTCTGAGTGCTGACAAGGTTGGACATTCACATTTCTTTGAGCAAGACATCATTCCAGGCTCCACTATTAAAGCCATTTAGCCCATGCCTATGAGTTGCTGCAGCTCTAGTTATGAGTTGTCTTTCTCTTCCTCCGTGGTCAAAGGCTCTTTGTATTATGAAGCTGTAGAAGAAGACACAATAAATACTAGATAGACCATTGCTTCTCATAGGTAGATGGACCCACCATCATGCATTTTTCAAATGTATTCACAAGTATGAAGCAAACAGCCAAAGACACTTCTTCCCAACAACATTTCAGACTGCATCCCCTGGGTTATATAGTAGATCCAGACTGTCTCTCTTGTTGCCTTAAGTTCTGGCTGTGATGTTATTACTGCACGTGGAACTATATAAGCTATTTAATAAACAGAGAACAGTCCAACCCTGCTGAAGAAACATGAAATCTTTAATTGTATGAATGTAAATGGAAATTAACCATTTTTTCTTTTTACAGGGGAGGGCAACATCCGTTTAGTCAATGGCTACAACTCCTGCCAAGGCAGAGTGGAGATAAAGTACAGAGGACAGTGGGGAACAATTTGCGATGATGACTGGGGCATAAATGATGCCAAAGTTGTGTGCCAGCAGATGGGCTGCGGCACAGCGATATCCTCCACCACCAATTCGTACTTTGGGTATGGAAAGGGGTTGATTCTGTTGGACAATGTAAACTGTGATGGGAGTGAGCCCTCATTATTGAACTGTCACAGCCTGGGATGGGGTGTACACAACTGTGGGCACCATGAAGATGCAGGAGTCATCTGTGCAGGTAACGTTTCCTTCAAAACCATCTGATCTTACTAACTTGTATAGCAAATAGTAATTCAATCTATCCACTCTCCTCCCCCTACAGAACAAAAAAGACTTGTTTATTTTTCCTCTCTAACCAAATTAATGTGGTTTCACTGATGTGTTGCCAGGTAAATGCGTCACCAAAGTACTAACCATGCTGAATATTACCAAATACAATGTTAAGAACTAAATGCATCATATGGTAAAGTTTGAGCATTTCAAGCTCTGTGTTTGGTAGGAGATAACAACATCGAGCTTTGGAGCAGGAGTTGACCATTTAGTCCTTCAAGCCTGCTGCCATTCAATGAGATCATAGCTGGCCTAGTTGTGTCTCAACTCCAACTTCCTGTCAGCTGCCTATTAACCCTTCATTCTCTTGTTTATCCTCTGAAAAGTATTGCAAAGTTGGGTAGAGCAATTGTGAATTGGTGTTTGTAAAATTCTAAAATGCTGGAGGGGGAAATCTATGCATGGTCCCTTTAAAAAGATGATGCTCTTTCTGTGTTTGGAAAGTTTAAAAAAAAAATGCAAATACCGAGAGAGTGCCCAAACTGAATTTGTATTGGAAGGCCAAGCAGCAAGGTTACCAAGGCAACAAGTTTTCAGGCATTTGGATTACTTGAATTCAACCCATCAATTTTAATTAAGCATCTAGCTACCAAGAACCTATTAAATTTAAATCTGATGGTTTCAGCAACCTTAGACCAATCCTACTGTGGGGGATATTGGTATGTGATCACAGTATAAAAGGAAAGAGGCAGAACGACAGAGGACAGCAACTGCCACCCACTTCAGCTCAAAGCCTCATCTAGATAGCAAAGAAAAATCAACAGTAAAGGCCCAAAATATTCCAGAAGACACAAAACCTGGTTGTAATTTAGAGAGTGATTAAATTCTATTTTTTTTGTTAATAAATGGAATTGTATTTAGCTTAACAACGTTTCGTTGGAATCATATTTTATTCGATTTGCTAATAGTTTAGTTGACTTTGATGTTAGATAAATAAATTGCTATTTGTTGATTTTAGAGAGAATGTCAGGGAGTTATTTTGATTTAACCACTAAAAGTTGCTGAAGAGCAGATCACTTCACACTCTGTTTTACAGACTGTGCGATGAGATACTCCTCTTCTGAGTGGTTAGGTGTTAGCTCTCAGAGGAGGGGAATCCACCTCCACTTCATAACAAAAGGGGATGCTTGATGTGGGTTGTTCCTGTGCTTGTTGTTTCTGAGACAGGGATTATGCAGGTTTCATGTTGCATCATTCCATACAAAGCATACTGTTGAGTGACTGTATTGCTAGATCAGGGTGCTCAAAATCCTAAAAGGTGAACACAAGTTCAAGTGGAGTTGCATTGAGGCTGGATTGAGTGCTGTAGGTCATTGCAAAAGTTAGACACAAGAATGCCACACCATAGCAGAGAGCACACTGCAGGTTGCTCTGTTTGTGCACTGGATGATGCCCTCTTGCAGGACACAGGGAGGAGGAGAGATGCCACCTATTCACAGGGGAATAGGAGGCTTTCTAAACAAACTCTCAGAAGGCAGTGGGAGCAGATGGCGTGGAGATCAATGCCAAGATACCTGGATGCAGTGCCACAAGATGTTCAGTGACCTTACATGAAAGGTCAAGGTGAGCAGTTGCATCTGCAAAAGTCACATTAACCTCAGATACTGCTCAATGCCTTATCTCAACCAGTCATCCACCAACTACCTCACTCACAGCTCATTGCCATCTTCATAGCTTCATCTCAACCTTAGCACTCCTGAAAATGTCACACCACACCTTGCAGCTTGCACACCCTGCTAGCTGTTCAACCATGATAGCCACATCAAATCAATACATAATGCAACACTCATTAACATTCTCCCCTCTCTCTTACATAGCCAAAGGCAACAGGGGGAATGGGCATGTTGTAACTCACTGCTCATTTACTGAGCACAGAAGGGATCTGGGGCCAGTCAATTCCTTAACATAAGTTTGTTCACAAAACCCCGAGAACACAGGTAGGCTATCTTTCCCTCCCACCCACATGCTGGAAACCAGTTCTTGTATGTACTTAAGGATAATGTCCTAATCTTTCCCCAGTTAGTAAGCTGCTCTCATTTATAACATATATACACTTATAACCACCGTGACGGTGGTTAGCACTGCTATCTCACAGTGCCAGGGAACGGGTTCGATTCCAAGCTTAGAATCGTAGAATCCTTACAGTCCAGAAGGAGGGCATTCAGCCCATTGTGTCTGTACCTGACCACAATCCCACCCAGGCTCTATTCCCGTAATTGCACACATTTACCCTGCTAATTCTCCTGACACTAAGATCAATTTAACGTTGCCAGCCAACCTAACACGCACATCTTTGGATTGTGGGAGGAAACCAGAGCACTCAGAGGAAACCCACACAGACACGGGGAGAACATGCAAACTCCACATTGACAATGACCTGAGGCAGAAGTGAACCTGAGTCCCTGGCACTGTGATGCCACAATGCCTAACCATTATGCCACCGTGCTGCTTGGGTCACTGTCTGTGTGGAATCTGCACGTTCTCCCTGTGTCTGCGTGGGTTTCCTTTGGATGCTCCGGTTTGCTCCCACAGTCTGAAAGACATGCTGGTTAGATGCATTGGCCATCATAAATTCTCCCTCGGTGTACCCGAACAGGCACCAGAATGTGGTGACTAGGGGATTTTCTCAATAACTTCATTGCAGTATGAATATAAGCCTAGTGGTGACCCTAATTATTAAACTTTAACTTGAGGATACACTTCATTGTGACAAGGTTGCAATGTTAACATGGCACAGCTGTATATCCACACCTACCGCCCCCCACACCCCCCACCCCCTCCACTCCAGCACTCATGGAAGAGACAGTGTTCACCAGCATTGGTGTGCAATGATTGAAGCTGTGGCCAGTGGTGAGGCTGAAACCCACTGAACATGACGATGTGCTCAAATGTATTCATCCTTCTCTCCTCCCACTTCCCCCTCATGCTGCAATCTCTCAGATAGCCAAGACCTGCAACCTGGAAAGGCAGTAGTAGGACAGAAATAGGTGTAAGAACAGGAAGACCATGATGAATGAAAAATATTGCCACTCAATGTCTCATTCAATGTTTCAATGCCGGTGACACTGGCACTGTGTACGGCTTTGAGGGTGGTTTAGAAATATGGTGAGACATCACGCATAAATAACCTGCAGACAGGTCAGAGGACAAGGATAGCACAGATGGCAGATCACTGGAGACTGAAGTTGTATGAATCCTGCTGTTAAGGACTCAGCTGGACCAGGATTTGAATTACCTCACTATGTTAGGGGTTGTGAGTTTTAACAGAAAGAAATATGTGGTTTGCATGCATCGATTCAGACTAACACACAACAGGTTTATTGCAAGAGCTCTTCTCTGCACTGCACCAAGTACAAAATTGAAATTAAAATAGCAGGCTGAGCACACACCCTAATTACATCACCATCAAATCAGTTTTTAAAGCAACTTTTCAACTTTTTTAAATCGATAACAAGGGTACAGAAGAAGACTGGTGGGAATGCACAATGAAATGTAATGGCAAACCTGACAGGGAGCCTAGGGTCAATGTCAAGGGAATTGGTGAACCCAAATTGAGCATTTGTGAGCAGGTAATTGCTGAGCAAATGCCACTTAGTAGCACTGTTGATGGCCCCCTTCTGTCGCTTTATCTTTTGTGATTCATGCACTGTGACACCCAGGACTCTCTGAATCTCATAGCTCTGCAATCTTTTCTTAAAATTCATTTGGGGGACATGGGTGTCACTGCCTGGGCCAACATTTATTACCCATCCATGGTTGCCAGAAGGCAGTTGAGCGTCAACCACATTACTGTGGCTCTGGAGTCACATGTAGGCCAGACAAGTAAGGATGGCAGGTTTCCTTCCCAAACAACAGATGGGTTTTTTTCCCCGACAATCAACAATCGTTTCATGGTCGTCAGTAGATTCTTAATTCCAGATACTTTTCATTGAACTCAAATTGCATCACCTGCCGTGGCGGGATTTGAACTGGGGTCCCCAGAGCATTACGTGAACTTCTGGATTAATAACCTAGCAATAATACCACTAGGCCAGCGCTTCCCCTCTCTTACCATTTAGATAATATATTTTTTATTCTTCCTGCCAAAATGGTGATCCTCACGCAGTAAGGTGTGGGACTGTTGTGAATGGAGAATTGGGATTGTGTTCACTGTGCTACAGTCAGATGAGTCAATCACAGAGAATTTGGCTTTGCCTCTGCTGCTTGGTATATAGCTGGTGGCAGGGCCTCGTGATGGACCCATAGGAGCTGTTATAATACTGAGGCCAAGCAGCACCTTCACTCTCTGCAAATCTCAACACACATTCTGCAGAGTACTGCAAGCTTATTGGACTGGTCAAAGCAGTGAAAGCGTTTGTCAGCATCAACCACTTAAGAGATTTCACACACTTGGAAACAATATCAGTGCCAAGAAGTTAAAATTGGGTCCAATAATTTTGGAAAAAAGGAGTATGAAGCTTTTTTGTAAAATATATAAATCAATAATGAGGATAGTCCCTTCATGGGATCAGATTCTATCTGGGTAATGATGACTCCCAGCTCTCTCTGCACCAGCTCAATAGCCCCCCTCTGTGAAATTACCTGTCCAATACGAGATCCTTCCGGAAAGTGCAGCTGAGTCTATTCGCCTCTCCAGATATAAGCTAAACCAAACCATACGAAACCTGGGCCCAGTGTTGACTCAGAGCACTGTTTACCATCTCACAACCTAGAAATTTCTGTCTCTATAGCATTCTCAGTCTCTGCTCTCAGCTCCTCTGCCGGTGAAAATCTCGTTTTGTCACTTCTCAACAACACCTTTGTCTGAAAGTCCTTATTAGCCTCCTCTATTCCTCCCAAAGCTGTCACAACTCCAAAACATAGCTATCCACAGACCTTCCTGCATAACCTCCTGCCCATTCAACACCCCATCTCCGCTAACCTGAACTGGATCGCCAGCCCCAATATGTTAAATTTGAAATAGAGGAGGTGATGGCGTAGTGGTATTATCGCTATTGATCCAGGAACTCAGCCAATGTTCCCAGGTTTGAATCCTGCAAAGGCAGATGGTGGAATTCAATGAAAAATATCTGGAATTAAGAATCTATTGTTGACCATGAAACCATGCCCTCTAGGGAAGGAAATCTGCCATCCTTACCTTATGTGTAACTAATGTGTAGCTTATGTGTAACTCCAGAGCCACTTCAATGTGGTTGACCTTCCACTGCCCTCCGTATGACTAGAGATAAATGCTGACCAGCCAGTGATGCCCATGTACCGTGAATGCATTAAAAAAAATCCATCATCTTCAATGCCTTCCCGCTGTCTCTCTCCCCCACCTCATCTCTATAACCCCCTCTATGCTGTTACCACATTCTTCAGTCTATGTCCATGAGCCATACCTTCTGGAATTCCCTTCACGATCCACTTCTCCTCCTCTCAAAACCCATATTTTCACTCAAGCTACCTTACCTTGTATCCCTTCCGTTATCCTAAATCTATTTACTGTTTCCCATGTTGCAATATGCTTTTTTTTGCATGCATTTTACATCAAAGATATGACATAAATGAAAGCCGCTGGTGTAATTCTGACCAGGCGGACGACACAATGCTGTATTTTTATATATTTAATACATTTTCTTCTCTCTTTTCTTCAAGATTCCTGGACTCCCTCGGCAGCGCCGGATGTTTCATCCATTGTATTCACTGCAGACCACACTGGCACAGAATCTTCTCACAGTACCCTTCACGGTAAGACATCTTCCTGTAAACTTAACCTGAGCAGATACTGAATTCCAATTGAAAACAATGGCATCTTCTCTTACAGCTGTACAATTCTCTGCACCGGTTTATCACTGAAAAAAAAATCACCCTCGTCACCTCAGTGTTTCGGAAGGTCGAAATTCCAGACTGTTTTAGGAGGCACTGTCTGAAACTATAGTAGAAGCAGATTTGAAAATAAGATACCAAAGGGAATTGTTTAAAGGGGAAACATTTACAGGGCTTTGGGAAAATAATGGGGGAATAGAATTAGCTGAATAACTCTTTGAAAGAACCAGCATGAGCACAATGGGGTGAATGGCCTCTTTTTGTGCCTGATCGTATTATTGTTTTTGGACTTCTAGGGTTATTTGATGAAATGTCATTTTCTTGACACCAAGGGAGGAGCAATTAAAACCAGACACGATTTCTAGGCCTTATCACTATCCAGTCATCCAGGCAAAAATTCTGTTCATCTGAATATTGTATAAGGATGGGACAAAGGTCTGTTATTGGGTGTCTGTGATAGAACAAATAGCAGACACTCAGTTCTTGGGCAACATGGTAGCACAGTGGTCAGCAGTGCTGCTTCGCAGCTCCAGGGACCTGGGTTCCATTCCCGGCTCGGGTCACTGCCTGTGTGGAGTTTGCACATTCTCCTTGTGTCTGCGTGGGTTTCCTCCGGGTACTCCAGTTTCCTCCCACAGTCCAAAGGTGTGTGGGTTAGGTTGATTGGCCATGCTAAATTGATCCTAAGTATCCTGAGATGTGTCGGTTAGAGGGTTAAATGTATGGGGGGTAGGGCCTGGGTGGGTTTGTGGTGAGTGCAGACTCAATGGGCCGAAGGGCCTCTTTCTGCACTGTAGGTTTTCTATGATTTTATGAGGTAGACCTCAGCGGTAAACTGGTTCAACGCCAGCATCTCCACATTATAAACCTCTAAGCCAGAGCTACGGATGAGAAAGCTGGAAATGCGGGTTTCCCAGACACCCTGCAGTCTAACTCCAGTTTCTTTTTATCAGCTTCCCCCTCCAATAGCCAGTTGGACTGCCTCTCCAGGAATGGTGGATAATTGGGATAGTGGGAGATGGGGAATGTGGGAGGGGAATGAGATCATGACAGGGATAGAGATGAAGGAATATCTGAAAGTACATTGAGTTGGGGGGAGTGGAGACAGGGTGGGGAAGGGAATCACTGATCGTGGCCGAGGTTAGGGAGAGTTGGTGCTGGTGATCACTGATCGCAGAATCGTAGAATCCCTACAATACAAAAAAGGCCATCCAGCCTGCACAAACAATAACTCAAGCTGGGCCCTATTCCAATAACCCCATGTATTTACCCTGCAAGATCAATCCAGCTGACCAGCACATCTTTGGAGTGTGGGAGGAAACAGGAGCACTCCAAAGAAACTCATGTAGACACGGGAAGAATGGGCAGATCAACAAAGACCAGAATGGAATCCCTGTTCTTGGCACTGAGAGGCCACAGTGCTGTGACACCGCGGGTACAAGGTTAACCTTTTTGCCCCAGCTGAGATGCTCAGACTCCTGTCCCACCAGCAGGATATAGGGTACAGGCACATAACTGAAAGTACCTTATGCTTCCTATTACTTATCAGGATTCTCGTAGAAACCCTATTCAAAATGCAATCATGCAGTCTCATGGTGAGTTTTCAGTCCTACTTTCCTGACTGTGCCTTTCCAGACCTTCCTGCCCCTGACAGTGGTTTGGTCTCTCTCCTACATCACCTCCCAGTTATTTCCAAGCCTGTCCTCCTCCTACTGGCAATTTGGGGTTTGAAATGCTGAACATTTTCACTTCCTACTTTACCCAAACCCACTCATTTTGGGGAGTTGAGGTGGGGAAGGGGTGGGGGAGGTACCCCAGACTGTAGGAATGACCACCTCAACAAAGTCTAGGATGAACCCGTGGAGCTGAATTCCAGCAAGAGACGGAGAGGAAGTCAGGCTTTTTTCAGTACATTGCTGGCCTAGCAAGTTGTTCAAGCAGCACAGTTAATATTTGTTCTTTACATTTAGTTACAGATGTGACTGATCAAGTTTCTGAACAGATTACAACCACCAAACTTACAACTCCCCAGACTGGTAAGTTTTCATTCTAAGCCACAATGTTGATTTACTGCATCGAGTCCAAGATATTAACGTAAAAGCATCAGTCTATTTGAAGCCAGTGGATTTTGTGATGTTCCTGCAAATCCTGTATGGTCCATCCTGTTGTGGACTCTGTTCCTCTCAATTCTTTTTTTGGGATAAAACTGAGCATCAAAGCGCTGGAATATCCTTCCATTCTTAACATGGCCACCCAGACAAGGCAGGGTAAATCAGGCTGTGACCAGAGGCAGGAATTTTCCCGTTCATCCCGCCAGCGGGGCCTCCCAATCCCACTGAAGTCGGTGGGCATTTGAATGGCCAATCGCTTCCAGAGGAAATACTATGGTGGGTCTGGTGAATCCCAGCGAATGTTTTTGGTTAATTGGTTGTGGACTGTTATAGAATGATAAGATAAATCATCTGAGGTGCTTGTTTCTGGGCCCAGAAATTGGCACTGAATGAGTAAGCCCATGCTCAGCAGGAGAGGCCCAAAAATCCATCCCCTGACTTTATCTGCATTCGGGCGAGTCATTAATACCTGACCTGCTTCCATAGATATTCGCCTCACAAGGAAAAGGAGTTTCTAGCTGCCGCAAACCAGCTTCGTGTATGTCTTGATGGAGGCTCCAGAGCTGGCAATCAGGCAGCTGACTGGGATTAGAGGATTGGGAGGTCATTCCCGATCCTCCTGGATCCTGACGAATCCTGAGCAGGAAGTGATTTCTCAGCTCCTTCAGTAGGCCTCAGGCCTGCTCATTAATATTGTAACAAAATCCAAAGAAACAGCCCCATGAATTAAACCTTCCCCTAGTAAATTGGTTTGCTCTTTGCTCCAAACACCAGAGAAAAGCATTTCAGTGTCCTGCCCTGTTTGAAGGGTGTATTTATCAACATGAGTTGGCAATTGAGATTCTCATTATTGAATCATAGAATCACTATAGTGAGGAAGGAGGCCATTCTGCCCATCAAGCCTGCACCCATAACAATTCCACCCCGGCACTAACCCCATATTTACCCTGATAATTCCCCCTGGCATTAAGGGGCAATTCAATGGTCAATCAACCTAACCTACCCATCCTGGGATTGTCAGAGGAAGCCAGAGCATCTGGGTGAAACCTACGCAGATTTGGGGAGAATGTGCAAACTCCACACAGACAGTCACCAAAGGCTGGAATTGAATCTGAGTCCCTGACCTTGTGCTAACCACTGTGCCATGTGCCACCCTTAGCTGTTTTGATTGGCTGGGCTCCCTCTGAATCATGCTGGGAGCAAGTGTCCTGGCAAATTAAATATCTAGGGCTGTAGATTGGGCTTTAAACTAAATAGTGGAGGGAAGAGAGAGGAATTGAACCCGGGTCACTCTCAGTGTGAGGCTGCGGTGCTAGACAATGTTTCACCGTGCCGTGCATCTCTCCTTGTTCAATATCCCAATTTGCGATGACCTGGAATAATTTAAAAGCTGCATTAGTTAAGGCTGAAAATGTAATAATTGTCAATATTTCTCCAGCCAGATCCATCCGTCTGGTAAACGGTAATAACAGCTGCCAAGGCAGAGTGGAGATTTTCTATGGCAATAACTGGGGAACGGTGTGCGATGATGATTGGAGCATTGAGAATGTGAAGGTAGTTTGTAAGCAATTGGGATGCGGTGCTGCCATCACTGCGACTGAGCTGAGCTATTTTGGGTATGGCCGTGGCCCCATATTGCTGGACAATGTGAATTGTAAAGGCTCGGAGTCCTCTCTATCAGACTGCTTTAACCTCGGCTGGGGAAAACACAACTGTCGGCACCACGAGGATGCCGGAGCTATTTGTGTAGGTAAGGCCGGCAACAAATTAATTTTACACCAGAAAGATATATAACTTGCATTTACATAATTGTTGCCCCTAAATTGGAAAATTCTTCCAAAGAGCCAGCATGAGCACAATGGGGGTGAATAGCCTCCATGTAGTCCAGAAGTCCTGAAGTGTTTTACTTTCTAGCATTGCTGTTGTTATTACTCAAGCATTTTACACCCAAGGTAGCCCTACAACCTGCAGTAGATAATGTTAATCTTTTCTGGCAGTTTAGGTTGAGGGATGCGTGTTTGCCAAGAAAAGTAGGAATGTCGGAACACAAGTATTAGGAGCAGAGGTAGACAAATTTTGTCTTTTTTTTTAACAAAGGTGCCACATGATCTTCTACTTGAATCTGAACTGGTCTCTGGTTAATGTCTCATTCAAAAGATTGTTATCCCTTACACTCCTCCACTCCCTCAATACTACACTCAAGCAACAAAGGAGGTCATGGGAATGATTCTGCCTTCTTGCTGCATTAATTTATTACCACAGCAGGCCGGGAGATTTCAGCAGGTCTGGATTAGTGCAATCCACATTGGGCCCCAGCACTAGATGTGTGGCACCATCAGCTCTGCACTGGAAATAAACACGGAGTTGTATTAGGTTTGCAGGGGGGAATTTTAATATCATTTAAATGTGATTAGCGGATCTAGGACTGAAGTCTCCCCCCTTCTGCCAGAGTGTTTTACTCCAGTAACTCCTTACTTTTGGGAAGTTAGCGGCCTGACCCTGCTGGACCTCTCCCCCCCCCTCCCACCTTCTTTTCCCTCTGCCCCCTCCATCCCCCTCCCCTGCTCTCCTCCCTTCCTCTCCCCTCCCCCTTCCTCTTCCACTTCCCCCCCTCAATCTCCCACTCTCCTTCCGCTCCCCTTAGCACCCCTCCCGCCAACTCCCACCAAACCCCCATCCCAACCACACACACACACTTCTGAGTCAATCACCGTGTGATAGCAGAGGAGAGGAGAGATGTGAGTCAAAAGTGAAGAAGGAGACTGGGAAAGAAACAATCCCTTGATCATCCAGTAGACATTACAATGGGATAATACCTCTGAATATAAAGCAGCAACCCCCTGGCCCGCCATGAGCAATGATGCGGAGGTGTCGGTGTTGGACTGGAGTAAAAACAGAAAGAAATCCCACCACACTAGCTTAAAATCCAACAAGCTTATTTGTAGCAAAAGCCGCAAGCTTTCAGAACAGGCTGTCCCTTTGTCAGGCGGCTGGGAATTCTGCTGGTGTTGTGGGATTTCTTTCTGTTTTACCATCATGAGCAATGCCATGGGAATCTGCCAGTGCAGTATAAGAAAACAAAACAACTGGGGATCTAAGATAGCATCGTGCAAATTATAGTGCTGTTAGACCAAGCCATCTGAATGGAAATGATACAGGATTGTGTGTGAAAGGATAGCATCTGCTGTGTATATTATGTTGCCCCTGGGCCTTTCTTTCAAGAAGCACTTTGAAAGCTTCGAAATTTGGCCACGTTTCAATAATCTCCATGAATAAACAAATCCGTGTGAAAAGGGATTGTGATAGCCAAAATTACCAGACAGTTCACGTGTTCCTATCTCTCTCTGTCTCTTTCGTTGTTGTGCAGAGTATAAAGCTCCAGACACAACAGGCTCTGGTAAACAGGCACCAATAGCAACCACGACAAGAACATTGCAAGTGTTGAAGGCTGCCCAAGGTAAGCGCTTGCTGAACAAATATTCAATCATCATTAAACTATTTCAGAAGCATTTCCAGTGTGCAGTGGCCTGTGGTAACCATGGGAACATGGCTTGATCACTTTATCTGGCCACTGTCCTTTAAATAAAGTGTGAATGCATGCATACTGGGTTGATTTTCACTGCTGTACTGCTTGTCTTGGCTTCGTTATCACTGTCATATCTCACCTCCAACTTCCACCATCATCTTTGTAACTCTACTGATCCATACAGTGCAGAAGGAGGCCATTTAGCCCATTGAGACTGCGCCGACAGTAATTCCACCCAGCCCCTATCCCCGTAGCCCTATGCATTTACTCTGCTAGCCGCCCCCCCAACCCCAGCTCTCCTCACAACAATACTAAGGGATAATTTAGCATAGCCAATCCACCTAACCTGCTTTAACTCTGCTTCAATCATCAAACTGGGACTTCTTGGTGATGCCCCATGAGTATAAAATGAATGTGAGAGTGTATATGTGTGTGTGTGTGTGTGTTGCACAGATACTGAAAATTCATATCACAAACACACCGTTACCATTTTCTCACACATTGTACGTGTTATCAACTTTAGCTTCGATATTTAAGCAGCTGCCTTTTAGTCACAAGACAGAAGAGCAATTGTAATGCTGCAATTTGTGCACCAACTTAATGGGAAACATATGTATTCTCTCTGGAGTCTATTTTGATCCAGTTTTTGAGAAGTTGTTGGGCATAATCTATTTATTGTGACAATTTAATGGTGTACCTGAATCAGCGTACCAAGATAAACACCTCCACAGATTTGTAGGATATGTCTCTGAGTTGTCTTAGCTCGCTGGGGAAGTTACTGTATATTTTGTATGGCAGGTGATTGGTTGCCAAGCATGTATTCAACTGCCTCATTCACCCTCAATATTATAAGTCAGAAGCTCCGCTAATGTTCTGGGGACCCGGGTTCAAATCCCGCCATGGCAGGTGGTGGAATTTGAATTCAATACAAAATATCTGGAATTAAGAATCTACTGATGACCATGAAACCGTTGTTGATTGTTGGAAAAATCCATCCGGTTCATTCATGTTCTTTAGGGGAGAAAATTTGCCGTCTTACCTGGTCTGGCCTACACTTGACTCCAAAGCCACAGCAACGTAGTTGATTCTCAACTGCTCTCTGAAGTGGCCAGGCAAACCACTCAGTTGTTGAGCTATCTCCTCAAAGGCAACTTGGGATGAACAATACATGCTTGCCTAGTAACGCCCAGGGCCCACAAATTAATTACAAAAAAAATTGGGGTTTGGACTTTCTTAAATCCGATTTTACTCGGATCCACTTATTGCAAATGAGTCAATTCATCCTGCTCAATGAATAGAATACTTCATACTGTGCAGGAATTTGCATTTTCAGTGTGTTTGAATTAAGACATATCTGATTCAACGTCACAAATCTATAAAAATTAATTTTTTTCAAATGATCAATAAAGATGACGAGGATGATTTTTGTCTCCTTAGGGGAGGTATGGTAGCATAACGGTTATCACTGCTACTTCACAGCGTCAGGGACATTGGTTGAATTCCCAGTTGGTTCATTGCCTGTGTGGAGTTTGCACGTTCTTTCCATGTCTGTGTGGGTTTCCTCCGGGTGCTCCAGTTTCCTCCCACAGTCCAAAGATGTATGGGTATGGGTTAGGTAGATTGGCCATGCTAAATTGCCCCTTAGTGTCAGGGCATTAGCAGGGTAAATACGTGGGGTTGCAGGAATAGGATCTGGGTGGGATTGTGGCCGGTGCAGATGTGATGGGCTGAATAGCCTCCTTCTGCACTGTAGAGATTCTATAATTAATGGCTCATTCATAGTTAGAAATTGAATGGCAGGGATAACTAAACAAAAATTACAAAGAATTTATATAGCATCTTTAACAGAGCCACCAAAGCACTATCAAATAACATTGGACACCAATGTTACTCCCAACCTCATGCCCTTTAATATCCCCATGGTCCCTCCAAATTGCTTGTGCCCACTCATTGTGCCAAGGAGTGGCACAGTAGTTAGCACTGCTACCTCAGTGCCAGGGACCTGGGTTTGATTCCAGTCTTGGGTGACTGCATGGAGTTTGCACATCCTCCGTGTGTCTGCGTGGGTTTGCTCCATTTTGCTCCTACACTCCAAAGATTTGCAGGTTAGGTAGATTGGCCATGCCAAATTGCCCCTTGGTATCCAGGGAATGTGTGAATTAGATAGATTAGCCATGATAAATGCGCGGGGACATTGACATGTTAACATTTTAATCTCAATATTTGATTCATTTAGAAAAGTACTTCATCCACTGAATAAAGCAATGAACACTTCCATGGAGGGGTTAATTTAATGATTACTTTTCTTTTAAGAACAAAGTTCTAATATCAATCATTGTGTTTAAAACATTTTTAAATTATAATACACTATTACATTATGACATGTGAAGTTGTCAATATCTTTTGAATTTGCCTGTCAGAGATTCCTAATCCTAGATTCAGCTTCGCCCGTGGTTCATTTGTAAACCATGGTCTTTTATCAGAAGGGGACCGACTCTATGGAAATAGTGGGGGAAATAAGATGCCAATGTCTGCAATGGGATGGGCAGGGATGGGATTAGAGTACAAGATCACTAGTTGCATGCTTATCCCTGGAATATAAAGTTTCCCATATGGGGATAGCAATCCCAGAATTGGGTCCCAGTTGTCTGTTTGGATTTCCAGTTGTGTCTATTCTGGTAAAAGGATACGTGAACTCCAAACCCTTTACCTTTCCATCACCTTTAGTTTCTGGCTTTGTGTACAAGGGGCACGTGCATTTAACAAGTTGTTAGCTTTCCTGAACATTCCAGTAATTACTGAACCATTGGGACGTATCGTCGTTTGATTTTTCCTTTAATCCACCCCCCACCCCCCCCGTTTAGAATCGCAAATCCGACTGGTGAACGGACGACACCGCTGTGAAGGCCGGGTGGAGATCTACCTGAGGGCGCAGTGGGGGACGGTTTGCGACGATGCCTGGGACATGCGGGCTGCTAAGGTGGTCTGCAGCCAGCTGGGCTGTGGCAGAGCCCTGGCTGCCAATGTGGAGGCCTACTTCGGGCAGGGCACGGGCACCATCCACCTCGACAACTTAAAATGCCAAGGGAACGAGAGCTTGCTGGTCGACTGCTCTCACATCGGCTGGGACGTGCACAACTGTGACCACAGGGAAGATGCCAGCGTGATGTGTACTCTATGAACAGTCTCAAGCACCAGCCTTTATCTGGGGGGTGGGGAGACGCATTGAATATATGTAAATCTATAAATGTGTAAATAGCTCAAAACTACCAAACTGAATTCCCGCATAATGTGCACTTTATATATTTTAATATTATCACCTATTACAGGTATAGCTCGTATCATCCTATGACACATACTTATTTACTGAACCAGTGAAGTGAGCATCTTGGGGTGGAGGGGGTGGAATTTGTTTGTTGGCACTGTTTATAGCAGCCGTTTTGCAGAACTGCATTGATTCCATGGTGAAGGCAATGTTGCTATGTGTAGGCTCTGTGAGGTGGAGATCGGTGTAGCTCAGCTGACTGCTTAGTGATGCAGAGTGATGCCAACAGCGCGGGTTCAATTCCCGTACTGGCTGAGGTTATTCACAAAGGCCTGCCTCCTCAACCTTGCCCCTTGCCTGAGGAGTGGTAACCCTCAGGTTAAATCACCATCAATCAACTCTCCCCCCTCAAAGGAGAGAGCAGCCTCTGGTCATCTGGGTCTTGGCCGCTGAACCTTTGTTAATGATATCAAAGAAGAACACTACACAGGTACCAGTTCAACTCACTGTTCTCCTAGGGAATTGAGGTCAGTCTGAGATGGCCCTAGATGAATGAGTACCTCCCCTTTATTTGAAAGTGTTTTTGAGGTGTGCCCATCCTGTTTCAGGATAGTAGATTTCTTCTCCAAAAGAAGTGAGTAAAAATGCATTTCCCTTAGCACATTCATTCCATCCCTGCCTGCTGTTAATCAGCTGTAAATGGCTAACTTTCAGAAGAAAGATTAATGGATTGATTGTAGAAATCTGGAACTCTTTCTCCTCTGTTGAGATTGGATCAATAGAGAATTTCAAAATTGGGATCGATAGATTTTTGCTGAGCAATGTTGTTAAGGATACTGAAAAAAGGCAGATAAATAGATTTGGCTACAGATCATCCATGTTCACATTATATATTAATGATTTGGGAGAGGGAACTGAATGTATTATTTGCAGATGATTCAAAGTTGCGCAGGAGGGTAAGCTGTGAGGAGGATACAGGGATGTTTCAGCATGATTTGGGCAGATTGTATGCGTGGGGGCATGTGCATGGCAGTTGCAGTATAATGTGGATAAATGTGAGGTTATCCACTTTGGTAGCAATAATAGGAAGACAGATTATTACTTGAATGAGTGTAAATCGAGAGACACGGATACTCAACAAGACTTTGGAGTCTTCGTGCATTAGTCACTGAAAGTAAGCACACAGGTACACAAGGAAATGTTGGCCTTCATCGTGAGAGGATTTGAGTATAGGGATAGGGATGTTTTACTGCAATTATTTAGCACATTGGTATGGCCACACCTGGAGTATTATGTGCAGCTTTAATGTCCTTATCTCAGGAAGGATGCCCTTGCTATAGAGGGAGGGTAGTAATGTTTACCAGGCTGATTCCTGGATTGGCAAGTCTGTCAATATGAGAGATTAAGTCGGTTAGGATTATATTCACTGGAGTTTAGAAGGGTGGGGGGGGGCGGAATTTCACAGAAACTTATGAAATTGTAAAGGGTTAGATATGGTAGATTCAGAAAGGATGTTCCCAATGGTGGAGGAGTCCAGAACTAGGGGTCGTAGTTTGAGGATAAGGGGTAAACCTTTTAGAACTGAGGTGAGGAGAAATTTCTTCACCCAGAGGGTGGTGAATGTATGGAATTCACTCCCACAGAAAGTAGTTGGGGCCAAAACGCTGTCTGATTTCAAGAAGAAATGAGATGTAACTCTTGGGCCTGAAAAGATCAAGGGATATGGGAGGAAGGGGATCAAGACATTGAATTCAATGATCAACCATGATCGAGATTAATGGCGCAGCAGGCTCAAATGTACAAATGGCCTACTTCTGCTTCTCGTTTCTATGATCTAATCAAATTGTTGATGAAACTCAAGGGCCTGCTGGTCTATTCCTGTTCCTGACCCATGTTACTGAGTGTACAATGTTGAACAAGCTCCTACTGCTTGTTGCTGCTGAAATGTCTTCTCCACAATGCCATATCCTGAACCAAAGGCATGGAATGCTGGAGCCATCATGACCAGAGTAAGGAAGAGTCCATAACTTAACAGACATTTCAGGATATATGTTAGGGAGAGGGGGAAAAGGGAGTGCCCTTGGCAATTTGCCATTGGAGCTTTTTGATGAGATTAGCGCTGTGCAGTTAACCATTGCTCTCAGTTTTAATATTCATCTGAAATCACCACCAATGATTCAATTGTGGAGTGAGTGACTCAGATGGAGTTCCACGGTTCAATTCCCCAGTGTGTACTGGGTTAGTTGGCCTCAGCCGCAAGGAACACTTTCTTGACCCATAGCTAAGGAAGAGAGAGTTCCCATTCCTGATAATGGTTTACTGAAGTGTACAAGAAAGTACTTTTAACTTGGGTACTTGATGTCCTTGCAGTCCCAGCTCGCGCAGAGAGGATGGGGGCAATTTGTACCTGCCAATATATTGGAAGTGAGGGTTTGGGGGTATATGTCCAATAACATGCAAGAAACTTGGAGCTCTGGATTTGTCTCCAAATCATGTGATCTTTGATCCATGTAGGAATGCTTATTGACAAATGTGGGAGTGGGTGAGAAGGGTTTCAATTAGGCTTGTGGAACTACACCCCTCACCTCCGCAGGCTCCATTCCATCTTACTCATACCCATCCCATGTTAGAATTCCCCCAAAAGTTCAGCTCAGTGAGGCATCCCTGAATGAGCCAGTGCCACTGGGACCCTTACCCTTCTGACCTCATGGGTACCCTAAAACACACTTACTTTTACAGCTCCCATCTTCACTCTGGTGTCTGGACTCTGAGGCCTTGGTAACCCAGCTGGCAATCATTCAATTTCAACCTGATGCCCAATAATGAAGCACCTCTCCTCTCTACCACAGGACAAATGCCAATAAATAATATACCACCATAGAAATTGCAGCAGGTACACACAGTGGAGTTGGGAGGAAATTGCCTGATTTCAGATGTTTAACCCCGCTCCCTTCCTCACCCAGTCAACCACCCACCTCACTTTTCTCGTCCCCAACACAACCATGTCGGTTTTGCGAGAGAAGGATTCCAATCAAATGCAAACTTAGTGACCTGATAAGCCCAGATATTTCCATTGTATTGAATGTATCTACAGATACTATTGCATCAACAGGAATAAGTAACATTAAAATTATCAACATTTGGTGCCTAGTCTAAACTGATGCCAAAACCATTACCCATGATTTGTGGTTCAGAATTGCCCTTTGCCTTACATAGGGTGGAATTTAATGCCATTCCTGAGCTGCCTTTGGTGATGTGGGATTTAATCAGGCAGCAATATGACAAATATAAGTGCAGACCCCACTGTCTCTGCCTCGATTCAGTCTGTGGAGAGGGATATCTGGACTGAATTCCTACTCCACTCCAACTGAGACTCTCGAGAGACCAATTAATGTTGATCCCTTCATTGCTGAATTTCATCCAGGGCGGATAGAAATACTTGCCGTGCAGAAAGCAAACCCTGAGAGGGCGGGGGTTAGTGGGTCACTTGTTCAGTGGCTGATCAAGGGATCTGGCATTGGGACCTGATCAAGAATTGGAAAGCTTGCTGAAAGCCCAACCCTCCCCTGCCCTTACTACTGACCCTCCCTACCCTCACACCCACCCCCCCACCTCTGTCCTGCTCTCTCACCATGTAGCTGACATGTAGCTTGAGTCTTCGACATTGCCCTGATTATCCAGAAGAATGCTTTATAAAAAAGCAAGTGCCATGCTTATCGAATGATCAGAGTACAGTTATAAACTGGGGAGACCGAATCCTGAATGGGCTAACCTCCAGGCAATCCACATGGATAGCAAACTCTTGTTCTGTGCTTATTCAGCAGTGGGAATTGGCTGAAGGATGATTTTGTTACTTGGCAGTGTGTATTCGAGAACATTGCTGTTGCACTGTCCACCACTTACTGCGGAGAATAGAAATATAGCCTCTATTTGCACAGCACAAGAAAAGTAATGAGGTTTTGTACAAAAAAAGCTAGTCACGATAGTTGATTTTGTCATAGTGCTTGGTGGATTGAGTTAGTGAGTGTAATTATTGGGTTTAATTAGTGGTTTTGATGATTTGTGTGATTTTCTGAAGACAGTATAAAACAAGCTTCTTTTCTATAACACCTGAATATCTCAATGGACACTTCACAAACTTCTCACCTATTAAACAATATCTTTTTTTTTAATCTTATGACCAAAGTGAATAACTGCTCATTTTCCCCCAGTGCTGTGACTCCTGGTAAGTGAATGCAGTGCACAACGATGGTACAGGAAATCTACTTTAGATGGGTTAGTTTGGGTGGAATGTTGGCTCAGACACCAGGGATGAACTCTGCAGTTTGACCGATAGCTTACCATCAGCTTGGCTGACACTGAACTTGTCTTTTTCCAAATGTAACATATTTCCGCTATGTCAGTTGTTGCTTTCGGCAAATGCTTTTCAATCATTGGTGGGAGGAAATAAGAGAAAAACTAGAAATTCCATTGGAACAGTAAGAGTTAAACTTTCAAAAAAATATATAAATCAATGCACAGAGATATGATCTAGAGCTCCATGCTGGACTCAGTTTCAATCTGACCTTGTCTCTGATCCTGTTAGTGCCACACTTTCAATACGTTTGTTGAGGAATCACAGACAAAAAAGAGATAATTTTAATATAATTTGAATCCTATTAACAGGCCTAGGGCTGAAATGTCCGGCCCATTAGCCTCTCCCCTCACCTCCTGCCAGGAATGGTTCACTCTAGCGGAATTTAGTATAACTCCCCTCTTGTAGGGAGCTGGCGGCCTGGCATTGCTGGAGTGAAGAGGGGCAAATAAGGCTCACAGAGGGTTGGGCACTGGGGGAGGTATACCCTTGGCATTGCCACTTTGGCAGTGCCAATCTGGGCCCCAGGCACCTTTCGTGGGGCAAGGTGTCAATGATTAGAGGGCATCTTATCACTATCCATCAGGCAAGGGGCAGTGCCAAAGGGGCAGGATCTGTAGGGGGCAATCGATGGGTTGGGAGGGGTGTCTGGTCCTGCTGCCACTCTGCAATCAGGATTGGTGGAGGAGGAAGGAAGGCCAGCAATTGGGGCTGGGCATCAGGATTGAGGGGGCAGACTGCTGCAGCAGAGGATGGGTCAGTGCTTCAGAAAGTTGTTGGCACTGTGGTGGGAAGGAGCATCAGAAGGTGGTCAACACTTCCTGAGTCAAAAAGTTTTTCCTCACATTTCCCCCCTAAATCTCCTGAGTGTCAATAAGAGTGCAAACAGGTGTATTAGTACATTGGTAAACATGAACTTTTGCCAAGGTTGACAATGTTCTTCAAGACCTCTGCCATCATATGTTGAGTTCTTGGCCACCAAGCATTGTTGGAGCAGATATCCAATGGGATCTTCCAGTCCAGCCCGCTGGCAAGATTTACCTGTGCCTTCCAAATCAACGATCTGTTGGATGGTTGGCCACATCCATCACTAGACGCTATCCGTCATGACAAGTGGCAAAAAGCTTGGTTGAAGAGGCAGTTTCATGTTCGGAGCTTAGGGCCAAGGTAACTGTAGGCACAGCTGCCAGTGGTGGGGCAGCTACAGGAATTTGGGGTTGTGCAGGTGGCCAGTGATGCTTGAAAATGAAGAGTACTGTTCAGTGATAGGAGAAGCAATGAAATTGGGATTAATTAGATAGTTTCTGTGGAGGGAAAGATCTGCTTGAGGGGCTGAATGGCTGCAACATTCAAAGATTCTGGAGAAAGTAAATCCAATATCTACTCAATTGATGAACCCAGATTATTGGATGACGGGATTGGCTTTCAATTTGATGCAAAAAAAATTGTCAATTGCACACTTCAAAACAGAAGCGACGAAATTTTACTGACCTGCCCGCCACGGAAATCGGAGCCAGCGATGACCTGACAGTGGGAAGGTCCATTGACATAGAATGGGGTTTTCTAGTCAAGCAAGACTGTAAAATCCTGCCCCAGAGAGATTTGTCCTCTGATTTGCCCTGAGGAATCCTGACCCATTAAACACCTGCTCAGTGTCCCAGAGTTAGTTGGATAAACGTTTATCAGCTACCCATTCCAGGTTTGCTAACAGCTGTATAACATTAGCTTTGGCTTTGAAAGCTCTTAAGGTTTCAAAAATAGAACATAGAACATTACAGCACAGAACAGGCCCTTCGGCCTTCGATGTTGCGCCGACCAACATAAAAAGCAATGCCCCTCCAAACTAAACCATTCCCTTCTCTTCCATATACTTATCAACTAACCTCTTAAACGCCACCAAACTTGGCGCATCTACAACTGCTGCAGGCAGGGCATTCCACTCCCGAACCACCCTCATTTAAATCTAACCTCATTGGCCGTATTCACACCTCGGGAATGGGAAAGTTGAACAATGCTATGGAGGCTTACTGGCATTATGGAAGTGGTGCCAACATAGAAAAAAAAACTTGCTTTTAAATTGCCAAACCAAGTGAACACTGAAACTATGGATTAAAATGATGTCCTGATGCCAGGACCTCTTTTAATTTCAAGACTCATACAAAAGGGTTTTTGTTGAACACGGAAGGTATGAATGACTGCAATATAATAGTTTTCAATTTTGCAGGTTCATAATTAGTACCGCAGTGCTTCTTTTTAGTTACTATTTGTGCGTGTGTTCCTCCCCGGACACGTTTGCCTATTTCTTCAGACGCCATGCTATGGGAAGCTCAGTAAGGACTGTTAGCCTCCCAAACCGCAGTGTGTAGTTGATTCCAGAAAATATCTGATTTGCATTGATGATGCAGTAACTCTTGCGTGCGATTATGTACTTTGCATGTTGTATCCTTTTTGTTGTTTATTTCAAAGTTACACCAAATAAAAAAATGTAAAAGTTCTGGACTGCTTCGACTGCAAATTTTTCACTATTCACTTTGTTTTGTACACTTTGTTTTGTTGTTTTTTTTCATCTGGAATCATAGAATTTGGCCCATCAAGTTTGCACTGACTATCTGACAAGTATGCTACTCAGGCCCCATCTCCCATTTATCGCTGTAACTCTGCACATTCATGATATGGAGATGCCGGCATTGAATTGGGGTAAATACAGCTGTTGTTAGACTTCTTACTGTATTCACCCTGCACAATCACCATGGCCAATCCATCAAACCTACACATCTTTGGATACTAAGGGGTAATTTAGCATGGCCAATCCATCTAATCTGCACATTTTTGGGTTGTGGGAGGAAACCCTTGCAGATACGGGGAGAATGTGCAAACGCCACGCAGTGACCCCGGCTGGAATCGAACCCAAGTCCCTGGCATTGTGAGGCAGCAGTGCTGACCATTGTGCTACCAATCTATTGAAATTGTCCTAATAACTTTTCCCTTTAACCATCTATCCTTTTATTAAAGAAGATATCTAATCCAAAACAATCCTTTCAAAGAGTTTGTATTTGAAGCCGATTGAAGTAATGAAGATTTCTAAAGGTTTCCAAGTGTTTTGAGCCCAGTTTCAGGAACAAGTAGGTTAGGAATATCAGCTTGGCTTCTTGCAGGACAGAATTCTTTCCGTCTCTCAAAGGAGTTTCCCATTCTTCACTCGGATCCATCTTTGTATCCTTCAATTGTTGCCAAATTATGTCCCATTAGGTTCAACCTACCAGTCACAATGAAAAGAGCCTGAGTGGGACTTTTCAGTTCTGGCAGGGAATGGGTATCATTATGGGCAGAAGGGGAAAATTTGGAGAGCAGCCAGAAGTTTGACTGTTGGCCACTCTCCACATTTTCCTGTCCTGCCCATGATGATGCTTGTCCCTGCCAGACTGGAAAATGCCACCCAGTAGAATTAGCCAAATGGATTTCGTATAGGACTTCTACCGCACGGAGAGACTTTTACTCTATTAGTCAAGACAGTGTCTTAACCCACTGAACTGTTCAGCCTCCTTACGGCTGCTGTGTGTACACTCAGGGATCCTGGAGCAACAGTACACAGATTGGTTTGGTTACGGAAGGGAAGGGTCCCTCATGGGAAGAGTTTTTCTCCTTCCCAAATGAGCTGCTTTCCTGGTGTCGTTGGCAGTTTCTGCGCCAAAACTATCCCACAATCAATTTAAAAGAATTGTATTCCTGCCCTCTTGCTGTGTCCCTGCACCACGCAATATAGAACTAAATCCCACATATCAGCCAGAATCCTGGTTTGATCAATGCAGTTATAGCTTGCCTTTCAATAGGGCCAGTGCCATCAGTATCAGAAGAATGTGTCAACTAGATTTACAAGGATGTTGTCAGGACTCAAGGGACTGAGTTATAGGGAGAGATTGGACAGGCTAGGGCTTTTCTCTTTGGAGTGTAGGAGACCGAGGGGTGATCTTGTAGAGGTGTATAAGATCATGAGAGGCATGGATAGGGTGAATGCACTCAGTCTTTTTGCCAGGTTTAGGGAATCAAGAACTAATGGGCATAGGTTTAAGTTAAGAGGGAAAATGATTAATAGGAACCTGAAGAGCAACATTTTTTTGGCACAGGAGTTGGTACATATATGGAATGAGCTGCCAGAAGAAGTGGCTGAGGCAGGGACATTGACAACATTTAAAAAGCATTTGGACAGATACATGAAGAGGAAAAGCTTAGAGGGATATGGGCCAAATGCAGGCAAATGGGGTTAGCTTAGATGAGCTTTTTGGTCAGCATGGACCAGTTTGGGCTGAAGGGCCTGTTTCCGTGCTGCAGATCCCATGATTCTAGTGAGAAATAATTAGCAAAGGCTCCTTCTCTGATCACTAATCGGTGACCTTCTCTTTATAATGTTTGTGTAACCTACATAAAAGCGTTGCCCCAATCTCAGAATGTACTTTGAGAATGACACTGTGTGGAGCTGATGAATTCATGGATGGCTGTCAGCGACAATGTTAGTTTGGAGAAGCTAGTGTTGATATCCTTAGAGCAGAGGAGATTGAGGGGTGATTTAATAGATGATGGCAGCATTAGATAAGAGTAAATCAAGAAAAGCGGTTCCCGTTAGCTGCTGGTACAAGGAATAGACACAGTAAGAAGTCTCACAGCGCCAGGTTGAAGTTGAACAGGTTTATTTGGTAGCAAAAGCCATTAGTTTTTGGAGTGCTTGCTGCTCCTTTGTCAGGTGAGTGGAATTTCTGTTCACAAATGGGGCATATAAAGACACAAACTCAATTTACAAAATAATGGCCGGAATGCGAGTCTTTACAGGTAATCAAGTCTTAAAGTATAGACAGTGTGAGTGGAGAGAGAGTTAAGCACAGGTTAAAGAGATGTGTATTGTTTCCAGCCAGGACAGTCAGTGAGATTTTGCAAGCCTAGAAAAGTCATGGGGGTTACAGATAGTGTGACATGAACCCAAGATCCAGTTGTGGCCACCCTCATGTATGCAGAACTTGGCTATCAGTCTCTGCTCAGTGACTCTGCACTGTTGTGAAGACCGCCTTGGAGAACGCTTACCCGAAGAACATCTGTAAAGTCTCGCATTTCAACCATTATTTTGTAAATTGGGTTTGTGTGTTTATATGCCCTGTTTGTGAACAGAAATTCCACTCACCTGATGAATGATCTAGTTGGGCACATGAGCACTACAGGCTGTATTGTTCTTTGTTCTTTGAAGGAGCAGTGCTCCGAAAGCTGGTGGCTTTTGTGACCAAATAAACCTGTTGGACTTTAACCTGGTGTTGTGAGACTTCTTACTGTGTTTACCCCAGTCCAACACCGGCATCTCCACAACAAGGAATAGGGACACAGGTTTTGAGCTGTGTATCTGCAGGGGGATGGGGTGTGATATGCATCTGAGGAAGAACATTTTTTGCAGTGAGTGGTAATGTCCTCGAGCTTCTGTCTATGAGGGTGATGGAATCAGGAATGGTCAGTGATTTCAAAGAGAAATTGGGTGGGTATTTGAGTAACAAACTATAGGGCTGCAGTAATGGGGTAGGGGGAATGAAGGATTGGATTCCTCTACATGAGTAGAATACCTTCCCTCGGTGCAGTAAGGATCCATTTGTATTACTCATGTAAATGTCAATAGTATAATTGTGGTAGTGTAATATTATGCTGGTTACATCAGTTGGCTTAATGGCATGCATGTTATTCAGACTAGTGCCAACAGCTGGGGGAGAGGGTTCAATCCCTGTCCAAGGCTTGCCTCCTCACTGTGGATGTAGTTAAACAAGACCACAGCAGCCTGTTGCCAAGTTTCAATGAATAGGGACCTGCATCAGGATTGCGAAGAAGATTAAATAGAGTAAGACTACACAGTGCTTGAAACTTAATGCCCAAAAGTAACTCCAAACCCTTGATCTCTGTTGTCTCAAAGGACAAAGGCAGCAGATACCTGAACAGCACTATTTGGAGGTTTCCCTCCAAGTCCCTCAGCATCCTGACTTGGAAATAATTGCCGTTCCTTCACTGTCACTGGGTCAAAATCCTGGAACTCCCTCCCTAACAGCACTGTGGGTGTATCTACATCACATGGGCTGTAGCGATTCAAGATGGCAGCTCACTACCATCTTCTTAAGTGCTGTTAGGGATGGGCAATAAATGCCAACCTAGACAGCTAGGCCCACATTCTATGAAATAATAAAAATAAAATTGGCACTCTGAAACAAAGAGAACCCAGAAGAGATTACTGCGTTTCAGGTGGAGCCCTTTGCCTTTCATCCCTTTCCCTGGTTGACTTAAAGTTTTTAAATTTGAAATTTATTTTATTACCGTCACAAGTAGGCTTGTATTAACACGGCAATGAAATTACTGTGAAAGTCCCTTAGTGGCCACACTACGCGCCTGTTCGGGTACACTGGGGGAGAATTTAAAGCTGTTTCTGGAAGCAAGATGGCAGTGTGCCTTCTAAAACCTCATTGGCCAAACTCCTTTCATAGAATGTCCTTTAGTAGCTCTGCCTCCGCGTATCTCTAATATCCCCTCTGCTCCTCTGTTCTTAATTGACCCATTATTCGCTCTGGAAGAAATAGTTTGGTCCATTAGAAAGTCTCCGATCGCATTTATTATGCTCAGACAAAGCATTTAATTGATTGATTCAATCTCTTCCTTTTGAATTTTTCATGAATGAAATGCGATTCATTCCTTTTCCGTAACGAAGGCAATTCAATTATTCATCGAACTGAAAGCAGCCTCTGCTGCAAGGAGCACCCAGCCCTGGCTGCTATCCAGCAAGCCCGGAGAGCAGGAAAGAGGCGAATCAGGTAGGCCGCTCCGCCAAGCTCAGGAGTAACAAGGACAGAGGAGGAACAGGGACAATGTGACCTGGAAAAGAGGTGAAGCTTCAACATGTAGCATTGTGTTAAAATCATTTCAAGAAGGTTTGGAAGATTGCTCGCAGTTCAGGATGTTTAACATTTGAACATAGAACATTACAGCGCAGAACAGGCCCTTCGGCCCTCGATGTTGTGCCAACCAATGGAGAAAAAGTAATGACCCTCTAACCTAAACCATTCCATTTTCATCCATAAACCTATCCACTGACCACTTAAATGCCCCCAAACTTGGCGCATCTACAACTGCAGCAGGCAGGGCATTCCATACCCTTACCACCCTCTGGGTAAAGAACCTACCTCTGACATCCGTCCTATAACTACCACCCCTTAATTTAAAGCTATGTCCCCTCGTGCTAGCTTTCTCCATCCTAGGAAAAAGGCTATCACTGTCCACCCTATCTAAACCTCTAATCATCTTATATGTTTCAATAAGGTCTCCTCTTAGCCGCCTTCTTTCTAACGAAAACAACCTCAAATCCCTCAGCCTCTCTTCATAAGACCTGCCTTCCATACCAGGCAACATCCTGGTAAACCTCCTCTGTACCCTCTCCAATGCCTCCACATCTTTCTTATAATGCGGGGACCAGAACTGTACACAATACTCCAAGTGCGGCCGCACCAGAGCTTTGAGAGGGTGAGGCCCCAAGGTTTGGCTCCCCATTGCTATCTTTGGGCACTATGTGTGATTTTTATACTCTTGAGTGGCCAGACACAATCTTGGTTATAGAATCATAGAGATTTACAGTTCGGGAAAAGGCCCTTCAGCCCAATTTGTTCATGTCACCCTTTTTTTTAAAACCCCTAAGCTAATCCCAATTGCCTGCATTTGGCCCATTCTCTCTAAAACCATTGTACCCATCTAAATACTTTTTAAAAGACAAAATTGTAGCCGCCTCTACTACTACCTCTCTGGCAGCTTGTTCCAGACACCACCTCTGTGAAAAAAATTGCCCCTTTGAACATTTTTGGATCTCTCCCCTCTCACCTTAAACCTATGCCTTCTAGTTTTAGACTCCCCTACCTTTGGGAAAAGATATTGACTATCTATATGATCTGTGCCCCTCATTATTTTATAGACCTCTGTAAGATCACCCCTCAGCCTCCTACGCTCCAGAGGAATAAGTCCCAGTCTACCTAGTCTCTCCTTATAACTCAATCCATCAAGTCCCAGTAGCATCAGAATAAATCTTTTCTGCACTCTTTCTAGTTTAATAAAATCCTTTCTATAATAGGGTGGTCAGAATTGTACACAGTATTCTAAGTGTGGCCTTACCAATGTCTTGTGCAATGTCAACAGGACATTCCAACTTCTGTATCCAATGTTCTGACTAATGAAACCAAGCGTGTTGAATGCCTTCTTCACCACTCTGTCCACCTGTGACTCCACTTTCAAGGAGCTATAAACATGTCTCCCTCGATCTCATTGTTCTGTAAGTCTCCCCAATGCCTTACCATTAACTGAGTAAGTTACGCGCACTCTGCTACATCGCGCACCATTGGGTTTTCCCAACTAAATGGAGATAATGGAGATGGAATAGTCACATGACAATGTAGTGACATGGCTACAAAAGAGGTCATGTGTTGGAAGCATGGGACTTTTTTTCCAGGAATGCAGCCAGAGCACAAGTGTTGTATATTGCTGCTGAGCTCAATAATAAACTACATTTGTTGGAAGTTCTTGATGTCGATGATTTAAGGAACCCACAACATTCTGCAGCAGTGAAGAATATGGACTTTGTCCCTGGAAAATGCTGCTTTCAGCTTGACCTGTTCCACATACACTGTGCATCCAGAGCCCATGGAGATCAGTTTGATCAGTGCTTCCCAATGGGAAACTAAAAAGTTGTTCTTCGTCCATCGCCATCGATGAGGACCTTCACACCAAGATGACCGATCAGGCCAGTTCGGGCACAGAATGTCCTGGCACATATTGGACAAACTTGTGTAGATACTATCGTTGTTGCGCTGGTGGCTCTGGACTTCAGCAATAGACCTTGCTTCGTGAGCTTGACAACCTTTGTGGATGAGGCAGCGCCAGGTAGGGCGGTTTTGTGCCAGCGTTTCCCAGGTGGTTGTGTCAATGTCAAGTAACTTCAGGGAGGCCTTGAGTGTGTCTTTGAAACTCTCTGCCCTCCATGTGAGCATCTTCCAGCAGAGAGTTCCCCAAAAAGGAGCTGCTTGAGTATGCGCTGTCTGACATACGTTTAACATGACCTGCCCACTGGGTCTGTGCTCTCATCAGCAGTATGTGGACTGATAGTGGACTTGCTCTGGAGAGAACTTCAGTGTCTGGTACTTTGTCTTGCCAACAGATGCGTAATATTCTGCGAAGACAAGTCATGTCAAAACTAAAAAGATTCCTCACCTGACGAAGGGGCAAACCCCGAAAGCTAGTAGTGTTTACTACCAAATAAACCTGTTGGACTTTAACCTGGTGTTGCGAGACTTCTAAGCTTACTGTGTGTCAAACTGAACAGCTTTGACATTTCTCATCCAGGACACAAGGTGGAGCTCTATGCCCTGAGAAGGCATGCGGCAGAAGGGTGTGAATAAGCTGTCAGATCCAGCTGGCATGGGCCACAATCCTTTCTGATAATGCTGAGCAGTATTGCAGTAATCCTTGGAGCAGTGACAGCCCAGAGACCTAAAGAGGATTGTGCAAACCTATGCAGCAGCATACAGGAGAAAACATTGATTTGAACTATCTGCTAAACTATGTATGACTGTTAGAGGGGTTTAGAATAAACTGGGATTTGAAGACTAATAAACCAAGGTAGATTAATTTAGAGTGAATACAGTATAGAAAAAGTTATAACCTGAAGTTACAAAGGTACAGTTTGCATTGAAACACATAACCACTGATAGAGAATTTAAATATATATTTTTGAAAACGTGTTATATTTTGCATTCTTCTTGGCTAATGACATGTTCTGCTCCAAAGCATGATGAGACAAGTTGAGTAAGGTGAACTGTATTCTTTAAGAACAGTACAGCTACTGAGAACTCTCTTATCAATGTAGCCTTCAGAAAGCTTCCCAGACGGAAGAATGAATAAAATAATTTTTTTCTGATAAGGGATTGCTAAAAAGCAGTGCGTAAGGAACTCTACAACTTGTGTAATTAGGGTTGCTAGGGGACAGTGGGCAGAAGCTTTTAGATTCTGTGGACCAATGAATTCTCATGCTGCCAGAGAGTAGGATGTTATTGGCCAAGTTAAATGATTCACACTAAAATGATTGGTTTATTCCGGCGAGGATGAGTCTTTCAGATTGTAGGAGGAAACCCACGCAGACACAGGGAGGACATGCAGATTCCACACAGACAGTGACCCAAGCCAGGAATTGAACCTGGGTCCCTGGTGCTGTGAGGCAGCAGTGCTAAACACTGTGTCACCAAGGATGTTAAACTGAAACTGCAGTCTCTCAAGTGGTTATAAAAGATTCCATGACGCTATTTTGAGGATGCTCAGTGGAGATCCTCCCCAGTGTCCTGGCCAATGTCTATCCTTCACCCACCTTCATCTGGCCATTTTTACCATTACAGGCAGTGTGACTTGGTTGTTGTGCAAGTTAGCTCCTGTGTTTCAGGTCTGAATTCATTCCCATTGGCTTGCAAGTCACTTTGGAGTTCCACATCATGTGAAAGATTCTGTAGCAATGCAAGCCCGGACACCATGTACAGTTGCAGTTAAGATTGAGGATATATGGAGCCATCATTCCTTAAAGGGCTATTTGTCTCCCTGGATGGGTGCAGCTCCGATAACAAGAAGCTTGATGCCATCTAGGACAAAGCAGCCCATCTGTTTGGCACCACATCCACTCCCTCCCGCTCAGTAGCAGCAGTGTGTACTATCTACAAAATGCACTACCACAATTCAGCAAAGATCCTTAGATAGCACCTTCCAAATCCAGGACTCCCTCCATGTAGAAGGATAAGGGCAACAGATACATGGGAACATCACCTGCAAGTTCCCCTCCAAGTCTTTCACAGCCCTGACTTGGAAATGTATCAGTGTTCCTTTACTGTCCACTGGGTCAAAATCCTGGAATTCCCTCCCTAATGGCATGGTGCGTCAATCCAAAACATGGACTGCAGCGATCCAGCTAGAGTACTGTGTGCAATTTTGATCCCCTTATTTGCGGAAGGATATATTAGCCTTGGAGGGAGCACAGAGAAGGTTCACTCGATAATTACTGGAGACAAGGGGGTTAGCTTATGAGAAGAGATTGAGCAGATTGGGCCTGAATTCGTTGGAGTTTAGAAGGCTGAGAGGTGATCTAAGAGAGACATATCGAATAAGATAATGAAGGGGCTAGATAGGGTAGAGGTAGAGAGATTCTTCCCACTTAGAAAGGAAACCAGAACTAGAGGGCACAGCCTCAAAATAAGGGGGGATAAAATAGGTTCTTGAGGAAGAACTTCTTCACTCAGAGGGTAGTGAATCTCTGGAATTCTCTGCCCATTGAAGCGGTGGAGGCTACCTCGTTAAATATGTTTAAGTCACAGGTAGATAGGTTTCTGATCGATAAGGGAATTAAGGGTTATGAGGAGCAGACAGGAAAGTGGAACTGATCCACTTCCAGATCAGCCATGATCTTATTGAATGGCGGGGCAGGTTCAAGATGGTCGACTCCTGCTCCTACTTCTTATGTTCTTATCTTCTAAGGTGGCTCAATACCACCTTCTCAAGGCCAACAAGGGATGGGCAATAAACGCTGGCCAGCCAGCGATACCCACGCCCCACGAATGAATAAAAAATAGATGTGAATGCAGCTGATAAGAGGGAGCAGACAGCAGTGTTTGAGGGTTCAGCTGTAAGTGTTTGATTATTGTGTCTGACAGAGGAAGGGGTTTATAATTGGAGCAGTGGGTCATCTGCCTGTGGGGAAGACCTCCGGTCGATCCAGTGGATCTCGGCGAGGAGGGCTGAAGCTCAGGGCCCAGAAGCAGAGGGCAGCTCAGCTAGAAGCTGCTGAAGTGGGTTTGTGTGTTGTCTCGCACTGGGACAGATCCTGGGAGCGGGCAAGGGATAGATCCTCTGAGCTCTGAAAGTTGTCTTGGTGAGAGCAGTCGTTTCTTTTAGCAAGCTTGCTTTACATTCAGTGCCAATATCAATTTGCTGGAAGGCTGCCAAAGGGATTCATGCACTCAGCAATTTTCCTTGGTCCTATTGGGCATACTGCCTCTCGCAGGCTGGAACATCAGGCAGTTGGCAAAGACAGGCTATTTGCATGTTGTGACTTTGTGGGCACTGCCCTTCAAAGAGTGGGTATCTGGCTGGCACACTCTCTGTCCTTCCTAATTCGATCATTTATCTTTTCTATATCCACTCAATGGAAGGGCGAAGTCTAGAATTAAAAGATTAATGATGACCATTGTTGTAAAAACTCTCCTGATCCACCAAAGTCCTTTAAGGAAGGAAATCTGCCGTCCTCAGCCGTCTAACCTACATGTGACTCCAGAGCCACAGCAATCCTCTCAAACAGCCTCTGAAACGGAGGGCACTTAGGGACAGGTTTGCGTTATTTTGCTCCTGCCAGTGATGCTCAGCCCAGTAAAAATGAATCTTTACAAAAGTGCATCCCAGGGAAAGAGTGAACAATCCCTCACCCGTTGACTGCCGTGAGGAGAGAATCCTTCAGGTTGTGGGGACAGCACAGGTGGATAGGGGTGCCTGTGTACGGGTGTGGGGTGGGTGGGGAGAGAGAATGGTCATTCTCGCTCATTCCTTCAACATAGGTCACTGGCAACCTTTGCCCGCTTGGAAAAATGTCTTCTTCCTGGATGCTGTACGTCAGCAATGAGCTGCAGTGCGATGCTGAGCCTCTGGAGGCACTGCAGCTCTGTAACGTTGAGGAAGTTTATCGTGTGCCTATGGGCCCTGCGCTGTGGGTATGACCCTCCCCTCCAGCTCTCAATCCAACATGACATGTAGCTGTGGAGATACTGCTGGGGTTGTGGTCAATGTTGATGCTGCTGCTGTTGTTACTTTTGGAGTGAGACACATTTCAGGAGAAGGTAAACATGTCACTGTCTTGTATCCCAATTTCACATCCTGCCCTCCAAAAGATAGATTTATTTTAACAGAAAGGTATCTAATTTGTACTTGAATGAATCAAAATTGTTTCACCGTTCCCCTGGGTACCCGACACTGACTATTCACTCACTGAGTGGTATAGGATAGAAGACCCTGGCACCATATCTAAAGGGCACCTGGGCAGATATTCGCTCACTATGTGCCCAGAGCTCCAGATGTGCCCACAGCTCCAGATGCTGCATCCATCAGAATGTCAGTATGTACACAGTATATGATCCCACAGTTCAGTGAAGCCCCTCCATTTTCCCCTTCCCTACAGCAGGTTCTCCTCCAGGCCATCCAGGGATTGGGGCGCTGTTTCCCAGGATAACAGCAAGGGGCCCTCCTGTCTGACCACAGGAGGCTGGGTGGGGAAATCACAGACATGGTGTCCACAGGAGAACTGGCCAGCAGTGAAGGAAAAGGATAAATGATCTGCTGTCCTTGGCCTGGGTAAGTGGAATAGTCTACTTACAGATAACTGTGGAAAGCGTGTTTGACGAACTTATTGGATTTCTATGAGGAAGTGACTATTGCGGTAGATAGAGGGGAACCGGTGGATGTGGTGTTTTTAGATTTCCAGAATGTGTTTGATAAGGTACCTCACAAAAGATTGCTGCTAAAGGTTAGGGTGCAAGGAGTTGGGGGTAGGGTATTAGACTGGATAGAGGATTGGTTGTCTAATAGGAAGCAGAGAGTAGGTATTAATGGGTGTTATTCTGATTGGCAGCTGGTGACTTGTGGAGTGCCCCAGAGATCGGTGCTGGGGCCTCAAGTGTTTACCATTTACATAGATGATCTGGAGGAAGGGGCTGAGTGCAGGGTGATGAAATTTGCTGATGACACGAAGATGAGTGGAAAAGCAAATTGCGTGGAGGGTATGGAAAGCCTGCAGAGGGATCAGGATAGGTTGAGTGAGTGGATGAGGACCAGGCAGATGGAGTATAATGTTAGCAAGTGTGAGGTTATCCACTCTGGTAGGAATAATAGTAGGAGGGATTATTATTTAAATGGCGAAAAGCTGCAGCATGCTAGGGTGCAGAGGGACCTGGGAATCCTTGTGCATGATTTGCAAAAACACAGTCTGCAGGTGCAGCAGGTGATCAAGAAGGCAAATGCAATGTTGGCCTTTATAGCGAGGGGGATAGAATATAAAAGTAGAGAGGTACTTTTGCAGCTGTACAGGGCACTGGTGAGGCCACAGCTGGAGTACTGTGTGCAATTTTGGTCGCCGCATTCGAGGAAGGATATGTTGGCCTTGAAGGGAGTGCAGAGAAGGTTCACGAGACTGATACCGGAGATAAGGGGGCTAACCTATGAGGAGAGATTGAATAGACTGGGTCTGTACTTGTTAGAGTTTAGAAGGCTGAGGGGGGATCTTATAGAAACTTATAAGATAATGAAGGGGCTAGATAGGGTAGAGGTAGAGAGAGTCTTCCCACTTCGAAAAGGATAGCAGAACTAGAGGGCATAGCCTCAAAATAAGGGGAGAGGGGGGCAGTTTAGAACTTCTTCACTCAAAGGATAGTGAATCTCTGGAATTCTGTGTCCATTGAAGTGGTGGAGGCTACCTCGCTGAATATATTTAAGTCACAGGTAGATAGGTTTCTGATAGACATGGGAATTAAGGGTTATGGGGAGAAAGGGGGGAAGTAGAACTGAACCACTTCAGATCAGCCATGATCTTATTGAATGGGGGGGCAGGCTCGAGGGGCTGGATGGCCGACTCCTGCTCCAATTTCTTCAGTTATTAACTGACACACACAAGGCATCAGGCAGTGTGCGAATACACAGGGGTGTCAGACTGGTGTTTGGGCCTGGACCTGATTTGACAATCCTCCCTTCCAACAACCCCTCCCACGCAGAACCGATCCAACACTACCCACCCCCCCTCACCATCTTACTCAATACTTTCCAATCTGAACCCAATTCCCACTGTCTTGACCCTACACAACACTTCCATCCTTCCCCCACCCAACTGGACCCTGCCCTCAAACTACAACCTGAACTCTTCCCCACTCTATCCTCCAGATTTGATCCCACCACCATCCAGACCCCAACCCATTACAATCCCCCCACCCTCCCAACCAGTGATGTAATCAGCCATGTTTCAGTGAGGAACATATCGGAAGGTTCTGGGTACAGGTTCCATTCTAGTATTGAGACAACAAAAAAAACCCAGGCAAATTCTGTAGTGCAGTACAGAGGGTGTACTGCACTGTCAGGGGTATCATCTCTCAAATGAACCATTAAACTGAAGTCACATTGGCCCTTCCACGTGGGTATAAAAGATCCCAAGACGCTGTTTCAAAGAAAAAAATGTAAGGCAACACTGGACTGTCGGAGGTGATGCCTTTTGGATATTTTTAATGTTAGATTCACAAGTAAGCTTAATGTTAACATTCAATGATTTTTCCTACGAAAATCCCCTAGTCGCCACATTCCTACACCTGTTCGGGTACACCAAGGGAGAATTTAGCACGGCCAATGCACCCTTCAACCAGCACACCTTTCAGACTATAGGAGGAAACTGGAGCACCCAGAGGAAAGCCACGCAGACACTGGGAGAATGTGCAGACTCCACACAGGCAGTGACCCAAACCAGGAACCGAACCCTTGTCCCTGGCGCTGTGACGCAGCAGTGCTAACCTCTGTGCCACCCAGATACGTTCAAGCATCAGCCTGATGGGGTGGATGTGAAAGACCCTATGGGATTAATTGGAAGAAGAGCAACAGGACAGATTAACCTCAATATTTCTCCCTTAATCAGTATGACCAAAAAAACAAAATATCATACAGTGCCAAAAGAGGTTGTTGGGCCCATTGAGTCTGCACTGACGCAGGTTCAGTCTCCCGTAACCCCACATGTTTACCATGGCTAATCCACTTAACCTACAACGAGCCCGTGATCTTTGTGGCATCGCTGTGTGTGAGTGCTAATTGTCTACTGCGTTTCCCACATTTCCAAAGTACGCCATGAGCTGTCAAGTACTGCTGGACGTGAAAATGCAATCATTCTTTCACGCAGCCTACATAATACCATTTCTTTCAACTGCTCCCAAGTGCCGACAGAGGGTGGTGGTTGATGGGAAATATTCAACCTGGAGTGCAGTTACAAGTGGTGTACCTCAAGGATCTGTCTTAGGGCCACTGCTGTTTGTCATTTTTATAAATGACCTAGATGAGGGTGTAGAGGGTTGGATTAGTAAATTTGCTGACGATACCAAAGTGGGGGGAGTTGTAGACAGCGAGGATGGATGTTACAGTTTGCAGAGGGACATAGATAGGTTGCAGAGCTGGGCCGTGAGGTGGCAAATGGAATTCAATACGGATAAGTGTGAGGTGATTCACTTTGGTAGGAATAACAGGCATATGAAATATAGGGCTAATGGAAGGACCCTTAATAGTGTTGTCGAGCAGAGGGATCTTGGGGTACAAGTACATAGCTCTTTGAAAGTTGGCACCCAGGTTGATAAAGTTGTTAAGAAGGCGTACGGTGTGTTAGCTTTTATTGGTAGAGGGATTGAATTTAGGAGCCGTGAGGTTATGTTACAACTGTACAAAACTCTGGTGCGGCCGCACTTGGAGTATTGCGTACAGTTCTGGTCGCCGCATTATAAGAAAGATGTGGAAGCATTGGAAAGGGTGCAGAGGAGGTTTACCAGGATGTTGCCTGGTATGGTGGGAAGGCCTTATGAGGAAAGGCTGAGGGACCTGAGGTTATTTTCATTAGAGAGAAGAAGGTTACGCGGTGACCTAATTGAGGCGTATAAGATGATCAAGGGATTGGATAGGGTGGATAGTGAGAGCCTTTTTCCTCGGATGGTGATGACCAACACGAGGGGACATAACTTTAAATTAAGAGGTGGTAGTTATAGGACGGATGTCAGAGGCAGGTTCTTTACACAGAGGGTGGTGAGGGCGTGGAATGCCCTGCCTGCAGCAGTTGTGGACTCGCCTACTTTGGGGGCATTCAAATGTTCGGTGGATAGGCATATGGATGATATTGGAATAGTTTAGGTTAGAGGGTCCACTGGCCGGTGCAACATTGAGGGCCGAAGGGCCTGTACTGCGCTGTAATGTTCTATGTTCTATGTTCTAAAGTCAGTGGATCTGAAACCCGAAATTTAATTTTATTTACGATCCATTTGAACTGAATCTGTGGAGATTTCCCAGTAACCTTTCCCTAGCAAACGTGAGAGCGCAGTGTGTTGTACTGTTTGTTTTACGAAAGGTGTGATATATTAAATAGGGACAGTGAATTATGGGATTTAATAAATGAGATTATGGCTACGATATTCTGGTTGCATCGCACTCGGCGCAGAGTGCGTTAGAACGGAAAGGGGCTGAAGAATCACAAGTGAGTGGTTTAGCACCTTCTGCGCTGTTGCAAAACCTCCTTGGCGTCTTTCCATCTACCGCTCCCAGATATAATCTGGTTCCCGTCCAGAGACAAACTCACTCGGGAAAGGCTTATACAATCCCACTAGAGGCCAACGGAGAATTCTGTTCTACCAGCCTGCCCCCCCCCCTCCACTCCAATTCCAGTAAAATCCCAGAATTCCAACAAGTCCATTTGAAGCCGGATCTTCCCTGCTCTGGTGATCTTCCAATCTTTGGCTGCAGCGAGGATCCAGCAAGAATCATTCCACAAACGGATGGCCACACAGGTGGTGGTGGGGGGTGGGAGTGGTGTGGTGGAGGTAGGGTGCATGTAGGGGGGAGTGGTGCAGGGATGCTCAGAGGCCATTGAGGCCTTCAGTGGGTGGAGACAAAACTGGGCATAGCCCATTTTGGTGATGCCAGCCTCACACTGGCACCCTGGTAGATGGACACTGCCCAGGGGTGGTGCCAAGGGGTTTGGGCATGAGGGGTGCAGCCTAACAGGGCTGTGGCATGCAATGAATTGGGTTGTGATGGTGGAACCCATTGAAATTTTCCAATGGGAAGAGGGTGGGTAAATATCCCTTCAATGGGGGACAGAGTTCCCCAATGTCTGTGGAATTGGAGGTGCGGGGGAGGTCCACAATTTAAATTAGAGATTTGGATGCCTGTTAAACAAGGTGCCCCATCTCTGTGAAGCCATGCTTGTTGGCATAGATCAGCCTCTGCCTCTCAAAACCAGTGCAAAACTCACCACTGTGTGGGAAAACTGTGATCTGATTCACATTGGCATGACAAGGCATTAAGGATCCAGGGATATTGGAAAAGGAGTTGCACTTTTTTGGGAGTACTGGGAAAAGGACCCAGGCTTGGAAAGAGTGGGAAAGGGTATGGGATAGTTGGTGCAACTTGATGCTCAGTCTGGATTCTCAGGAAGTTGGGGATTGGAGTAGGTGTGCGTGTGGGAGGGCATAACCTGGGATCCTTCTATGGGTTGAGAGAATTGAGGATGGGGGAAGCGGGGTATGGATATGCAGCAGCAGTTCCATCACCATGGAAAACATGGGTAACTGCTCAGTGCTGTGAAACTTCAGAGACTGAGTCAAGTTTATTGTCATCAGTTAGTTAGACAAGTGGACGGATAAAATGGAACGTGACTGTGGGGGGAATACATTACTACCTGCAATGTAGCGAAAGAATTAAGTTGTTTATAATTGCTTCTACGTGGAAAAGGGAACTGTCTTGCTGCAGTCCCATCAAGACCAATACTTCATGCTTGACAAATGCCAGCAGTACTCAGGTAAATCAGCATGAACTGCATCAATGGTTGATGCTTCAGAGTCTATTGGAGGACAACTTGATGAGACAGGGTCCATAGAACCTCTGTATTGTGGAAGGAGGCCATTCAGCCCATTGAGTCCGCACTGACTCTCACAAACAGCATCTTCCCCAAGCCAAATCCCCCTATCCCTATAATCCTTGAGCATTTACGTGTCAAATTCTGCACATCTTTGGACAGTGAGAGGAAACCCATGCAGACAAGGAGAAGAATGTGCAAACTCCACATAGACGGTCACCTGAGGTTGGAACTGAACCTGGTCCCTGATGCTGTGAGGCAGCAGTGCCAACCCACTATGCCACCCATAGGATGGTTTCAATCCATTAACTTCTGGGTTATGGGCTCAGCACATTTCCATTGTGCCACACTGCTACAGGTTGGCATGTATTAATGTTGCAGAACACAAAAACACCATGGGTGCAATTTTTCAGTTGTGCCCATCCCAAGGTCAGAAATTCCTGATCGAGGTCAATGGAACTTTGCACAGTCCACTGAATTTTCTGTCCCGCCCACTACGGTTCCCATGGTGGCACAGCAGGAAAATTCCACCTCATGCAGCTGGTCACAACTGAAGCTAACCTAGGTGTGCCACCCCATTTAGCCCTTACGGTTACTGAGTGGACACAGGCAAAACAATGGCAAGTTTAGCTGGGTTTGCCGATGCTCATTAGATGGCGTTGCCATGTTTACTGCTCTTCATGAGGCAACAAGTGAAAACAAATGTCTTATTTCTTTTTCTAAAACCGCTCCCTGGGCAAGAAAGTCTGATTGGATTGAGAATCCCAAATCCAAAAAAACGAAATCCACGTTCCAGGTCTGAGCCAGTTTTGTTGCAATGTTCTCTGTGGCAGGTCGAAAAGGCAAAATCTGAAGGATAGAACAGAAGAATGTTAGCTCTTGAGAACTGAAGAGGGTTGGGAATGTTGCCTTTCCTGTTGATTAGCTGCTCCCAATGGCCTGGCGCATTCCTGCATGGATTATTTAATGGAATGTGTTTCAGTCTATGTAAGCTGAAATGGATTAACCTGGTGTGAGGTTTTGCAATTTGCTTAAAACTCCCTCCTGGTTCCAGGTTCGATCTTTCCAACCATCAGCAGATTGACTGGACATCATTGTGAGCCACAGTACAGCTAAAGTTAGCAAAAAGACAAAAATTGAAATCAAATCAAACTGGCAGATCCAGATTTTTGTTTTGCAGTTTCATCTGATTGTGGTGAGCTCGATATTATCAGTCTCGTACCTTTTAAAAAAAATATATTCTGCCTCGCTGTTCTCTCTCCAAATTGGATATTTTCAGACTTTCCTCAGATTCGTAGGCTTCATAGGCGGCATGGTGGCACACTGGTTAGCACTGAACTCCCACAGTATCAGGGACTCGGGTTCAATTCCGACGTTGGGTCACTGTCTGTCTGGAGTTCTCCCTTGTGGGTTATCTCCGAGCGCTAAGGTTTCTACCCACAGTCCAAAGATGTGCAGGTTAGGTGGATTGGACATTGCACCTTAGTGTCAGGAGGACTAGCAGGGTAAATATTTGGAGTTACAAGGATAGGACCTGGGTGGGGTAGTTGAGTGCAGGCTCAATGAATCAAATGGCCTCCTTCTGCACTGTTGGGATTCTATGATATGCCATTGATCATCCCACCTGTCTCTTTGCATACTCTTCACAGTTTTATACTTTTCCATTTACCTTCTTGTAGCCGGCAAACCTGGAAGCATTACACTCAATTCCCTCAAAATTCATTGATATGAACCAGTGATGGAGAACTTAGGCTAGTGAGTGGCTGCATGAGTAACCCTCCATCTCCATGGGCCGCCAGGTTGAAACCGGGCTTGTCCGCTAACCGTGAGCCCATGAATAAGATCAAACACATTTAATACCGTCCAAGTATTTCATAACAAGTTATAGGAAATGCCGAACGATTCATATATTACCTGAATGGTCATCAAAATATTTGAATATAGAGGGAGCGCACAGCTCTCACAGTCAATGTTGTGAACAATCAGCACAAACTCTATTTCACTCACCTTTGCTTTATATGCAAATCAATTCAGTTATACTGAGAGGAAAAAAATCTACGCGGATGAAAATCAGTGAAATGTGACAACCTTGCATGTAGGCAATGGTCAAAATGTCTCATGCGCCACACTCAGAACCCAGATAGGTCTGTGTTCCCTGGACTGCAGGTAGTTCACTGTTGATATAAACTGTAAAGATCGAAGATTCAAGCTCTAATCCTTGTGGCATTTGGCAAATTGCATGTTGTCATTCTGAAAATGATCAATTTATTTCTACCCTGCTTTCTCTTCATTGACCAATCCTCAAGCCTTGCTAAAACTGATCACCGCGCTATAAGAAGGATATGGAAGCATTGGAGAGAGTGCTGAGGGGATTTACCAGGATGCTGCCTGGTTTGGAGGGTAGGTCTTATGAGGAAAGGTTGAGGGAGCTGGGGCTTTAGAGTGGAGGAGGATGAGAGGCAACTTATTAGAGGTTTATAAGATGATGAGGGGGATAGATAGAGTGGATGTGAAGAGACAATTTTCTCAGGTGGATTACTGGGGGGCATGACTATAAGGTTCATGGTAGGAGACATAGGAGGGATGTCCAAGGTAGATTCTTCACTCAGAGAGTGGTTGGAGTGTGGAATACACTGATTTCTATGATTCTATTCTATGATTCTATGAAAGCAGATGAGTCACATTCCCATTGAATGGTGGATCTCCACTGTCCGCCACTCAGAACGTGGATGGGATTTTTTTGGACCTTCCTGCCAACGGGATTTTCCAGTCCCGCCAATGGGATTTTCCGGTCCTGCCGATGACCACCTCCTGGTAGCGAGATGGTGAACTGATTCCAGGGCAAACGCAGCCGTGAAGTCACACCCTTAATGAAAGACAGCATCTCCATGCCTACACACTGATGTGATCATCCTCAACTCCACTTATCGCTTGAATCCCAAAACGGCATCATTCCCGGTGGGAATCCCAAAATGGCATCATTCCTGGTGGGAAGACGGCTCACCGTTGATGTCTTACCAATGTGTAAGGCATTTTACGTGGTGCACCCATCCTGCTGTTTTTCAAGTCTAATCCGTGGGCTCTGAGATGATTTGGAATGTCCGCAGGATGTGAAAGGTGCGATATTAACAGTTTCTTTCTCTGACTGTTCTTACATCTACCTGGGAGGTACACTTCCACACCATTGGCAATGGCTGACTTTGATGACCATGAGCTCAGGTCACATCCCGGAGATGTGAGCACACAATCTTGGACACCTCAGTGTTGCCCTGCTGGAGCTGCTGTCTTTCAGATGAGATTTAAAGGACGGGATTTTCCGGATTCGTGTATTGGTTTACACAACCTCCTCTTTTAAGGATATTTGGTTAACTTCCCACACTGTTGTCCAAATACATTACTTTATTGGGTAACAGCAATTATTTTATTTATAACGGGCCAATAAAAGTCATTCTTTTAATATGTTACATTGGCATACTTTTTCTGCAACTTTGTGTGTATATTATTCCTTCATTTTATCAGCCATGTTCTATAAATTATAGTCATTAACAAAGGTTAAATGACTCATTAACTGTTGCTGTGATGGCAAATTTGCATAATTTAACAAGGATATTATTGCAATGCTTAAACTGTGATTTTTCCACATGAGAAAGTGACTAATAATTTGCCAAAGAATCAATGGCATAGATTTATAAACAGCACATGCTTGTATTTATTCACCATCCTCAACACAATGAAAGGTCTTTCACGAGAGTGCTACAAAGCAACATTTGACACTAGCCACATGTGAGATATTAGGACAGATGGTGGCACAGTGGTTAGCACAGCTGCCTCACAGTGTCAGGGACCTGGGTTTCGATTCCCAGCTTGGGTCACTGTCTGCATGGAACCGGCACATTTACCCTATGCCTGCGTGGGTTTCCTCCAGGTATTCGGTTTCCTCCCACAGTCCAAAAGACGTGCTGGCCAGATGTGCTAAATCCCATTCCGTGTATCTGAACAAGTGCAGGAAGGTGGCAACTAGGAAGCTTTCACAGTAGCTTCATTGCAGTGTTAATGTAAGCTGACTTGTGACAGTAATAAAAACTCGGTCAAAAGAGATAGATCATAAAGTGACTTTTTCTTCATTCATTCATGGTACATAGGTGTTGTTGGTTGGTCAGCATTTATTGCCCATCCCGAGTTGTCCTTGGAGGTTAGTTGACCATTAGCCACATTGTTGTGGCTCTGGAGTCATGTAGTCCAGACAACGTAAGGATAATAAATTTTCTTTTAGGTTGATTGGACTTGCTAAAATTGCCCCTTGCGTACTAGGATGCTTGGGTTAGAGGGATTAGTGGGTAAAATATGTAGGGATATGGGAGTAGGGTTTGGCTGGGATTGTGTTTGGTGCAGACTCGATGGGCTGAAGGGCCTTTCTCTGCACTGTAGGATTCTGTATGATTCGTCCCTAAAGGATTAGTGAACCAGATGGGTTTTCCTGACAATTGACAATGGTTCTACAGTCATCAGTAGATTCATAATTCCAGATTTTTATTTAATTCAAATTCCTCTGCTGTGAAGGGATTTGAACCTGGGTCTGCAGAATATCAGCTGAGCATCTCAAGCTGAGTGCCTCAAAGGAAGGAAGAGGGCAGAGAGGTTTAGGGAAGGAATTCTAGAGCTTAGGACATTAAAATCTGAGCCATGGCCACCAATGATGAAGGAATTTGAATTTGAGTGAGCATATTAAGCCAGCATTAGAGGAGAGTAGGTCTCTTGGAGGAGATTACAGCAATAGGGAATTAAGGAGGGATTTGAAAACAATGATGAACATAGGAACAAGGAGTTGGAGTAGATCCCTTGAGCCTACTCTACCATTTAATGGTTGCATCCCACCTACCCCAAAACCTATCACTTTTCCCCTTTGCTTTCCAAGAATCTACGCAGTTCTGCCTTATAAATATTTAAAGATTCCACTTCCATTGCCTTTACAGGAGCGGAGTTCTGTAGAATCATGCTAAATTTCAAATTGACAGATTGCTTAACCGTGAGTCAATGGCTGGGATTTCCGGCCACACTCTTCCCAAGATCGGAAAATCCTGCTTCAGGTCAACGGATCTTTGCGTGGTCTGAGTCCCACCCGCTACGATTCCCATGATATCCGAGATGTGTTTGTGAGGATAGGGCTGAAAGGTGGATGGGACTTGCTGTGAATAAGGATTGGCCAGCAGAATAATCTCAAGCTTACAGAGGGTGAGGACATGGGATTCCAGCTCAGAGCGCACTCGAATGGTCAAGTTTAGAGGTAACAAAAGGGTGAATGGGGGTTTCAGCAGCTGAGGCGCAAACAGAGTCAGGAGGTGGGAACAGGCAATGTTAGTGATGGCAGGGAGGTGTGGGCAAGCACTCAGAAATTTATTAGGACAACCTGGTTCATCCCCAAACATTTCGAGGAAAGTGGAGTTGGTAACTTGGGATCAGAGTTTTTATTTGGGTGACAAAAGATTGCGGCTTCAATCTTCCCAGTATTTAAGTGGAGGAAGTTTCTGTTCATCCTGTACTGCCTATTGGACAAGCAATCCAATTTAGAGACTGTCCCCTCTCTGGACCCCTGCACTATGAGTTAGAACAGGGTATCACCAGCATAAACGGTGGCGTTGTGTGTTGTTGCTTGATGTTATAAGAACATTAAAAATAAGACCAGAAGTCGGCCATCCAGCTCCTCGAGCCTGCCCCGCCATTCAATAAGATCATGGCTGATCTGAAGTGGATCAGTTCCACTTTTCCGCTTTCTCTCCATAACCCTTAATTCCCTTGTCTATCAGAAATCTATCTACCCCTGACTTAAATATATTCAGCGAGGTAGCCTCCACCACTTCAATGGGCAGAGAATTCCAGAGATTCAGCATCCTTTGAGTGAAGAAGTTCCTCAACTCCGATCTAAACTGCCCCCCCACTTATTTTGAGACTGTGCCCTCTTGTTCTGTTTTCCTTTCTAAGCGGGAAGAATCTCTCTACCTCTACCCTTTCTAGCCCGTTCATTATCTTGTAAACCTCTATAAAATCCCCCCTCAGCCTTCTAAACGCTAACGAGTACAGACCCAGTCTATTCAATCTCTCTTCATAGGCTAACTCCCTCATCTCTGGTATCAGCCTGGTGAACCTTCTCTGTACTCCCTCCAAGGCCAATATATCCTTACGCGACCAAAACTGCACACAATACCCCAGTTGCGGCCTCACTAGTACAGTTGGAGCAAGACCTCCCTGCTTTTATATTCTATCCTCCTCACGATAAAGGCCAATATTCCATTTGCCTTCTTGATCACCTGCTGCACCTGCAAACTGGGTTTTTGTGATTCGTGCACAGGGAACCCCAGGTCCCTCTGCACCGTTGTATACTGCAACTTTTCACCCTTTAAAAGATTAATGTCACTGAGGGGGTATCATATAGATAAGGAAGAGGAGGGAGCCAAGAATCGATCACTGGGGGGAGGGAGAAGAGGGAACGGTGGGAAAATGAGTGAATCTTTGGCTACAAACATATAAATAAATACGGAGCCAGGAGAGGTTCTGCTCAGCCTAGCAAAGCATTGGAGGAGGATGGTGAAGCCAACTGAATGTGAAGTGCAAAGAAGAGGAGTTACACACAGTTACATGGTTTGGCACCTCTGATTTTGCCAAGAAGGCAAGGGAGAGAAACCCGATCGAAATTCAAATACAAAATTCCAAGAAAAGCGAGCATGGATTTCATAGAATGGTGCATAGAAGGCCCATCGAGGCTGGACCAACCACAATCCCACCCAGGACCTATGCCTATATAATTAAGCCCCCTGACACTAAGGGCCAATTTAGCATGGCCAATCCACCTAATCTGCGCATCTTTGGAGAGGGAGAGAGGAAACCGGAGCACTCGAAGGAAACCCACGCAGACAGAAGATGCAGACTCTGCACAGACAGACAGTCACTAGATTTGTTGCTATCCCCACGGACACTGATAACATCTCAAAATAAATTTGAATTCCCAATGCCCAACTCAAATGGTCATCTGACAAGATTTCATGTTTTAAGATTTTTACTAAAACAAACAAATTAAACACAACATCAATTAAATATGATTTAGACACTCAATTTCAGAAAGATCTCTCCTTAACTTCTGAAGGACCAAAAGCCCCATGCTGTGTTACGTTACATTGCAATGTCCACAGAATTGAAGTCTTTACAGAAACGGTTCAGAGAGAATTCAGTTTCCAATGTGCTCACTTTTCCCTATTTTGCTGAGCTGAATCACAATATTCAGGGCGGAATTCTCCAGCCGTTCACATCAGCAGGATTCTCTGCTCCCGCCGGCTTTCCTGCCAGCGTGGGATAGGGTCAATGGGAATTCCCATTGACAGCAGCGGGACTTGGGAATCCTGTCTTTAGCAAACAATGTGCCACCTCCCATCAGTGGGAAACACACGGCTGAGAGGCCGGAGAATCTTACCCCCAATCCCATGTCCATCAAAAGTGCTTTCCTTCCGTCTGAGAATCTGTGAGCTGACTTCCACTCTGTAACTCCTCCCAGCCAGGCCAAGGTAAACCTTCCACTGTCCCTTAAATCTCCACGTGCCTCTTTGAGGAGAGAATGAGGCATTCTGCCTGGTAGCTAACAGAAACAGCCCATTCTCTTTGGTTGTGTATACCAGTTCTTGTCCTCCTGCCTCTGTCTCTGTCGAGGGTATATGGCCAGAATTTTATGGATTCGGTCATTCCAAATCCATAAAATCCTACTCGAGGTCAACAGATTGTTGTACAACCCTCGCCTCCTCCAGTTCCTGTGGTGGGCAGGTGGTAAAATTCCAGCCTCTACGAGAGTAGCCTTCAAGCAATAAGAATAGCTGCCCCTCTCTTTGTGTTCAGATGTTAAATCTGGCGCTCAGCTTGGAGTAAGTTTTGACCTGTGTTGCTGTTCTCATCACAACCTTAACAATTAGGATTATTGGTGGCAAAACTAGTGAAAGATCACAGGGGCCTCTCCACTGCTTCAATTTGCCTTGAAGTAAGGAGACAGTTTAAAGCATAACCATCTTACAAAACAACACGTATGTAACAGCTTTAGGAAGTGATAACATGTTTAACAAATCTCAAGCAGACTTGCTGGCAGAGGTTAACACTGCTGCCTCAACACCACGGACTCGGGTTGGATTCCCGGCTTGGGTGAATGCCTGTGTGGACTTCGTACGTTCTCCCCGTGTCTGCATGGGTTTCCTTCCACAGTCCAAAAATATGCAGGTTAGGTGGATTGGCCATGCTAAATTGCTCCTTAGTGTCCCAAGATGTGTAGGGTTAGGGATACAATATGCACTAACATAGAACATAGAACACTACAGCACAGAACAGGCCCTTCGGCCTTCGATGTTGCGCCAACCAATATAAAAAGCATTGCCCCTCCAAACTAAACCATTCCCTTCTCTTCCATATACTTATCAACTAACCTCTTAAACACCACCAAACTTGGCGCATCTACAACTGCTGCAGGCAGGGCATTCCACTACCGAACCACCCTTTGGGTAAAGAACCTACCTCTGATATCCGTCCTATAACTATCACCCCTTAATTTAAAGCTGTGTCCCCTCATGCTAGCTTTTTCTATTGATACACAACAGGTTGTGTATCAATAGTTAAATGTGAATAGGGTTGGGGAATTGGGTCTCATGGAGACAGTGTGCTCAGAGAAGGCATAAAAGCAGATAGGACAGTTGTGATTGAAGATTCGGTCAGGGAGAAACCATGGAAGAAATTTGGCCTACTGGGCTAAGATACGGGAGGAATGTGGCAGAGGTAGTTGATTGCTTTTGGGATTTAAACCATCCAAAGAAGTCTAGGAGATTGTCGGAACAAGATGATGATCTTTATTTAGTTAACAGAGAGATGTATCTGGCACATATTCATTATGTAAAGAACAAAGAAAATTACAACACAGGATTAGGCCCATCAGCCCTCCAAGCCTGCACCGACCTAACTAAAACCCCCTACCCTTCCGGGAATCATATTCCTCTATTCCCATCTCATTCATTTATTTGTCAAGATGGCCCTTAAAAGTCACTACCATATCCGCTTCCACTACCCCCGGAATTCCACTACCCCCGGCAATGAGTTCCAGGCCTCCAACGCTCTCTAAAAAATCTACCTCGTACATCTCTTTTAAAACTTGCCCCTCGCACCTTAAACCTGTACCCTCTACTAATTGACTCTTCCGCCTTGGGGAACAGTTATCCAGAAGCTTTTTCCCAGAATATGTTGGAAATTATCCAGCTCTCATTGATTTTGACAGATTAGTTTGTCCCTATCCTGGCTCACCCTCCTGACCGACCTCGGCGTAACAGGGGGCTTGCATTTATATAACCTTTCTTCGTAGCTGGTTCAACCACATGGAAAACTGCACAATCGCTGAGAGCGGTATAATTTGTGATCAGCCAAAAGATGGATGAAATATTGACAAAACTACCTTACTAAAGAGAGACACCAGCAATAGAAAAGATCAAATTTATTTAAATTTCCTACTGATGTGTCCACATATCTTGACAAATATCCACATATTCAACAGTCACAGATGCTGAGTGGAATTTTCCAAACATTCCACGCTGTTGGGATCATCCATTTCCCACACACCCATTACACTTTTCCCCTTCATGAGGGGTGCATTCAAAGGGAAAATCCTGTGGCCAGCAGTGGGACATAGAACATAGAACACTACAGCACAAACAGGCCCTTTGGCCTACAAGTTGTGCCAATCATACTAATATCTACCAGGCCTATCTATAGCTCTCAATCCCATTAAATCCTATATACACATCCAGAAATCTCTTAAAAGACCACAGCGAGTTCGCATCTACCAACACCAACAGCAACCGATTTCACTCACCCACCACCCTCTGAGTGAAAAACTTACCCCTTATAAGTAGATCCCACTGCTGGCTGATAATGGGTTGCCTTCACTGCTGCAAAACACGCAGTGGATTGAGCAGAAAGTCCTGCCCACCGACATCCGTCCGTCCGCGTTTACCGACATCCGTCCGTCCGCGTGTACCGACATCCGTCCATCCGCGTGTACCGACATCCGTCCGTCCGCGTGTACCGACATCCGTCCGTCCGCGTGTACCGACACATATATTGATGATGTACACTGAATTTAAAGGCAATTTCTGGTCAAACATACCTCACTACACAATATATGACAAATGTGACCAATGCAGAGTTAGATTTTTCAATAACTCACCCAATTTCAGTGACCCTGAGTAACTAATCTCGCTGAAACTCTGTCTCACCTATGAGGGATTCTGGTCTTCACCTTCAAGGATCTAACATAGGAATTCTTTTCAAAAGTTGCATCAAACTCAGACAGCATCAAAAATGGCTCACCTCGCAGGATTTTTAATCTTGTCTTCGCAGATTCCGACTCTCTCAATTTCTGAATATACTCTCAGATACAATTTCAGTTCTCGGACAGTACTGCACAGAGCACTACTGCTCCAATTCAAGTTTGCTTCCTTCAGCTCATCGTAATTGGTGTCTGTTTCTCTGCTGATATTGTTTTAACCGAATTGGGACATTTTCTTTTCCCTGTCTTCTCTATGGGATTCACTTTTAGGGACTTCTCTCTGCCTCTTCTCCCTTTGGGATTTGTCCTTAGCCTCTCTTTGGGAAACTAATCTTCCAAGGCACTGTGCAGAGTCTGCACATTCTCCCCATGTCTGCATGGGTTTCTTCTGGGTGCTCCAGTTTCCTCCAACAGTCTGAAAGACGTGATGGTTTGGTGCATTGGCTGTGCTAAATTCTTCCTCAGTGTACCTGAGTAGACATTAGAGTGTACGACTAGGGGATTTTCACAGTAACTTTGTTGCAGTATTAATTTAAGCCTACTTGTGACACTAATTTTAAAAAATTCTCCTCCTGGTCAAATAGCCTGAGTTTTTGAGTATTTTATCTGTGGACCCAGTTGCATTGGTTGCAATATTGGTTTCCTAACACTTGTAAAACAATAAAGCTTCACTAATGTAGGTTGTTTTTTTAACAATAGCTGTGCAATTTCTTTCTAAGTCTTTAACATCACAACCCTCTAAGGAATAGCTTATTACACCCTGTAAATGTAAACTTTATATTTTGTCCCACAATTACACCTATTGCATTATAAAGTTACAAATATTTACTTAAAACAAAAGCCAACACATTTGACAAGTTTAGCAGGGTTTAAACATCACAGAATTATAACTTCGAAGCTACATTTTCTTTCCTTTGCCCATTCTTTAACTTGGGAACAGTGTTTTATTTAAGTTCATGGTCCAATAATTATCCATTGCGTTAGCTTCAGGTCAATTCCATCTTTAAGTTCATTTTCCAAATTCAAATGTGGTAAATCCTCATTTTCAGACAATAAGGTCAAAAGTCTCTGTTCGGGATCAGACCACTAACTATTTTGTAGATCCAACTTTTGCTTTTGATATTAGATGCACATATAAGGTATTTCACTCCAGGTGTGATTCAAGGAAGCCGCTAGGAAGCTTTTATCAAAAGAAAGTTAAAATATAACAAAAATAATTAGCATAACTTTACCAATTTAAATACTTAAACGTGACAAATCATCATACTTAACAGCTAACTATCTCTATTGTTCCAGTTTAGCAGCATTCTCTCACAGACATAACTCCCTTCTCTAGAACCAGTTAGCACTAAAAACAGATTTGCTTACAGGAATGCTCAGTTTCCAGCTTTTTAACACCTCTGGACAGAGAGCCAGACAGACAGCTGCCTTTGGACTCTCATACAGCAGACTCTCAGGGAAATATATGTCCTCAGGCAGCAGAACTTCAGAGAAATAAGCCTAGTCTCTGTGTGATTCTATCCTCCAGATTTCAGAGAGGAAAAGGGTTACCTCTCCCTGCAGCTTTCAAAGAGCAACAGAGCTGGGTTTCTTTGTGTAAGCCTCATCCCATCCAATCATGTGACTTCATTTGCTAATCAAACCCTATTCAGCAAAACCCCAGGTGATATCGCCAAAATTAGCAGAACAGCATTAGTTCAGATTAAAACAAACATTCTACTAGCTCTTTTAAGGCACCAAACAAGTAAACAAACACAAATTAACTTGGGGACAAATTAAAAGGAGCAGACCCCCCAAAAAGAAGGGGGAATGGCCAGAACAAAAGACAAAAATGAAAGGAAACTTAAACATTAAATCAAAATGTGATTGTCAGGGTCTATAATACACCCCAGCCCCTGCGGTATCCAGCGAGTACGGAAGGCATCAACAGCACTGGTGGACACTGCATGCCCCCTCTCCAGGGACACTTGGCCATGAATGTAGCCAAGATAGAGGGCCAGATAGTTGGGATGGATAACCCCCGTCGATTGCCCATTACCTGGACCTACTGATGACAGGTTTTGCCAGATCCCAAACATTCTAGTAATTAGGAGCATTTCTGCTGCTGCAGTAACAATAGAGAATGCTGGATACAGCCCAAGTGGCACTGATATTAGAACAGAAACATGACATAAAATATGTTTCTTAAAGGCACAGTATTGTCACACTTCACTGTGACCCAACAGCAATTTCTTCTCTGATCAAAATCTCTTTTAGAGGTGTTATTGAGATGCTTTTTAAGTTCACACAAAAGAGTTTTGTATTCCTGCTTGATCTTGAGCATTTGAGAATCTTATAATTTCCCCTGATCTCATTCTAAACACGACTTATTTCATTCTTTCGGAGCAACGTTGACTGCTTCCTTGTTCTAAACTTCATATTTTTCTTTCCAATCCTTTACATCTTCCACAAAATTCACGAACCACATCATTCAAATCCTCTTGGGTTTTTAAATATTCTTTTGCGAACCGTCTACTTGGCAGGATTCCCGCTGCTGTCTCCATGTTGGCAAAGATTTTGTCACTCAGTGTTGCTGCAATCGAACCATCCAGATCACTTTGCCGTCTCAGTCTTTTCCATGTAAAATACTTGCTTTGTAATTCTGCAGACACTTCTGCTGTTTCTGGATTGTCCATTGCTGAGACGGATACATCAATATTATTACTGGTATCAGCTGGGTCACAGTTGTGCAAGCAGTTTTTATTTAGAGGAATAACTTTAGAACTGTGGCACCCCTGTCCCAGGTTGTGGGAAAAAGACTGTATTGCCTGCTATAAGGTCTACATTTGTAATTGGTAATTTTGAAACAACTCCAAACATACAAAGCCCCTTTATCTGAGCACAATTTAAATTTATATGAGAACATAAGAATATAAGAAATAGGAGCAGGAGTCGGCCATCCAGCCCCTCGAGCCTGCCCCGCCGTTCAATAAGATCATGGCTGATCTGAAGTGGATCAGTTCCACTTTCCCGCTTTCTCCCCATAACCCTTAATTCCCTTGTCTATCAGAAATCTATCTACCCGTAACTTAAATATATTCAACGAGGTAGGCTCCACTACTTCAATGGGCAGAGAATTCCAGAGACTCACCATCCTTTGAGTGAAGAAGTTCCTCCTCAACTCCGATCTAAACTGCCCCCCCACTTATTTTGAGGCTGTGCCCTCTAGTTCTGGTTTTCTTTCTAAGCGGGAAGAATCTCTCTGCCTCTACCCTATCCAGCCTCTTCATTATCTTATATGTCTCTATAAGATCCCCCCTGAGCCTTCTAAACTCTGAGTACAGACCCAGTCTATTTAATCTCTCTTCATAAGCTAACCCCCTCATCTCCGGTATCAGCCTGATGAACCTTCTCTGTACTCCCTCCAAGGCCAATATATCCTTTCGCAAATGCGGCGACCAAAACTGCACACAATATTCCAGTTGCGGCCTCACCAGTGCCTTGTACAGTTGCAGCAAGACCTCCCTGCTTTCATATTCTATCCCCCTTGCGATAAAGGCCAACATTCCATTCGCCTTCTTGATCATATGGACAAGGCATATCATTCCCATTAACACTCTGCATTAATATGTTCCAACTCCGTGAACTTTCTGTAGCAAAATCCAATATTTAGTTGACAGTAAACTCGGAGCTGAACCAGCATCTCTCTCAATAACAATTTTGCAAGGCTCTTCCTTGGATGAAGAATTTCCCCTTCCAATAAAACCCCTAATAATGCCTTCAATTCTATCTATGTGTACTGTAAAAATATTAGTAGCAATGGAGATCTCACAAGTTTCACTTTCTGCTGCATTTTTCTCTGGAAATTCCTGTCACTTGGACCAATGTCATGATTTTAAAATCCATTACTGGTATTGTCTTTTCTGAAAACTTCTTTCTATTATTGCCACTGACTTACCATTCAACTTTGAGATGCCCTATCTTATATCAATAAAGGCATATTGGTTTCTTTATGTCATTTTTAGCCTCTACATTATCATTCCTATTGACTGGAAGAGCTTCTGCCTTTTCTATAAAGCCAGACTATTTTTTATTCCTCCAGCTTTCCTACCTGTTTACCACTGCACATCTACTTCTCCCGAGCTGCCTATGTGATATAATATGCCCATCTGCCGGAATTATTGCTTCCTGTACCTTAGATACCACATGGTCTTCCAAGTATGACTGAAGTTCTTTGGGGTGCTATTTTGAAATGATGTGGAGATGCCAAAGTTGGATTGTAAAAGGTCTCAATACACCAGGTTAAAGTCCAATAGGTTTATTTGGAATCGTGAGCTTTCAGAGTGCTGCTCCTTCATCAGTTGAATGGAGGTTACTTCACACGTGCGCCATATATAGACAAAGACACATTGCAAGATAATTACAGATTAGAATGTGAAGAATTGTTGGACTGTGAGTCTTTACAGGTAATCAAGTTTTTACAGATACGAACGTGGAGAGAGGGATAATGACAGGTTGAAGAGGTGTGAATTGTCTCAAGTCAGGATAGTTAGTAGGATTTTACAAACCCAGGCAGTGCTATTTTGAAATGGTTCTGCTATCATCAGCTCCCTCACATTCTCAAAATTTTGTTCAAATTCAGGGATCAAAATCATCGGTCGCACATTTCTTTTCTGCTTCGAAAATTCTGCAAAATATCATTTGGGTCAGAACTCTCCGGCTGTTCACGCCAGTGGGATGGTCAATTCCTACCACTGGCACTATCCTGCTGTAGGTTTCTTAGATGTGTGTGATGGAATCAGTGGGACTAGAAGATTTCGCCGCTGGTGAATCGCACACCATCTCCCACTGCGAGAAACAAACTGTGGGAAGACCAGAGAATCCTCCCCACTTCTCCTCCTTTACCCATCCACCCTCCCCCAGAGTCTAAGTCTGAAAATTCAACTGATATGCCAATAGGGTTTAGCTAACCTCTGCCCTCCCGCCTCCTTAGAAAAGCAGCCAACCTAACCACACACCCTGGACATACCCTCTCCCATCTCCTTTCATCGGGAAAAGGATACAAAAGTCTGAGGTCACATACCAACCGACTCAAGAACAGCTTCTTCTCTGCTGCCATCAAGCTTTTGAATGGACCTACCTCGCACTAAGTTAAATAGAACATAGAACAGTACAGCACAGTACAATCCCTTTCGTTCTCGATATTGTGCTGACCTTTGTCCGAAATCAAGATCAAGCTATCCCTCTCCCTGTCATTCTGGAGTTCTCCATGTGCCTATCCAATAACCGCTTGAAAGTTCTTAAAGTGTCCGACTCCACTATCACAGCAGGCACTGTATTCCACACCCCAACCACTCTCTGAGTAAAGTTGATCTTTCTCTATATCTATCTTGAGCTATGACTGTAACACGATATTCTGTACCCTCTCCTTTCCTTCTCCATGTACAGTATGCTTTGGCCGTATAGTGTGCAAGAAACAATACTTTTAGCTTCAAACAAATACACGTGACAATAATGAATCAAATCAGAGAGGAAGACAGAGATTCCATAACTCACTACAGTGAGACTCACTGATACATGTAAGTGAAAAGATTGTCTTAAAAGTATTATTAAATAATTTACATACCAGGAGTGCTATAAAACATTACAATTTAGACAGGAGATCCATTATTACAAATTCAGAGGAAAATGGGTCATGCAACCAAAAAGTTTTGAGGACTGCTGGCCTAGATTGTGCGTTGTGATCTCTGGAGTGGTCTTTTTATCTACAACTTATGACTCAGAGGTGAGAGAACTGCCAAGGCTGACAGCAAATCATTCACCAAAATAGTTCCAGTTCAGCTTCAATTTGGAAATTTTGTTAAACTCCTTATTTGCTTGGCACCGTTTAGCTGAAATAATGAAAATGTAGGGGGCTGAAAGACAGCTTTTTTTTCCCAAGGGAGGTTAGAAACAAATAGATTGAGAAACAGCGAGAAAGAATTTGAACAGTCTGCTGTCAAATCTGGACTGACTGACGCAAATACTTATTACATCATCACTACAGCCTGTGAGTCACTGGCAAGGCAGGGTGATGACACTGGCATGAAAAGTTTTAACAAGTCGCAGACAGGCAATATAAATTGGGCACCGTGCCAGAACGGCATCGGAGAGGTAGACCAAACAGGGGGAGAGAGAGGGAGAGATGGAGTGACCAGCCCTTGGGTGGCATGGTGGCACAGTGGTTAGCACTGCTGCCTCACAGCACCAGAAACTCGGGTTCAAGTCCGGTGACTGTGTGTGGGTGTGGAGTTGGTGGTACATTCTCCCCATGTCTGCGTGGGTTTCCTGTGGGTGCTTCGGTTTCCTCCCCCAGTCCAAAGATGTGTGGGTTAGGTTGAATGGCTGTGCTAAATTGACCCCAGTATCAGGGGGATTAGCAGGGTAATCAAGTGAGATTACAGGAATGGTGTCTGGTTGGGATTGTGGCCAGTGCAGATACAATGAGCCCAATGGCCTCCTTCTGCACTGTAGTATTCTATGACAAAGAGTCATCCAGACTCAAAATGCTGCCTTTATTCTCTCTCTACAGATGCTGTCAGACCTGCTGAGATTTTCCAGCATTTTTTGTTTTTGTTTTGTTGAAGGGTTCCCGCGTTTAGGGGCTCGATAACCCCACTGCCTCCAGTAGTAGAGGGAAGGAGTTAGGGATGTGCAAAAGGCCGGATTGAAGGAGAATAGCTTCCAAATTGACAAGCTTAATGGTGTCATGAGGGCAAAGATCGACTCTGCAACATGAGGATTGCCTCTATGGCGAACACTTCACAGGAAACTGCTCAGAGAACCATCTTTATAAACAGTTAGGTGAGTAGATCCTTAATAACTACTGCAGCATGCAGAACGGGCAGATCCCAATGTTATTTAGTAGGTAAATACTGATCTAATGCTATTACTGTTGTGGGAGGTAGTACATAGTGATATTATCACGAGACTGATAATCCAGAGAGCCAGGGTGATGCTGTGGGGACACGGGTTCGAATCCCATCCTTGCAGATATTGGAATTCAATACAAATCAGGAATTTAAAAAGTGGAATGGTGACCATGAAACCATTGTTGATTGTTGTAAACACCCACCGAGTTATCCACACTGGTGAAAAACCCATCTGGTTCACTGACGTTCTTTAGAGAAGAAAATCTGCTGTCCTTACCTGGGTCTGATCTACACGTGACTCTAGACCTACAGCAATGACTAGCTGATGGGTAAGAGTGAGGACACTGATGCAGCAGTATGGTGGGAACGTGAATGCTTCATCAGCAGAAGGACAGCAGGACTCTTCCTCATGGAGCCATAGCCAATCCCCTTGGACAAGAGTTCAGCTGCCCTATTGACCTGCTGGCGAACAGATTGATGGTTGGGCCCCTTTCAACGGTGGTGTCCACTGTCTTGATGGCAGCAATCCGAGCTTGGAAGATTGCAGGCTGTTCTTTGCTGCAAACCTTTATTGGAATCTGCTTGTACTGCAGTGGAGGCTGTGTCAGTCACCAGACACTGCATCGAGACTGGCTTCATAGGCACACAGATAGACCTAGCTAACCATCATGAGGAGTGGTATCTGGGAGGCGGTGGTGCACATAAAGAAATTGACGGTGAGGATATCTGAGTAGAATCTCTCCAGTGCAGAAGGAGGCCATTCAGTCTATCTAGCTGCGCTGACCACAATCCCAACCAGGCACCCATATTGGAAAGAATGGCTCTGTGCAAAGCCCCAGGCCAGTGGCTGAACCCGTCTATATGAATCTCCATCTTAATCATCTGAAATCATCACAGAATCCCTAAAGTGCAGAAGGAGGCCATTTGGCCCATCCAGTCTGCATTGACTCTCTGACAGAATATCTTACCCAGGCCTATCCCCCAGCCTATTCCCATAACTCCATGGATTTAGCATGGCTAATTTATCTAACGTGCAAGGCTTTGAAGGAAACTGGAGAAAACCCACGCAGACACAGGGAGAATGTCCACACAGACCGTGACCCAAGGCCAGAATTGGACCCGGGTTCCTGGATAGTGAGGCAGCAGTGCTAACCACTGTGCCAGCTTTGCAGCAGAGCTCTCACTCCAATAAGTCGGTATCTACAGCTGGTGCCTATCATTCCACCACCCAAGCCTTTCAAATATTCTCGGTATCTGTCTGTCAGGGGATTGAGTGATGGTGTCTGTTTCTACACTGTCTTCTTCTACTGACCAGGAAGATTCCAGTTCTTGGGGATTTGGAATGACAAAGTGATAAGGATTGGCTTGTGGTCAGAGAAGAGTAGAAGTATGAAAATATTTGCTCTGCCATCTGTAAGTCCTAATCAGGAGAGATTGTGGAATGAGGGAGATGACAGATGTGGATTTGGGGGCACTGCTACCTCACAGCGCCAAGGAACCGGCATCACTCGGGTCACAGTCTGTGTGGAGTTTGCATTTTCTTCCTGTGTCTGTGTGTTTCCCCTCTGGGTGCTCCAGTTTAATCTCACAGTCCAAAGACGTGTGGGCTAGGTGTATTGGCTATGCTAAATTGCCCCTTAGTGTCAGATGGACGAGCAGGGTAAATATAAGGGGTTACGAGGATAGGGCTTGGGTGGAATTGTGGTCAGAGCAGGCTCGATGAGCCGAATGGCCTTTTTCTGCACTACAGGGATTCTGTACAGATATCCTCAGCATCGATTCCTCCATACACACCAGCCTCCCGGATGCCACTCCTCATGATGGCTGGCACTATCTCCCCCATGGGCACTAAAACACTGATCCTGCTCCAATTCTTTAGATGATCTCATGGTCTGCAATGGGCAGCTGGGCATCCTAATGTCCCTGCAGCCAAAGATCCTTCAAACAAATACCAAGCACCAAGCGCGGGTCCAGTCTGCTCTGTCTGAGAGTCAAGCATTCACACTGCGATTGAAGGCACCATTGCAAATTGCCAGTTGTGTATCTGCACTTTCATCCCCATACAATTCCTGACCAAGCCATGGGAGAGGCTGGACGTTGAGCTGTTCATCTTCAACAACAACTCATTTCTTATATGGTGAGGATGGACGAGGTGAAACAGCTGTATACAACCAACGCAGAGGCAATAATTAAATCATAAAAAAGATGCGGCTAAAGGGAAATCCCGTCTGACACATTTTTGAGGATGTAACTTGTGGAGTAGATAGAGGAAAACTAGTAGATGTACTATACCCGAATTTCCAAAAGGCACTCGATAAGGTTCTGTACAAAAAGGGCTGATGGAATGAGGGTTAATATATCCGCTTGGACAGAGAATTGTTAAACGGGTAGAAAACAGAGGCTGGCAAACAACACGCAGACACGGAGAGAATGTGCAAATTCCACACAAGACCAGGGATTGGTCTCTGGTGCTTTGAGGCAGCAGTGCTAACCACTGTGCCACCCCATTAGATTCCACTTCACAGCCTGGTTACTCACAAATTTCTTCTAATGATTGGGGAAAGGGTTAATGATTGGTCCAATTGTGTTTGGATTGGCTGCTTTAAATCATCGAGGGGAGGCCATTCACTCCATCATGCCTTTGTTTGTAAAATATTATCCAACCAGACTCACCGCTCTGTTCTTCCCCCATAGCTAGCACTGTGATTTTTTTTTAGATTTCTTTTTCAAGCATTGATGCAATTGCTTTCAGAGTATTAGTACTGAACCTGCTTCAATTGCCCTTTTAGGCCCAGCATTTCAGGTTGTAAGAGTTTACTGTGTCTTTTATTTGCACTTCGCCTCTCCTGTGGTCCTTTTGCCAATTATCTGAAATCCGTGCCCTCTGGTTACAGACCTCCCTGTTAATGGAAACTATCTCTCCGTACTTACTTGATCGAAACCCTTGTCGTTTTGACCAGCTCTATTAAATCTCCCCTCGCTCTTCCCGAACTCTCCACGTAACTGAAGTCACTCTGATCCCTGGCACCGTTCTAGCCAACCTCATCTGCAGCCTCTCCAATCTGCTGCTAAGTATCTGACCTCATTTATTCGGTGGTGAAGCTCTGCTGAAGGGCTGACAGGAGTGTGGATTATGTGTGGTCTCCTTCTATGTTGCAATTTTATGAATTGACAATTACACTTGTGCGTTGCTGCAAGTGTGTTAAAAGGATAAATGGGAAAACATATAAAGGTGTCTTGACACAATCACACTTTTAAGAGCAAATTAAATCTCATCAGAAAAAAACACACACAGGAGAGGAAATTGATGGGGATATTGCGGTCACAGTAACCATAGTAAATCACAGAACTATAAGCAGCACTCGGCCCCGAGGTGAGATTCCTGCTTTAAGTATCTGTCTTTTTTCATTTCAAAATCTGCGGACGCTGAAGGCTGGCTTCATGATAATGACTTTGCACCTTTCAAAGCTCCCTTTGACAGCATTTGTGACCAGTGTATTTTGTATGATTAATATCATTAATTTCAAGAGATCATTATGTTCAATGGGCGGCACGGCGGTTAGCACTGCTGCCTCACGGTGTCAGGGACCTGGATTCAATTCCTGGCTCGGGTCACTGTCTGTGTGGAGTTTGCATGTTCTCCCCGTGTCAGTGCGGGTTTCCTCCGGGTGCTCCAGTTTCCTCCGAAAATGTGCAGATTAGGTTGATTGGCTATTGTAAATTGCCCCTTACTGCCAGGGGGATTAGGAGGGTAAATATGCGGAGTTATAGGGACAGGACCTGGGTGGGATTGTTATTGGTGCAGGCTCGACGGGCCAAATGGCCTCTTTCAGCACTGTAGGATTTATGATTCTGTTATTCATCATTCCTCCCCCTCGCAAATAAATTCAATTTTAGATTAATTCAGTTCCTTTCATCCCAAGAACCTCAGAACACTGTCAGTTGTGCCTCAGTGTGGGCAACCTTGTCCATGACTCAGGTGATTGTCAGATCAAGTCACTCTCTCCAAGGGGCAGGACACATTAGCAAGGGTGATGCTCCAGTGCAGGATGGAGTGAGGGTTATATTGTCAAAGGTCCCACCTTCTGGATCAGATTTTCAATGGAGGCCTTGCTAACTCTCTCAAAGAACCATTTGGTAGAAGAGCAGGGCCAGAGGGTGGGGGGAGGGGGGTGGCATTTGGCCTGAGCCTCAAGCTCAAAGGGGCCCTCAAATTTTGACACTTGTCCAATTTTTCACATTTGGTAACTTTTGCAACTTGTTTTTATGTGCAGAAGGAAATTATATAGGAAAATAAAGTTCATTTTGCAGTCATGTATAGTGGCACAATGGTTAGCACCGCTACCTCTCTGTACCGAGGACGCAGGTTCGATTCCAGGTCACTGTCTGTTTGAGTTTGCACATTTTTCCCGTGATTGCGTGGGTTTCCTCTGGGTGCTCCAGTTTCATACAATTCCTACAGTGTAGAAGGCAGCCATTCGGCCCATTGATTCTGTCCCGATCAGATCCCACCCAGAGTATACCCCCGTAATGCTATGTATTTACCCTGTTATTCCCCCTGACACTACGATCAATTTAACACGGCCAATAAACCTAAACCACACGTTTGTGGAGTGTGGGGGAAACCCGAGCACCCGGAGGAAACCCATGCGGCATGGGGTAGAATGTGCAAACTCCACACAGACAGTGACCCAAGGTTGGGATTGAACCCGGGTCCCTGGCGCCGTGAGGCAACAGTGCTAACCACTGTGTTGCCCACACCTTCCTCTCAGATGTGCAGATTAAGTTGATTTGCCATACTAATTTGCTCCCTAGTGTCGGAGGGATTAGCAGGGTAAATATGTGGGGTTATGGAAAGAGGGTCTAGTTGATGCAGACTCAATGGGCCGAATGGCCTTCTGCACTGCAGCGATTCTATGATTCTACAGTTGGTAGCGCCTGCATAGACTATCCTACTAGCTCCTCAAGGAGGATGCAATTATGTGCGTACCTTAAGGCAAGATGTGGAGATGCCAGCGTTGGGGTAAACACAGTAAGAAGTCTCTCAACACCAGGTTAAAATCCAACCAATTTATTTGATAGTAAACTCACAAGCTTTCGGGGTTTGCCCCTTCGCCAAGTGACAAAGGCAGCAGAGCTCGCACGCAATTCAAATTGTGGTAATATTCATTCGCAGTAACTCTTTGTAATGGGTACTTTTCCAACGTGCAATCCTAAGAATAAAAACACCAGATTGCAAGCCAAAGGATTTGCTTCAAGACAGACTCAAACTTGGCCTCTCTGGTGTGCTTTCTAATGTGAAGATGCCGGCGTTGGACTGGGCTAAACGCAGTAAGAAGCCTGACAATACCAGGTTAAAGTCCAACAGGTTTATGACCTGGTGTTGTCAGGCTTCTTACTGCGTTTTCCAGTATCACAACTGCATTGTGTATTTTTGTCAGTTTGGCCTCTGCCAGCGCCTTCAAGTGAACACACTGACAATGCACTGAACTAGGTCAAGAATCTCACCGTTTACCTATGGAATGAGAGGTTTGAATAGTCCCATCACGCCTAACCGTGACACTGCACAATAGCTAGATTTTTTCTCAATAATTAGTGCATAGGAAAAAAACTAGAGAAACATCTGTTAAATAATATTTTCAATCTTTTTGTGCCTTTTTTTTCATGTACCTTCATGTTATACCACTCTGCACCTCAGGGAATTTGTAGGGGACTTCTCCTGATCAATATTTTTCCTCCCAACCAATGTTATAGCAATGGAATGTCTGGTCATTTCCTGCACCCGCAGCACTTCCAATCTAAAAGCGTGTGGGAAAACCCTGAGGTCAGGCAAGACGTTATATAAATGTGAGTCTTTTTTTAAACAGCACATTCCGACTGTGTCACTGCTCCAGTTCCCACATTGCTCAGGCCTCGCGTCCACTCTGAGTCAGATCGACGAGTTTAACTACTGGGATTTGGACCCACACCCTGAGACTGGTTCCAATTACACAGGCTCCAGCAAAAGGCTCAAAAAAAACAATAGACAAGCCAGCCTGGGTGGGGTTAAAGTGCACAGTCTGCGCTTGCTGGGAAGTGTAGTTTAACTGGGATTGGGGGGGGGACAGGGAGCTGCAGTTCTGCGCTGGAACAGTGAGAGAGAGTGTGTGCCGGGGGGGAGCAAGAACTGCAGCCTGAGAGAGGGGGAACACAGTGCTGGGGGAGCAAGGACTGGGACAGTGAGGGAGAGAGTGCTGGGGGAACAAGGATGCAACCTAACCCTGAGACAGAGGGAAAAAGTGCTGGGGGAACAGGGACTGCAGCCCTGCCCTGGGACAGTGAGGGAAAGAGTGCTGGGGGAACAGGGACTGCAGCCCTGCCCTGGGACAGTGAGGGAAAGAGTGCTGGGGGAACAGGGACGACTGCAGCCCCAGAACTGGGACAGCGAAGGAGAGAGTGCTAGGGGAATAGGGGCTGTAGTCCAGCCCTGGACAGAGGGGATAGAGTGCTGGGATTCAGGGACTGTGGCCGAGTCCTGCAGAGTGAGGGAGTAAGTAGTGAGGGAACAGAGACTGCAGTCCCAGAACTGGGACAGTGAGGGAGAGAGTGCTGGGGGAACAGAGACTGCAGCCTTGCCCTGCATAGTGAGGGACTGAGTGCTGGAGAATAGGCGACCCTGGGACAGAGGGAGACAGTACTGGGGAACAGGGACTGCAGGCCAGCTCCGCCCCGGCACAGTGAGGGAGAGAATGCTGAAGGAGCATCGACTGCAGCCCCAGAACTGGGACAGTGAGGGAGAGAGTACTGGGGAATAGAGAATGCAGCTCAGCTCTGCATAGTGAGGGAACGAGTGCTGGGGGAGCAGGGACTGCAGACTGGGGTGCACAGAGGGAGAATGCCGGGGAAACAGGGACTGCAGCCTGAGACAGAGAGAGAGAGAGTGCTGGGGGAGCAGGGACTGCAGACTGGGATAGAGAGAGGGAGAGTGCTGGGGGAGCAGGGACTGCAGACTGGGATAGAGAGAGGGAGAGTGCTGGGGGAGCAGGGACTGCAGACTGGGACAGAGAGAGGGAGAGTGCTGGGGGAGCAGGGACTGCAGACTGGGATAGAGAGAGGGAGAGTGCTGGGGGAGCAGGGACTGCAGACTGGGATAGAGAGAGGGAGAGTGCTGGGGGAGCAGGGACTGCAGACTGGGATAGAGAGAGGGAGAGTGCTGGGGGAGCAGGGACTGCAGACTGGGATAGAGAGAGGGACCATGCTGAGGAAACAAAGACTGCAGACTGAGACAGAGAGAGGGACCATGCTGGTGGAGCAGGGACTGCAGCCTGAGACAGAGAGAGAGAGAGAATGCTGGGGGAGGAGGGACTGCAGACTCGGACAGAGTCATAGTCATACAGGTTTACAGCATGGAATCAGTCCCTTCAGCCCAATGTGTCCATGCTGCTCTTTTTTTAAACCCCTAAACTAATCCCAGTTGCCGCATTTGGCCCATATCCCTCTATAAACATCTTACTCATGTGACTATTTAAATGCTTTTTAAAATACAAAATTGTACCCGCCTCTACTAGTACCTCTGGCAGCTTGTTCCAGACACCACTCTCTTTATGTGAAGAAATTGCCCCTCTGAACATTCTTGTACCTCCCCACTCTCACCTTAAACCTATGCCACTTAGTTTTAGGCTCCTCTACCTTTGGGAAAAGATATTGCCTAACTAGCTGATCTGTGCCCCTCATTATTTTATTGACCTCTATAAGATCACCCCTCAGCCTTCTATGCTCCAAAGAAAAAAGTGCCAATCTATCCAGCCTCTGCTTATAACTCAATCCAACAAGTCTTCATAGCGTCTTAGTAAATCTTTTCTGCACTGTTTCTATTTTTATAATATCCTTTCTATAATAAGGCGACCAGAATTGTACACAGTATTCCAAGTGTGGCCTTAGCAATGTCTTGTGTAACTTCAACAAGACATCCCAACTCCTGTATTCAATGTTCTAACCGAGCATGCTGAATGCTTTCCTCACTACTCTGTAACTCACTTTCAAGGAGCTATGAACACATACACCTCGATCTCTTTGTCTTGTCACTCTCCCCAACGCCCTATCAAAACTAAGCAATTCTTGCTCTGGTTCAATCTACCAAAATGCATCACCTCGCGTTTGTCTAAATTAAACTCCATCTGCCAATCATCAGTCCACTGGCCCAATTGATCAAGATCCTGTTGCAATTGGAAATAACTTTCTTTACTGTCCACTATGCCACCAATCTTGCGTCATCTGCAAACTCCCTAACTATGCCATCTATGTTCTCATCCAAATCATTAATATAAATGACAAATAACAGTGGGCCCAGCACTGATCCCTAAGGCACACCATTGGTCACAGGCCTCCAGTTTGAAAATCAATCCTCTACAACCACCCTCTGGCTTCTGTCAAGAAGCTAATTTTGTATCCATTTCAATAATTCACCCTGATCCCATGAGATTTAACCTTATGCAACAACCTACTATGCGGTATCTTGTCAAAGGCCTTGCTAAAGTCCATGTAGACAACATCAACTGCACTGTCCTTATCTACCTTCTTGGATACCCCTTCAAAAAACTCAATCAATTTTGAGAGACATGATTTTCCACTTACAAAGCCATATTGACTGTTCCTAATCAATGCCTGTAGATCCTGTCTCTCAAAACACCTTCTAATAACTGAGCCACCACAGATGGACGTTCACTGGCCTGTAGTTCCTAGGCTTTACCCTACAGCCCTTTTTAAACAAAGGCATAACATTTACCACTCTCCAATCTTCAGGCACCTCGCCTGTGCTAATCGATGATTCAAATATCTCAATAGCCTGCCACAATGTCCTGGGATACACCTCATCAGGTCCTGGGGATTGAGCTACCTTTAAGACTTCTTGCACCTCCTTCTCTGTAATATGTACACTCCTCAAGACATTACAGTTTATTTCCCTAAGTTCCCTAACATCCATGCTTTTCTCAATAGTAAATACTGATGAGAAATATTCATTTAGGATCTCACCCATCTCTTGTGGATCTGTACATAGATGATCTTGTTGATCTGTAAGAGGCCCTATTCTTTCACCCTTTATGTATTTGTAGAAGCTCTTTGAATTCTTCTTTGCCTTATCTGACAAAACAATTTTGTGTCCCCTTTTTGCTGAGAGAGTGAGCTGGGCGAGCAGGAACAGCAACCTGGGCCAGAGGGAGAGAGGGGGAGAGTGCTGAGGGAGTAGGGACTGCAGTGAGGTACAGAGGGAGGGAGAGTGCAGGGGGAACAGAGACTACGGCTGGGGCAGAGAGTGAGAGAGTGCTGGGGAAGCAAGGACTGCACTTGGGACAAAGAGAGGGAGTGTGTCGGGGGAGGAAAGCCTGCAGCCTGGGACAGAGGGAGAATGCTGGGGGAGCAGAGACTGCAGCATCGGACAAAGGGAGAATGCTGGGGGAAGCAGGGATAGAGGGAGGGAGAGAGTTGGTGGGGGGAGGGATGGTGGGGACTGCAGGCCGGGAGGGTGCTGGGGAAAGGGGAACAGAAGGACTGCAGTCTGTGTGGATGCTAGGGAAGGGGGAGGGGGAGAGGGATGGGTGCTGGGGGAGGTGGGGACTGTGGGGAGGGGTGGGTGCTGGGGGGAGGGGTGGGTGCTGGGGGGAGGGGGTGGGTGCTGGGGGGAGGGGGGGGTGCTGGGGGGGAGGGATGGAGGGGAATGAGTGCTGGGGAGCGGGGATGCAGGGGAGGGTGGGTGCTGGGGGAGGCAGGGACTGCAGGGGGGGGGGGTGGGTGCTGGGGGAGGCAGGGACTGCAGGGGGGGGGGTTGGGTGCTGGGGGAGGCAGGGACTGCAGGGGGGGGGGGTGGGGTGCTGGGGGAGGCAGGGACTGCAGGGGGGGGTGGGGGGTGCTGGGGAGGCAGGGACTGCAGGGGGGGGTGGGTGGGGTGCTGGGGGAGGCAGGGACTGCAGGGGGGGGTGGGTGGGTGCGGGGGAGGCAGGGACTGCAGGGGGGGGTGGGTGGGTGCTGGGGAAGGCAGACTGCGGGCTGGGGGTGGGTGGGTGCTGGGGGAGGCAGGGACTGCAGGGGGAGGCAGGGACTGCAGGGGGGGTGGGTGCTGGGGGAGGGCAGGGACTGCAGGGGGGGGTGGGTGCTGGGGGAGGCAGGGACTGAAGGGGGGGGGGGGTGCTGGGGGAGGCAGGGACTGAAGGGGGGGGTGGGTGATGGGGGAGAAGGGACTGCAGGGGGGGTGGGTGCTGGGGGGTGGTGATTGCATGGGGGATGGGTGCTGGAGGGCAGGGACTGCAGCCCGAGAGGATGATGTGGGAGGAGAGGGAGAGGAGGAGAGGGGAGAGAAGAGGAGGGAGGTTCAGGGGGAGGTAGAGAATGCAGCCCGGCAGGGCCCTGGGGGGCAGGAACTGCAGCCCCGGTGGGTGCCAGGGGTGGGGGGGATGGCAGAACTGTAGCCCCGGGGGTGCAGGGGTGGGGGGATGGCAGGAAACTGTAGCCCCGGTGGGTGCCAGGGGTGGGGGGGATTGGCAGGAACGGCCAGCCCGGTGGTTGCAGGGGTGGGGGGGCCAGGGCTGTGGGGGGAAGGGACTGCAAGGGGGTGGGTGCCGTGCATGGGGGAGGGTGCCGGGGGGCAGGGATGAAAGGGTGATGTGGGACGGGGAGGGGAGGGGGGTTGTCAGAGATTGCAGCCCGGCAGGCGTCCTAGGGGGGGGAAAGGAACTGCAGCCCCGGGTGGGTGCCAGGGGTGGGGGAAGGAACTGCAGCCCCGGTGGGTGCAGGGGCGGGGTGGGGGGGCAGGGACTGACAGCCCCGGTGGGTGCCAGGGGCGGGGTGGGGGGGCAGGCGACGCAGCCCCGGTGGGTGCCAGGGGAGGGGTGGGGGGAGGGCAGCAGGAACTGCAGGAACCCCGGTGGGTGCCAGGCGGTGGGGAGCAGGAACGGGGGTGGGGCCAGGGGGTCGGGGGAGCAGGGACTGCCAGCCCCGGGTGGGTGCCAGGGGCGGGGAGGGTGGTGGGGGAGGCAGGGGGCCCGGGGGGAGGGGTGAGAGCAGGGATGCAGCCCCGGGTGGGTGCCGGAGGGGGGGAGGAGGGGGGGGAGGGGGGGGAGGGGGGGGAGGGGGGGGGATGGGGGTGGAGGGGGGTGGGGGGTCTGAGAGAGCAGGGACTACAGCCCCGGGTGGGTGACGGGGGAGATGGGGGGTGGACGGGGGGGAGGGGGGGGGGGGAGGGGGGGGAGGGGGGTGGAGGGGGGAGGGGGGGAGGGGGGGGAGGGGGGTGGAGGGGGGTGGAGGGGGGGGAGCGGGGGGAGGGGGGTGCGAGGGGGGGAGGGGGGTGGCGGGGGGAGAGCAGGGAGATACTAGCCCGGGTGGGTGACGGGGGGGAGGGGGGTGGAGGGGGGGGATAGAGCAGGACTGCAGCTTGGGTGGGTTGACGGGGGGAGGGGGGGGAGGGGGGGGGAGCGGGGGGAGGGGGGGGAGGGGGGGGGAGGGGGGGGGAGGGGGGGGAGGGGGGGGGGAGGGGGGGGGAGGGGGGGGGAGGGGGGGGGGAGGGGGGGGGGAGGGGGGGGAGAGCAGGGACTACAGCCCCGGGGGGTTGACGGGGGGAGGGGGGTGGAGGGGGGGGGAGAGCAGGGACTGCAGCCCCGGGTGGGTGACGGGGGGAGGGGGGGAGGGGGGGGAGGGGGGTGGAGGGGGGGGGAGGGGGTGGAGGGGGTGGAGGGGGTGGAGGGGGGGGAGAGCAGGGACTGCAGCCCTGGGTGGGAGAGCAGGGACTGCAGCCCCGGGTGGGTGACGGGGGTGAAGGGGGGGTGGAGGGGGGAGGGGGGAGGGGGGGTGGGGGGAGTGGGGGAGAGCAGGGGACTGCAGCCCCGGGTGGGTGACGGGGGGACGGGGGGGAGTGGGAGGGAGAGCAGGGACTGCAAGCCCCGGGGGGTGGACGGGGGGACGGGAGGGAGGAGCAGGGACTGCAGCCCCGGGTGGGTGGGGGTGGAGGGGGGGAGGGGGGTGGAGGGGGTGGAGGGGGGTGGAGGGGGGGGGGAGAGCAGGGACTGCAGCCCTGGGTGGGAGAGCAGGGACTGCAGCACCGGGTGGGTGACGGGGGGGGGGGGGTGGAGGGGGGAGAGCAGGACTGCAGCCCCGGGTGGGTGACGGGGGACGGGGGGGGAGTGGGAGGGAGAGCAGGGACGCAGCCCCGGGTGGGTGTAGGGGGGGGGGGGGAGGGGGTGGAGGAGGGGGGGAGGGGTGCGAGGGGGGGGGGAGGGGGGTGGAGGGGGGGGAGGGGGGTGGAGGGGGTGGAGGGGGGGAGCAGGGACTGCAGCCCTGGGTGGAGAGCAGGGACTGCAGCCCCGGTGGGTGACGGGGGGAGGGGGGGTGGAGGGGGCGAGAGCAGGGACTGCAGCCCGGGGGGTGACGGGGGACGGGGGGGGAGTGGGAGGGAGAGCGGGACTGCAGACCCGGGTGGGTGACGGGGGGGGGGGGGGGAGTGGGAGGGAGAGCAGGGACTGCAGCCCCGGGTGGGTGACGGGGGGAGGGGGGGGGAGAGCAGGGACTGCAGCCCCGGGTGGGTGACGGGGGGAGGGGGGGGGGGAGGGATGCAGGGGAACAGAGAGAAGGAAGAGGGGGGGCGGAGTCAGCCGCGCGGTTACTTTGTGTCCAAAAGAGGAAATCCGGGGCGGTCAGCTGGCGGGTGACGTCAGCAGCGGCTCTGCCTATATACGGGCAATGACGTCAGCGCGGAATGTTGGGGGGTGTCCTGTGGGCGCGAGACAGGGAGCAGTGGCTGCGGCAAGACAGACCGTGCTGCAGGAAGAAACGCTCCATTCAGCTAGACTGCTGCAGGAATAAAGCTGCACTCACTCACCCAGACTGTGCTGCAGGAAGAAAGCACCGCTCAGACAGACTGCTGCAGGAATAAAGCTGCAGGAACACAGCCTCTGCCACAGGAAGAAAGCTGCACTCACAGGCTGTGCTGCAGGAGAAAGCGCCTCTCTCTCTCTCTCACACACACACATACAGCAACATGGTAGACCGCGAGCAGCTAGTGCAGAAAGCCAGGCTGGCTGAACAAGCCGAGAGATACGATGATATGGCAGCAGCAATGAAATCGGTATGTTCCTTTTGTGGCTTTCCCCATTCATTTATTTTTTCTTTTATTCTCTCCATTGCCCCCCTCCCCCATTCATTTATTTTCTTCCTATTTATTTCTTCTCTCTCTATTCCCCCATTCATTTGATTCTTCCTGTACTTATTCTCTCCTTCCCTGCCTATAGTCTCCATACCCACCCCCACCCCCACCCCTCCCTCAAACTACATCTCCACTGGGCGATGCCGCAAAGCTATTGACCTGTTTGCAATGAATGGCTGAGGTCTTTTTAAACGCATTGTTTGGTATTTGAAATTTCATTCTAGGCCTTACGGTGGGAGGTCTAGATTTCTTAAAAATGTCCTGATGGTGTGTTGGGAGATGGGGTGGGGGGGGGGGACGGCAAAGGAAGCAAAGCATTTGAATGGGGATGCTTACTTAGCCTGTTAATTCATGGATTGATGGTGATAGCTGGTCCTGTATTAAGGCGGTGGCGAATTATAAAGCCAACATCTGGGTCATTTCCTATCGGATCTGGGCTGGAACAGGTGATATTGTCTGCCCTTTGGAGTCGACGAGAGAATAACTATGCGGATAAACGCCGGGTTCAATGCATGGGGCGGTGCCTCTTTTCTTTAGAGAGCAATTTGTCGCCCAACCCGGCGCTGTCTCGGTGTCAGCTAAAATGTAGCAGTGTGGAGATACTTGCCCCCGCACTGGACAACCCCTTTTTATTTTCAATCATGTCTGTAAAACGTTCTCCTGTCCCGCCCGGGTGTGGTTTACCCGGCTGGAAATTGACAGCAGGCTGAAATTAGCATTTCCCCACCCTCTTGCTGTAAGACCCACACTTATGTGGGAACCCCCCCCCCCACCTAAACACACACTCCAGGTTCTGTGTCTGACCCCCCCCTCTCAAAATAAAAGGGGTTTGCTGGAGAATCAAGGCACTTCTCTCTAAACCTCAGGAATGCTGCCTTGCTCCCTAGGAAGCCTCCCTGTTTCAAAGCAGGGAACAAAGCAATCCTGGGAGGCAGTAATTCGAGAAGATTCTGCCAGTATCCCAATTTCTCAGCAGATCTGAAGAGAGATCCTCTTTCCACCACCACCCCCTCCTCCGTAGTAGTGAGCTGCCGGCCTTTCCCAGCGCTGAAGAACGCGTGTCCATTTTCCGGGCGTGGGGAGTGGCGCAGTCTTTGCTCTGCATGCCAATGCCTTTATTGCAGTATTCGTTCCTTTCTCCTGTCTTATGTTAGGACATAACACGCCCCAAAGGCCGCATCCACACTGCTTTCTGTACTGTCATTGATTCCTGTAACTACAGCCAGAGCTGTTTAATTCAGAAATGGCAGTAAGCAGAATATATTTCCAATTTGGTGATAATTTGCTAAACTGGATGGTGTGCTGGAACACAGACCCGGTCAGAACCTCTGCATTGTCACCCCATTCCTGAATCAGTCAATGTTTTCTCTCTCTCTCTCCCCTACTGTATCGCCATTAGAGGTACAATGCCTCAGCTTTTTTGCAGTTCTCTTCCATAGCTTTTGCGTGAGACCCAAGCTCCAGGGGTTTGGTGGGGTCCAGCCTTATTCAGCACCATGGTTGGATGGGTGTGGATGAAGAATCCCACCCCAGTTTTGACTCTGCACCAACCCCCCCCACCCAGTTTGATCCAGCCCACCTGAGTTTCATATCGGCAGGAACTGGTGAATCCAGGGTGCTTTTTGAAGGGGTGGGTGGGGATAGACTTTTCTGGAATGGTATTGGGTTTTTAACATAACGAATCACCAGCTCAGCTTTTACACAAATATTCAAAAGCATGTTTTTTGTCTAATGTAATGCAGACCACCTTTCGGCAATGAGCATTGTCTTTTCCAACCTGCTGTTAACCGGAGGGGCCTGTGGAATTCTATCATTTACAGCAGTAGAGTACAGACCCCAAGCTCTAATTAGCCACACTATCAAATGGGCACTGAATGCCCTGCGTGAAGTCTCTGGGAATGCAAAGTGGAATTTGTGCTGTTAACCACCACGTCCTCCCATCCTTTTCCAATTAAACCGCTGGCCACCCAACTTCCCCCTCCTGGCTCCCATGTTGCCGAGATTGGGAAGGTTCCTTCTTAGTTTGCTGCTCCCTCCTTCAAATCTGCCATTGTGGTTCGCTCCCTGAAAACAAACCTTTTTGCCCTCCAGCCTTGCAAACTGTTGCCCCCATCTCCCACTCAGGACCATAAAATGTCCAAAACGCAGGAGGGGCCCATTCCACCCATAGTGTCTGCATTGACCAAAGTCCCAGCCAGGTCAGAATCCCTTCTTTCCTGAATTTGTAGTTGACGTCTGAATCTCAGGCTGTTTTCCTCAAATTTGTTTGAATCCCTTCATTCACTTCTTTCCCAGTCTTTAACTGGCTCATACCAAAACCACAATGATATTCCCATGTAACCATGATCCCTTCTCTACCTTAATCTGTTAATAGTTAACATGGTTGACGATCCTCCAGTGTCTCTTTGTTGGCCAACTGGGTGGGACTACTCCCTCCAGGGCCCATTATTATTTATCTAATCATGAATCAAAGAATCTCTTGCAATGGCTTCTCCCCCTCAGTTTGCATGTCATTACCTTTGAGCCCCAGAGATTTACTGTTGGCCCCCTTTCTATTTTTCCTCTAGATCCTACCTCATAGTAATGTCGTTGGAAAACATTGTATCAGGTTTGCCATGTACACTAATGTCTAGGTTGGCCTCACCACTATCGACTGTCCCACTGTTGCTATTTTTTTTCCCCGACTGCTTATCTGACTTCCAATACCAGAGCAGATTCTCTCCCATTCAAAAAGTAATCATCTTCAGTCCCCGCCCTTGTCTAGCTCCTGACCTGCTTCCTCTGTCGGAGATCTAAACAGATTCTTCCCAATCTCGGTATTGTTCCTTGTCTCCAAGTTGAGTGTCCAACCAGAAATGTGCATTTCCACTGGGATTGCTGATTTCTATCTGCCCAACCCCACCCCAGTGTCCGCTCATCTGCTGGATCCCTCGTTTGTGGTTTTGTTACCCTGAGACGTGACTGTTCCAGTTTGTCTGGCTCACCTCCCAAATTCTACCCTCTACAAAGGTCAGCCATGAAAATGTGTCTTAACTCGCAATGAGTCTCCTTCACTCCTGTACTCGCTGACCTCCGCTGGCTCTTGGTGCCGCATTGCCCCGATTATAAAATTCTCATCAATTCCTTCCATGGCCCTCGCTCTCTCTAATCTCCAGCAACTGCCCAGTCTCTCCATTCTGGTTTCTTGACCATCTTAAAATTTTAATCGTTGCATTGACAGCTGTGCCTTCAGCTGCCAGAGCCAATCTCTAGAATTCCTCAAATCTCTCCGCCTCTCATCTCCTTTAAGATGCTTGTTAGAGCCCATCTCGTTGATCAAGCTTATAGTCCTGATGTTTCCTTGCGTATTTTCATGTCAAATTTGTTTTACATGTACAAATTCCTGTACACAATGTCATGGGAAATAGGAGCAGCCTACTGGCTCATCCAACCTGGTGTGCCGGTCAGCTGACTGAGGCGATGATCGCCTCAGTTACTTTTCCTGCCTGTTCTTGCCCATAACCCTACATTCCCTTCTACATCCAAAAATATAGTCAATGACCCAACCTCCATTGCTCTCTGGGAATTACCCAACCCCCTCCCGTTTAAGATTCCACTATGAAAGGAATAGTCTTCTCAGCATATACTCTGTCAAACCTCCTCAAATCTTCTAGGTTTCAGTGAGATCACCTCTCGTTCTTCCAAACCCCAATACATATGGGCTCATGCTGGTCATTCTTGCCTCATAAGACAACCTTTTCATCTCAGGAACCAACTTTCTGATCAAGTGTCGCCAAATCCTTTAAGTAATGTGACTAAAACTGAACATAGTACCCTCTGTGGTATCTCCAACATGCTGTATAGGTGTAGCAAGACAACTCTTGCATTCCATTCTCCAAGATTTCCTCACTTTTGTATTCCATCCCTCTTGAAATAAAGCCAGCATTTAATTTGCCTTCCTAATTATGCTAACTTTTTATGATTCAAGTATAAGGACACAGATCCCTCTGTTAGCATTTTTCTTGTTTCTCTCTTTTGTTCCTTCCCAATTGGATAACCTTGCATTTCCCCACATACTCCATCTGTCATATTTTACTATGCGTTTAACCTATCTGAACCCCTTTCAAACTTTGACCTCCCTACTTACTTTCTGACCTATTTTGTATTGTTGGATAATTTGACTACAGTGCACTCTGTCCCTTTTATTTAAGTTATTAATATTAGTTTGTATATTGAATTGTGGCATTCCACTCAACCTTCAGTTGACCCATTTCGCGTGACTCTTTCCTGTTAGATCCTATTAGTGTCCTCTCTCCGTACTAATAAATTACACCTGAGTACCATGAGTTCTGTAAAAACTCATGTGGCAACTTTTGAGTGCCTTTTGGAAATCTAAATATACCACATCTGCTGGTTCTCCTTTATCTATCTTACCTGTTCAAGAATTTAAACACTATTCTCCTTTCATAAAATGTTGACTCCATTGGATTGTATTGTGATTTCTTAATGCCCTGCTTCCACTGCCTTTTTAAAAATGGATTCCAGCAATTTCCCAATGACAACTGTTAGGTTAATTGGCATATAATTTCCTGCTTTCTGCTTCCCTCTTTGTTTGCACTAGGATATTAGATTTGCTGTTTACCAGTCTACTGGAATCTTTCTAGAATGTAGGGAATTTTGGAATATTTCTGCCACCTCTCCTATATCATTAGGATGCAAGCTCTCAAAAAGAGGCAATTCAATGAGCCATTGAGACTGCACTGATAATAACAATCTCACCCAGGCCCTAGCCAGTCTGCCCATGTATTTACCCTGCTAATGCCCCCCTTACCCAGCACTAAGGGGCAATTTAGCATGGCCAGTCAGCCTAACCTATACATCTTTCTAATGTGGGAGACCAGAGGAGGGAATCCATGGGGATGGAGGGAACACAGGGTATTGTCAGCCTTAGTCCCTAACCTCAAAATTTATTTCAATGCAATGCAGTCTTGTTTTTCACAACCAACATTGCTGATCATCAGACAGTGGGAATGACTTTCAAAGAATGGCCAATTAGATTGAGTAGAATTTGGCAATTCTTTTTTGGAGCAACTTTGACTCTGACTAAATGCAATTTCAAATTGCAGAGGGTGAAGGTGGTATGCCATTGAACTGGTGATCCAGAGACCCATACTAAGGGACATAGGTTGAAATTCCACCGTGACAGATTTTAAATATTTTCAGTAAAAATCTGGAATTTGATGCCAGTCTCACTAAGGGTGAACCAACATTGTTGTTTAAAAACCCACCTGGTTCACTAATGTCCTTTTTAAGGAAGGAAATCTGCCACCTTTACCTGGTCTGGCCTACACGTGACTCCAAACCCACAGCAATGAGGTTGACTCTTAACTGCCAATCCGTTCCAGGGGCCATTAAGAATGGACAGTGAATGCTGCACGTGCATCCCATGGCAAAACAAATGAAAAAGAAACTAGCTTCTCAATTCCTTTTAAATTACACTCTTTTGATTTAAGGCTTGTTAATGGGACAAAACAGCTTGTCTTTTTAAATCCTTGCTGACATTTAAAATGCACAAGCAAGTGGTGATTAGGTTCTTTTGAAAATTGAAGTGTCATTCAATATGAACCGCTGACAAGTTAGTGTGATGCTGGTGACACATTTTTCTCCATATGCGTTAATTATAATTGAGCCCTTTGCGTGCATATACGTACACACTCAACCTTTTTCCGTCCATTCAGTAAGCAATGACGTAAAACATTCAGTCAAGAACCAGGCACCATCTCTACTTTTCATCTTGCCACTTTATGAACAAATAGTTCAAAAGTTCACTATACAGATATAAATGAGTTTCATAGAACCCTTACAGTATATAAGGAGAACTCAGTAAGAATTTAGCAACACCAATTTATAATCCAACCGATTTATTTGATAGTAAAAAAGTGAGCTTTCGACTCCTGTGTCTTCCTCAGGCAAATGCAGTGTTCTGGTCTGCAATAGCACACATCAGCACAGACAGTCAGAGATTGCTGATTAGAATGCGAATCCTTACATCTAACCTGCTATTGAAGTGTTAAAGTGGCTAACAATGTGTGTGAAGGGAATCCTGAGCATTTTTGGAGAATTGTATGTTTTCTCCAGACAGCACAGTAAGTGAGGTTTTTTGCTAACCCAGGCAAGTTACGGAGGTTACAGATAGTGTCATGAAGCCAAGATCCCTGTTAAGAAGTATATAAGGAGGCCATTGAGTCTGTACTAACCACAAGCCCACCCGGGTCCTATAACTTTGTAATCCTGTGCACTTCCCCTGCTGGTCCTCCTGATACGAGGGTCAATTTAGCATGGCCAATCAACCTAACCTGTACATCTTTGGCCTGTGGGAAGAAACTGGAGCATCCAGAGAGAACCCACGCTAAGATGGGGGAGTTATGTGCAAGCTCGACAGTCAGCGACCTGAGGTTGGAATTGAACCTGGGATTCTGGCACTGAGGCAGCAGTACTAACCACTGTACAGCTCAACAATGGGCTCTGTTGCTTATTTTTAAATTTGCTAATCAGAAATGCAATTAGCCATGTCTGGCTTTTCCAATCTTCCACATGGGACTGGTGACTAATTTATTGAACTACACCAGTTTGGTGCTAACAGGGAGTTGAAAGTACTTGTAATTTTGCTATGAAGTGGTGTATTTGTTCCTGTGTGTTTTTAAATGATAACCGTTATGGTATGAGCTGCTAGTCAGCTGGTTGTCAGTAAGATTGGTAACCCATGGACATTGGAAAAGAGAGATGACATTGGGTGTATTGGACATTCCAAACTCTGAGATTGTATTGAATAGTTCGAGATTGCTGTCACTTGTGATAAATGGGAGATATGACAGCGTGGTGTTATGTTATTGGAGTTGTAATCCACAAGTATGGGCCAATCATCCCTTCCACCACCTTCCCTGTGGCATTTAGAAATGGGCAACAAATACTAGCCAGCAATGTTTGCATCCCATGAAAGAGAATAAAATACATGTTCAAATCCCACTGTAGCAGTACAAGATTTGCATTCAATCAAAATATTGAGTATTACTGGTTTTAAAAAATTTTGTCAAAGTTTTTCTTCATGTACTCATCAGAATACCAAGAATATCAGTGTCATGGAAATCCATGAGAATAGAATTCTTATTAGTATAAATGTGTTGTATTCCCTGACATTGGTATTGCAAATTGTCCTGATGAAAGTTTTGACAAAATGCCTCTTCTGTAGCAATATTCCCACTCTGTACGACCCAACAACTAACAAAATTAAGTACTAGATTGCTGTAAATACCTATCTGGCTCAGTAATGCTATTTGAAGGAAGCAAATAGGTCAGCATTAGCTGGTTTGGTCTTCATGTGACTCCAGACATGCTATTATGTGACCCTTGCCCTTTGGACTGGCTGAACAAGCAACTCCTATATTTACAAAGGTGGGTAATAAATGTGAGCCCATGAACAAAAATCATAACCTTGAAAATGAACTACTTTTTCAATATTCTCGTTTTGTAGGGAGGACAGTTTGATGCGTCGTTCCTCAGTTGAGTCTGAAATGTCCCATCACACCAGCTCTGAATATTTATTTGGGGTTTTCATTGTCTTCATCCCCTGGGTGTGATGGGTTTTCACATGTCACTTGAATCTTGCTAACGGTTGCCAGTCACCAGTGTTGGGTTTGTTAATTATCAGGAAATGAGTGGGAAAACCATAAGGCAGAGTGGGTTGACGCAGGCACAATGGTCATTTGGATGACTCACAGTGCAACCACACCCCAGTATGAATCACTGGAGGAAGAGGGAGGAAAGAAGAATAATCTTAGAGGTGTTTGAAAATGGTGCACATCTGGCAGTGGCCTGTCCAGCTCTTTCTCCTCTTCCTAAGGGAGACCAGAGCGTGTTGTCTTGCAGATAGGTGTGAGAGGGATTCCTACTGAACGCTGTGGATGCTGGAAAACAAAACAGAAAATGCTGGAAAGCATTCAGCGGGCCTGCGGAGCATCTGTGGAGAAACAGTTAACACATCTTTTCTAAGACAAGTACTGAGATGATGTGGCAGGTGAAAGAAGAACAGTAGATAGTCGGTGACAGGATGCAAGGCAGGAATGACTAAATAACAAAAGGTGTTTTTAATGGGGTTCTCCAATTTAAAATAAATTGGGACGTGGGTGGGTTACTTGACCCCTTTGAGCTGTCTTACCTTCAGTAAGATTGTGGTTGGTCTGATTGTGGCTTTAACTGGATAAAAGCAAATTACTGTGAATGCTGGAATCTTAAGACATGAGAGAAAATGCTGGAAAATCTCAGCGGGTCTGGCAGTGTCTGTAAGGAGGGAAAAGAGCTGACATTTTGAGTCCTCGTGATCCTTTGACAAAGTCATCTCTACTTGATATGTCAGATCTTTTCTCCCTCAAATGCTGCCAGACCTGCTGAGATTTTCCAGCGTTTCTCTCGTGGCTTTAACTCCCTCTCTTGCCTCCTATAACCCTTTACCTCCCCCCTTTGTCAGTAAAAATTCTGTCTCTACCTCAGTCTTGCATGTGTTCAATGGTCCAGCCTTTGCTGCTCACTAGAGAAACAAATTCCAGTTGCTAAAAAACCCTTTGAGGAAAATAAATTTCTCCTGTTTTATCTCAAGTGGGAGGCTCTTATTCTGCAATGGTGCCCCTTTGATCTAGATTCTTCCAGGACAGGAAGCGCCCTCTTAGCATCTTCGCTTTCAATAACATCTCTTCTAAATTGAGTGTAGACCCAACCATTCCTAAAAATAAATCTGTCAACCAAGATGATGGCTTGTGACCCAGGAAGGTTGTAGAGAGGGCTGTGTTCTTTCTGGCCTAGAGGATGTGCCTATTTCTAACCAGGTGTAGGATGGAGATAGAGGATTATCCCCTGGCATCAGTACCATGGTTAGCTTTATATATTATTGAACATGAAAGCAATTGATTGGCATTAAGAACTTCTATAGTCATTAAGCTATTGGCCTTGCTGGTGAGTCTATTGGAATTCATTGCCGCAGAAGGCTGCGGAGGCCAGGTCTCAATGTATTTAGGACAGGTTCTTGATTGGTAAGAGGATCACAAGTTGTGAGGAAAAGGAGGAAGAATGGGGTTGAAGAATTTATCAGCTATGATTGAATGGCAGAGCAGACTCAATGGGTCAGACAGCCTAATTCTGCTCCTTTATCTTATGGGCTTGCTGAGTCCATTGGAATATCAATCTTGCAATGTGTTAGAATGGAAGAAAACCCGATCATATTGACTTTGCTATTTTTTTGTTCCATCAGGAGACAAGTGACACCATTGCTAACAGACTTGAGTTGCGTCCTTACAGGAAGGGTCTCCTCTACCCCTATGCCCACTGCCCAGGGATATTTGGCTTGCAGCAGGCATTTCTAACATGGAAAGGGAGACTGAACACAGTTTGGCTTCTTGGGTTGATTATTAAGGATTTTTTTGTTTTGAGACTAGTAGCTGATGTTATTTTGGATGGTATAGCAGATTGCCATCTCTCCTTGTTGTTTTCTGCTGCTCGTACAGCTTCTACTTAGAAGAATCATAGAATCTGTACAGTGCAGAATGAGGCCATTTGGCCCATTGAACCTGCACCAACAAAAATCCCACCTATGCTCTGACGCTAAGGGGCAATTTAACATGGCCAATCAATCTAATCCCCACTTGTGTAATGACTTGTCTCTCTCAGTAAAGGGAAAAAAGCAAAGGGATTGTCTCATAAGAAAACAATAAAATATTGGAGCAGCAATAGGGCAATCAATCATGGCTAATATGTTCCTTACCTCTTCTCTATAATCTTTGATACTATTACCAATCAAGAACCGATCTATCTCTTAAATGCAGTCAGTTACTTGGTTTCCACTGTCTTCTGTGGCAATGAATTCACCACACTCTGGCTGAAGAAATTTCTCTTGATTTTGGTTCTAAAGGGTCATCCCTTTTACTCTGAGGCTGTGCCCTTAAATCCTAGTCTCTCCTACTAATGGAAACACACACTCACTTCATCCAGGCCTTTCATTATTTTGTAAGTTTCAAAGAGATCCCCCTCATCCTTCTAAATTGTGTTGTGTACAGACCCAGTCTTCAGACGTTCCTTATGTCATGCTTTTCATTCCCTGGATTGTTTTCATGAAATTCCTCTGAACCCGCTCCAGAGCCAGCGCATCCTTCCTGAGATATGGAGCCCAAAATTACTCAATATTCCAAATTTTGTTTGACCAGAAGCTCAGCAGTACATCCCTGCTCTTGTATTCTAATCGTTTTGAAATTAATGTTAACATTGCATCTGTCTTAGTAATTACCAAGTCAACACGCAAGTTAACCTGAAGACAATTCTGAACTAGGACTCTGAAGTCCCTTTGCACTTCTAATTTCTGAATTCTCTGCTAATTAAGAAAATAATCTACACCCCTATTCTTCCTACCAAAGTACATACGTCTCACATTGTATTCCACCTCACTTCTTTGCCCACCCCTAACCTGTCCAAGTCATTCTGCAGACTCCCTGCCTCAATGCTACCTGTCCCTCCATCTATCTTTGACTGTAATGACAGATGACCAGCTTGCAGGGATCCCTTTTTCCTGGTGCCACTTCTACATTTCCTCAAATGTCTCTAGCTGAAGATTTCCTATCTTCTGAATATTTCTCACTTTGTTAAAGTAATAACTTCTAAGTGTTCCTGTGATGGAGTCTCTGTTCACCTGGTTGTCTTGTGTTGGCATTTAAGTTTTGTTTCAGGATAGAAAGTGGTTTTGCAAAGCTTAATTGTACAGTATCTATGACTTCACCTCTGGGAGATATCTCGCCAACATTGAGGGAAGTTTAGGAAGGGAGTCATAAAGCTTAAAGATACAGAGACTGTTTAGCCCATTGTCTGTATCAGCCGTTGAGCACCTATCTAGTCTCATCTTCCAGCTCTTGGTCTGTAGCCTGTTGCTACGGTGTTTCAAGTGTTTATCTAAATGCTGCTTAAATGTTGAGTTCCTGCTTCTACCACGCTTTCAAGATGTGAATTCCAGATTTTCACCAGCTCTGGGTGAAAATCTTTTCCCTCAAGCTGCCTATAAATCTCTTGCCCCATAACTTAATTCTGTGCCCCCTGGTCCATTGACACCTCAATCAGGTCCCCCCTCGGCCTTCTCTGTTCTAAGGAAAACAGCCCCAGCCCAACCAGCCTTTCTGTAGCTGGTGAATCTCCTCTGCACCCTTTCCTGTGCAATCTTCACCTTCTGATAGCATGGTGACCAGAACTGCCCAACCAGCATGTTATACAACTCCATCATAGTCTCCCTGCTTTTTTAGTCTTTACCTTGGACACTAAAAGCAAGTATTCATATGCCTTTTAACCACCTTATCTACTTGTCCTGCTGCCTTTTAGGGCACTTTGGTGTTACACCCCAAGATCCCTTGCCTTGTTAATCCTTCATTACCTCATCTTTCAGGGTTAAATTCCATTCACTACTGTTCTGCCCATTTAATCAGCCTGAGTAATCATCCTGTAATCTCAGGCTTTCCTCCTTGCTATTTATTGCACAACCAATTTCTGTACTATCTGTGAACTTACTGATAACCCCCACATTCATGTCTAGAGCATTATTGTGCACTGCAAACAGCAGGGAACTCAGCATCGACTCTGTCTGTGTATCTTTGGACGCAGACTTAGTAACAAAAACAGACTTGGATCATCATCCCCTGCCTACTGCCAGTAAACCAATTTTATATCCATATTGCCAAATTGCTGTGATTAGTGCGCTGTGCCTTTGCCAATAACCTTACTGAAGTCCATGTAGACTACGTCAACTGTGTTGCCCCATCTACACACAATAATTTCCTTTCCTAAAGGACATTGGTGAACCAGATAAGTTTTTACAACAATCTACGTTGTTTAGATGGTTGTTGAATTCGGTTTCACCATCTGCTGTGGTGAGATTTGAACCCATGTCCCCAGAGCATTATCCTGGATCTCTGGATTACTTATCTGGTGACTCACTATGCTGCTGCCCCTCCTAGGATCTCACCTGGACATTCTTGTAACTCTTCAACAGCAGCACTAATGGATCTGCGTGACTAAACTTGCTAAGTGTTACCCAGGAAGTCATGCGTTCTAATGAAGAGATTTGTACATTGTCTTATTCCCACTTGTTCTGTTGGATTGCATGGGCAGTATTAGAAAACAAGCAGGGATTTCTCCTGGTATTATAAGCAACTTTGCTTGTCCTCAGACCAGCATTCAAGAAGGGTTATCGAGATGCTCCATCCTCATTCTATTGTGCATATTGAGAACAAGTTAGCTGCTGTTATCCAGCCTGGTTCATTGTGAATGAGTGAGCTATTAGTGAGGTTTGAGAGTAATGCTAAGGTGGTTTCAATGTCAAATATTGTCTCCAGGTGTAAGAATGGAAGGAAATAATTGGGACCAGATTGCAGAATGAAACACTAATTTCAACCAGTTTACCTTAAAAGGTGCCAAAGCTTAATTATATAGCAGGGAATTGACACTGGTTTTCTTTGGCTCTCAAGCTTCTTGCGTCCAGTAATAGTCTAGTATATTCTTGTGTTGCTATTGGAGACTGATATCCCAGTAAAAGGGCCCTAATCTGGAACATCTTTTATGAACCCCTTCAGTGAAAAGTATTGCTAAGTATCTCTATTTTTATGGGTTGTTTGGCTTCCCGCTTAACGTTACTACAGGAAATTGGGAGCAGTTGACCAGCCTGCCTATGTCATCTTGTAATCTAAAGTTTTCCCTTTGCTGTTTACCACACCTCCAACTTTGATGTAATACAGACTTCCAATCACAAAAACAACCTTTGACCATTACCCTCTGCTTCTTGCCACTGAGCTAATTTTAGATCCAATTTGCCAAATTGCTGTGGATTCCATAGGCTCTTAACCACCTTGACCAGTCCGCTATGTGGGACTTTGTCAAAAACTTTACTGGAGTCCAGGTACTGGTGAAGTTTAATTTGATGAAATCAATCTAATAATGTCGATTTGTTGTTGAAAGCCAATCTGATTACTAATCCCTTTTTTTAGGGAAGGGAATCTGTCACTGTGTAAATGAACGCAGTGGAGTTGAGAAGGGAACCAGTCCAATTTCCAGAAAATGGCAAGACACTTTTGGGATGTTACTCAGCACTAATGAAATGGTGAAAGATGTCAAACCCTGAATATTGAGTGAAGCATCTAGATTTCCTGTTTGTAAAAAAAAAAAAAGAAAAAGAGGGTGGCACAATGGTTAGCACTGCTGCCTGCACAGAACCAAGATCTTGGGTGACTGTGGAGTTTGCATATCCTCCCCTTGGGTTTTCTTTGGCTGCTCCATTTTCCTCCCACACTCCAAAGATGTGTGGGTTAAGTTGATTAGCCATTCTATTATTGACCTCTAATATCAGGGTGATTAGCAGGCTAAATACATGGGGTTATGGAGATAAAGCCTGGGTTGGAGTGTTGTCAGTGATGGCTCAATGGGCCAAAAGGCTGGCTCCAGCATATAGGGATTCTGATTCTTTCTGTGAAATTCTTCCTTAGCAAAGTCTTGCCATTTCCAGGTTTAGCCATAGCAGAGAGGCTGATTTTTTTTTTTCCCGACTTGTCGTGTCAGCATTGAGAAAAAACACACTTTGTCTCCAGGTAGGAAGAACTTTTGAGGTGGAGCTTCAGTCATCTGATTAATTCCTGGAAATGCACAACGAGGCAGAAAGCATCCAAAACAGACTGAACATTTTGGGTGGAGTATTTCAGCAGTGCCTAACTTTTGTTTCTGTTCCAAATTTTGTGGTATTTGGGTATTTTTCTTTGCAAATGAATCACTAACTGTTCACGAAGGAATGAGAGACTGAAGGTTGCTTTTATCCCCATGTTTAAATAGCCTGTTAATTTGAGCTTTGGCTCAGTTTTAGCTTTGGGTAAATACAATGGCTAATGCAGATCATCAATGATACTTAATCCTGAAAGTCGCTGAGTTAATATTCCACTATTATGGAACTAATGTTTATTAAATGCAATGAGGTACAGCTGCTGTTGGATCCATCCTGTGTGTGGCATGAAGAATATTCTGGAAAGCTATTTTTCCTCTGGGGAATGGTGAAGATGTGGTGCAAAGATGGTTTTCGACTACACACACTTGCTTTGGTTATATCTGTTTTGAAACCAACTTTAAAATGGATGGCTTTGATTGTTGAGCTATCTGCTTCATGGAATATCGTGATAGTACCTTATCATCTCGGGGTGATGGGTCTACATCACTTCTGTATTAAACATTGTCTGGTGTGGCTGTAGAGATTAATTCACTAGTGTTGATCTGAGATTGACTGTTCCTTATGGTAGGGTATCTGTCCTGCTATCTATCATTTATTTTGTCTTCCCCTTTTCCCTAATTGTTATTAGAGCCATGGTTTTACAGCACAGAGGCCCTTCAGCCCATGTTTGCACCAGCCATCAAGCACCATCTATTCTAATCCAGCAGTGACCTTCTATGCTATGGCATTTAAGTTCATCTGAATGCTTCTTGTATGTTGAGGATTCCTGTCTCTTTCAGGACATTTGCAAGCAGGATTGTTTGTTTATTCGTGTCACAAGTAGGATTACATTAACACTGCAATGAAATTACTGTGAAAATCCTCTAGCTGCTACAATCAACACCTTTTTGGGTACGGTGGGCAGGGGGTAAATTTTAGCATGGCCAATGCATCTAACCAGCTTGACATGGGGAGAACATGCAGACTCCGCACAGACAGTGACTCAAGCTGAGAATCAATTCCCTGGTGCTGTGAGGCAGCAATGCTAATCACTGTGCCACCATGCCACTGTTTAAACCTGACTGGGAGTGGAGTTGACTTGGAAAGTCCTCACTGATTAGAATGCCCAGAGACAACATTGTGTACAATAGATAGGAAGCAACCTTTCCCAGTAGTAGTCAATAACCAGGGGGCATAAATTTATGATGAGGGGCAAGAGAATTAAAGTTGGTTTGAGGAAATGAGTTCGATTCCCACTACCCTCTAGCTGAAAGTCTTTTCTCAAATTTAAATCTATAGCTCCAGTTTATTGACTCATCCACGAAAAGACAAGGTTCCTTCCTACCTACCCTATCTATGTCCCTCAGCATATACATAATTTTGTCTCCCGAGCTTTTGGTCAGTTGCTGGATCAAATCCAATCCTAATCGGTTTTAAATCCTGCTGGCCCATATCCTTGGATCACAGACATAGGTGACCTCTCAGTAAACAAGCTCACTGTACAGCATTGGAAATACAGCCCTCGTCCATTCAGCTTTATGACCCAGCCAGAGCTGCCACAAACTCGAGGGCAATCGTACAATCCCTACAGTACAGAAGGAGGCCATTTAGCCCATCGAGTTTGCACCAACCACAATCCCACCAGGGCCCTATCCTCGTAACCCCACACTTACCCTGCTGATTTTCCAACGTGAGGGTCAACTTAGCTGATGAGTTGTGGGGTATGAGAACACGTTTAGCCTCTTGAGCCATAGAATGAAATTGTGGCAGATCTATGACCTAACTCCTTTATATTTGCCTCTTCCTTAGTATCTTTGATAAAGTTGATTGATGTTGGAGCAATTGTTTGAAAGACATCTCATTTGGTTCCGATTTTCAGATTCCTACAGATCATTGATAATTTTACCCATTAACCAATTTGTTCACTTTAATGTGCACTGACTCTGCCTCTGCATTGAAACCTTGCCTAACTCTAGGATCTTAGAAGCAGTTTCACATTTCTCCCATTCAAACACAATATCTTAATATTATGATCACAAGTTAATAAATGTTCATAGATCATTAGCCTGTTTAAAAGTTTGGCTCATTACCATTCCTATTTCTAATATAGCTGGTTAGAACCATAGAAAATTACAGATCAAACAGGCCTTTTGGCCCTTTTTTTGTCTGTGCTGAACCATTTTTTTTGCTTTAGTCCCACTGACCTGCACTTGGACTGTATCCCTCCATGTCCCCCTCAGCCATGAACCCATCCAAGTTTTTCTTAAATGGTAAAAATGATCCCACATTTACCACTTCATCTGGCAGTTCATTCCACCCTCCCACCACTCTCTGCATGAAAATCCCCCCCTAATATTCCATTTAAGCTTTTCTCCTTTCACCCTTAACCCATGCCCTCTGGTTTTTTTTCCTCCCCTAGCCTCAGTGGAAAAAGCCTGCTTGCATTCACTCTATCTATACGCACCAAAATCTTATACACCTCTATCAAATCTCCCCTCATTCTTCTAAGCTCCAGGGAATGAAGTCCTAACCTATTCAATCTCTCTCTGTAACTCAGCTTCTCAAGTCCTGGCAACATCCTCGTGGACCTTCTCTGCACTCTTTCACCCTTATTTACATCCTTCCTGTAACTAGGTGACCAAAACTCTACACAATACTCTAAATTCAGCCTCACCAATGCCTTGTATAACGTTACCATAATTTTTATACGTGATACTCCGATTTATAAAGGCCAAACTCCGATTTTATAAAGGTCCTAGGAGATGTTGCCGTAAACTATCCTGGACGTTGTCAAAATTTACTTCCTGATGGGCTTGTCTGTTTGTCCCAATCCATAGGAAACATTTGTTCCAAACCTTTCTGCATTTTCCAATCTCTACATTTATTAAATCTACCATTTTACAGCTGCTAATAGAAATCTATACACAACTCCCACTACAGACTTTAAATGTTTTTCTGATTTCTTAATGCATAAAATTACCCACTGCCTGTTATTCCAGGAAGCCAGTTGGTTAAAAAAGAGCACTGGAGCCACTCATAGAATCATCATCGAACCTTACAGTGCAGGACGAGGTCGTTTGGCCCATCGAGTTTGTGCTGACTCTCTGACAGAACATCTTACCCAGGCCCCGTTCCTTTAACCCCATGTATTTACACCGTAACCTGAGCATCTTTGTCTGTGGGAGGAAACCAGAGCATTTGGAGGAAAACCATGCAGACACAGGAATGTGCAAAAGCCACAGTCATTCATCCATGGCTGGATTTGAACCCAGATCCCTGACGCTGAAACAGCAATGCCACCATGCTGCCTTTTACACACTATATGCATTTACTGTTGCACTTTGCAAGCGTAAATGATCTAATCCTAACATACTATCTCATCAACTTTTTTAAGGTTGTCAGTCGAAGAACTAAATGCTCCGTTAGAAAGAAGTGTCACGAACAGAACCCCAAACTTTTCAGTAACATTGAACCAGTTAAAGTAACATTCCCAGGAATGATGCAGTCCAGTATCCCCTGTGCCCATTCATCACAGAAAATGTGTGGGGCTCGAGGGGCTGTTAATTAATGCTTGCCTGCATATATTTCAACACAATCGATATTGTTGTGAGGTTGAGTGGCGTAGTTGGAGAATTTGGAGTTTGGAAAAGTATTTTAAAAATTGTAAAATGCTAAGGGTGAAAATATTGCATGGTCCTTTTAAAAAGATGGTGTTTCCTTTCGTTAGCAAGTTTAAAAAAAATGCAAGTATATAAGGAACCTAGTGTGAAACATTTTGTATCAGAGGGCCAGGCAGCAGTGTTGCCAAGGCAACAAGTAGACTTCTGATCTTCTAAAATTTAGCCAATCAGTTTAAATCAGGCACTTGGATACCAGCAAGCTATTAGATTGAAATTTGATAGGATTGGTGTCACGTTGCCAAAACTATTTTGGGAGATATTGATATGTCATCGCAGGTAGAAAAGAAAGGAGGCAGTGAGGCAAAACAGAAACTACCAGAGTAACAGCTATCTGTTCAGCTCTTGGTTTCATTTATGCCTTAGAAGGTGACATCTCAAAGCAGCTACCAATGAAGAAAAAATAAATTCCAGACAGAAGAATCAAAGTCCAGGATATTCCAGAAGATGCCAGACCTAGTTTTAATTCATTGACTAAAATAAATGGGAATTATATTTATCCAAACAGCATTCCCTTAGAATCATCTTTTCAATTGACTAATAGTTCACAGGTAAATTATTACTTGTCAACTTTGAAGGACTGTGTCAGGGAGTTGTTTTGATTTAGTTACTAAAAGTTGCGGAAGCAGATTGTATCACTTTGCACTCACTCTTACAGATATTCCTCTTTGAGTAGTCAGATTTTAGTTCTCAAAGGGAGGATTCACCTCTGCTTCATAACCATATACAGTTAACAGTCTGGTTATCTCTAAGTATGATGGCTTTATGACTAACGGTTTCACAATTGGCACTTTTATGTCTGGGAACAACTGTCTTTGCTCAAGGAGGCTGTGACCATGTCTGGGACAGAACAGGAAACTACAGTGGTTGTCTGTCTGCTTGGGCATGGAGAACACTGGATATGGTTGGGTCAATTGCAGTCCTCCATCCCTTTTATACTGTCTTATCAAAATGATTTCCTTCTCAATTGCTAGGGTCACTCCTTACCCATGGTCAAATTTCCTGTCTTTCAGGTTGACATTATTATGATATCATTCTGACAATCTGGTAGTCTCATGATATCATGAGACTGAATGTTTATGGAGTGGCATGATAGCACAGTGGGTTAGCACTGCTGCTTCAGCTTCAGGACCTGGTTTCAATTCCTGGCTCGGTTCACTGTCTGTGTGGAGTTTGCACATTGTCCTCGTGTCTGTGTGGGTTTCCTCCCACAGTCCAAAGATGTGCAGGTTAGGTTGATTGGCCTTTCTAAAAAAAAAAAAAATTGCCCCTTAGTGTCCTGAGATGCATGGGATTAGTGGGTAAAATATGTCGAGATATGGGGGTAGGGTCTGGGTGGGATTGTTTGGTGCAGACTCGATGGGCTGAAGGGCCTCTTTCTGTAGGCTTCTATAAACCTCCGTGTTGAATTTGTGCCTAAAATTTATTTGATCTGTTCCTTTACGTTTGTATGAAGGATGGTTAGTTATGCCCGACACCCTTACTTATTGTTCTGCTTCCAAATTTTTCCCACATTCTTCTCCTAAGTACATCTTCAGAAAAGATCCAGTGCAAATTTTACAAGGGGAAAAAACATGAATCTCATGTTTTAAGATCTTTTTTTCAAGCATTGTTTTTTCGTTTCAGTCTCTGCAAATTTTTATCATTTCCATTTCCACTCATGTAAACAATGTCTTAGTTTTGGAATTTAAAATGGCACAGAGGCAGACATGGTAATGATTTAAAAGACACATTGACGTTTTGGTTCAAGATGCTGTGGCCTTGTGGATTACTGAGGCTGATTGCTCTCCTCTGGAAGCCTGACTTGTGCTGGAGAGGAAGTGTAAGGGAAAGTATTACTAAACTGGAAGACAAACTGCCTCTCCAACAATCAGCAGCTTGGAAAGTTGCAATTGGTATAAACCATTAATCACTTTCTTTGCTTTCTGAATATAGCAACATAGGAATTTGGAACAGAATTCACTCCTTTGAGACTGCTCTGCCATTCAATCAGATCATGACTAATCTCTCCTTGGTCTCGAATCTTCTTCCCTACCTGTCCCCCATGTCCTCTATCAGAAATGTCTCCTTTTTGAAACCAATGATTCAGACTCATTGTGTTATAGTGCAGAAGGAGGCCATTTGCCCATTGAGCCTGTACTGGCAACAATCTTGCCCAGCCCTATCCCTATAACCCTACATTTGCCCTACCAACCCCCCTGACAGTTTAACATGATAATCAACCCGATTCCTACATCTTTGGACTGTAGGAGAAATCTAGAGCACTCAGTGGAAACCCACGCAGGCACAGGGACAATGTGCACCCAAACCAGGAATTGAACCTGGATCCCTGGCACTGGGAGGCAGCAGTGCTAACCACTGCCCCACCGTACTTCTATGGGGCAGCAAGTTCCACAAATTCACCACCCTCAAGTAATAATTCCTCCTTATCACCATGCTGAATTACTGTCCCCCAACCTCTGCCTGTGACCTCTTGATGTAGATTACGGCATAAGAGGAAACATTTGGTGTACGTTTACTCTATCAATGTTTTCTTAAAGCAATCGGACTGATTATTGTTTGAAATTAAGAACAGGAGTAGACCATTCTGCCCATTAATCCAATCCTAGTTTGCCAGTCACTTTGGCCATGGTCAGTGTAGATCTCTAATCCCCATATCTGTCTTTGTTCCATATCTCAAATTTTTACTGGGTAAGATTACCTTCAGTTCTGAAACCTCTTGTTCTAATATCCACAGTCTTTTGGGGGTTGGGATGGAGTTGAGGGGTATTGGTCGTGAGTAGAGAGTGCTCCAGGTTTCTGTTACCTTTTGTTGAAAATCTTTTCTGACTTGTCTGAATGGCTTCCCATTGTCTTTGGCCCTACCAGCAGAAGTGATTTCACCATGTCTACCTTGGCAAACCTCCAGTCCTTGTTAATCCAATTTTATTTAGAGTTGGAGAGGTTTACAGCATGGAAACAAGCCCTTCAGCCCAACTTGTCCGTACCACCCTTTTTTTATAACCCCCCCCGCCCCGCCCCAAGCTAGTCTCAATTGCCCGAATTTGATCCATATCCCCCTTTACCCATCTTACCCATGTAACTGTCTAAATGCCTTTTAAAAGACAAAATTGTACCTGCCTCTAGTACAACCCCAGTGGCTTGTTCCAGACACTCTTCACCCTCTGTATGAAGAAATTGCCCCTCTGGACCCTTCTGTATCTCTCCCCTCTCACCTTAAACCTATACCCTCTAGTTTTAGACTCCCCTGTCTTTGGGAAAGGATTATTGACCCTCTAACTGATTACACCTCATTATTTTATAGATGTGAATAAGATCACTGCGAAGCCTTCTACATTTCAGGAAAAAGTCCCAATCTATCCAGCCTCTCCCTTATAACTCAAACCATCAAGTCCCAATAGCATTCTAGTAAATCTTCTCTGCACTCTTTTTCCTAGTTTAATATCCTTTCTAAAATAGGATGACCAGAAATGTACATCAGCATTTCAAGTCTGGCCTTTAACAATAAGATGTCCCAACTCCTGTATTCAATGTTGTGACCAATGAAACCAAGCTTGCTGAATGCCTTTTTCACCATTCTGTCCATTTGTGACTCTGCTTTCAAGAAGCTATGAATTTGTACCCCTAAACCTTTGACCTGTAACTCTCCCCAATGTCCTACCACTAAGTCCTGCCTTGGTGCACCTTGAATCTATCTAAATTAAACTCCATTTGTCAGACGGCTGGCTCAATTGATCAAAATCCCATTGCCATCTGAGATGACCTTCATCACTGTCCACGATGCCACCAATTTGTCTTCACTTGGCCACTGTAGTTTTCTTCCTCGCTCCTGCAACAGGTTGAGCACAGTTAGAAGAAAAGGCAAATACTTCATTATGCTAATGAATGAACTTCTAGATACCAATGTATTTGATACTGTAATCGAGTGTCCTACTCTTCTACCATTTTCTTTAAGATGGGGTAAAGAAATCTGAACCATTGCTTGGGCACATAGTTATTGTGTGCCATCTTAACGGAGTCAAAATTAGATGTGGAAATCAAATCAGACAAAATGCCTTTAGAATTGGCTGAAACCAGCATCTGAGTTTGAGGATAATGCACCCTTAATCTCTGGTTTCCCGTAGTTGTCTAGATTACTGTGTTTTATAAAACACAATGATTGAACCTGGCTTGTTCACTGCTTGAAGGAGCATTTGACTTTCAAATAAATCAAAGTTCATTCGGATTTGTTCTAAAGGTCATTTACCTTGCATTTGGATCCTGCAAAGAACGATCTAGTGGAGTTGTCCGAATCAATGTTCCAATAAAATTTACTTTGACAATCTCTACCCTACTTGCAGATACTAATGTGGAATAGAACTACCAAAATTGGCTATTAGTGTGGCAGTTAGTGTAACAGGAGTCCTTTTTGCAAGATTGTGTTTCCCTTTCTATACAGGGACCTGGATTAGTCAGGTTTACAGCATGGAAACAGGCCCTTCGGCCCAACTTGTCCATACCATCATTTTTTAAAAAGACCTAAGCTAATCCCAATTGCCTGCATTTGACCCATATCCCTCATGTAACTATATAAATGCTTTTTGAAAGATAAAGTTGCACCTCCCTCTATCACTACCTATGGCAATTTGTTCCAGACACCACCCTCTGAAAACAACTGCCCTTTTGGACACTTGTATATCTCTCCCTCTCACCTTAAGCTATGCCCTCTAGTTTTAGACTCCCCTACCTTTGGGAAAAGATTAATTATTTAGCTGATCTGTGCTCCTCATTTTATAGACTTCTATAAGGTCACCCCTCAGCATCCTACACACCAGAGGAAAATGTCCCAGTCTATTCAGTCTCTCCTTGTAACTCAATCTATCAAGTCCTGGTAGCATCCTAGTAAATCTTTTTTGCACTCTTAAATTTAATAATATCCTTTCCATAATAGGGTGACCAGAGTTGCGCACAGTATTCTAAGTGTGGCCTTACTATTGTCTGAAACCTGTATATTGTCTGAGTGTTCAGAAATCCGAGTCATAAATAGACCAAAAAGATTCTTTTCACTGTCAGTCCCTGGAGGGAGAGTTCTCTCTTACCCTTCCCATGATTACAGCAGAATTGTTATTAAGTAAGCTTTGTAATGCTGAATGATAAAGAGCTTATCTGAAAGTTCAGCTGATCCTTAAACTCCAGGAGGAGTCACGGAGGATATAGTCTGGATTTGTTTAGCTATTCCCTATATCCTATTCGTATCTGCCTCCTCCATCACCACCCCCTGACAGCACATTCCAGACACCTATCAGTTTTTTAAAGTAACTTGCCCCTTACATCTCCTTTGAACATCAACCACCGCCCCCCCCCCCCCCACCCCCGATCTTGAGTGCATGCCCCCCAGTATTAGACATTTTAACACTGGGGCAGTTTTACAGTGCTTTTCAGACTGTAAAAAAAGCTCTTTCCAAACCCTAGTTCTAGAAATTATTCCAAGGAATTTCTATATTAGTGGAGCACTTCTTGGATATCATTTTTAAAAAAAAACAAAAATTTAATGAATCCAAATATATAGGCAACGTGACAGCTCAGTGACTATCGCTGCGCTGTGCAGATACATGGATTTGGGCCTTTGTCTGTGGGAGTTTGTGCATTCTTCTCATGTTTGTGTGGGTTTTCTCCAGGTGCTCTGGTTTCCTCCCACATCCCAAAGGTGTGCTGTTAAGCTAATTGGCAAAACAAATTCTCCCTAATAGAAATGGGAGAGGTTCCAGAGGATTGGAGGATTGCGGATGTGGTTCCTATCTTTAAGGGAACAGGGATAGCCCAGGAAATTACCGACCGGTGAGTTTGACTTCAGTGGTTGGCAAGCTGATGGAGAGGCTTCTGAGGGATAAGATATATGAGCGTTTGGAGAAGTTTGGACTGATTGGAAATAGTCAGCATGGTTTTGTCAAGGGCAGGTCACGCCTTACGAGCCTCGTTGAGTTCTTCGCAAATGTGACTGAACACATTGACGAAGGAAGGGCGGTGGACGTAGTGTACATGGACTTTAGTAAGGCGTTTGATAAGGTCCCACATGCAAGGCTTCTGGAGAAGGTGAGAGGGCATGGGATCCAAGGGGCTTTGCCTCGTGGATCCAGAACTGGCTTGCCAGCAGAAGGCAGAGTGTGGTTGTGGATGGGTCTTGTTCTGCATGGAGGTAGGTAACCAGTGGAGTGCCCCAGGGATCTGTTCTGGGACCCCTGCTGTTTGTCATTTTCATAAATGACCTGGATGAGGAAGTGGAGGGATGGGTTAGCAAGTTTGCCGACGATACAAAGATCGGTGGTGTTGTGGATGGTCTGGAGGGATGCCAAAAGTTGCAGTGGGACATATGGGGAGAAGTGGCAGATGGACTTCAACGCAGATAAATGTGTAGTGGTCCATTTTGGCAGGAATAATGGGATGAAGGAGTACAATATAAGGGGTAGGAGTCTTAGCTGTGTTGTAGAGCAGAAGGATCTCGGGGTCCGGGTCCATAGGACTCTTAAATCGGCCTCGCAGGTGGAGGAAGTGGTCAAGAAGGCGTACGGTGTACTGGCCTTCATTAATCGAGGAATAGAGTTTAGGAGTCAGGAGGTAATGATGCAGCTCTATAAGACTCTTGTCAGACCCCAGCTGGAGTATTGTGCGCAGTTCTGGTCGCCTCATTATAGGAAGGATGTAGAGGCTATTGAGAGAGTTCAGAGGAGATTTACAAGGATGCTGCCTGGATTGGGAGGCAGGCCTTATGAAGATAGGTTGAGGGAGCTGGGACTCTTCTCACTGGAGAGACGTAGGTTGAGAGGCGACCTGATAGAGGTTTATAAAATGTTGAGAGGAATAGATAGGGTGGACTCTGAGACTATTTCCCCGAGCTGAAATGGTCACTACGAGAGGACACAGATTTAAGGTGCAGGGAAGCAAATACAAAGGAGATGTCAGGGGTAGGTTTTTCACTCAGAGGGTGGTGAGTGAATGGAACCGACTGCCGTCGGAGGTTGTTGAGGCAAACTCACTGGGGTCTTTTAAAAGACTTCTGGATGAGTATATGGAAAAGAATAGGATGGGGGGTTATAGATAGGTCTGTGGATTGGTAGATGTGATTGGCGCAACTCGTGGGCTGAAGGGCCTGTTGGTGCTGTTCTATGTTCTAAATTGTCTCATTTGGTTTTTAATCCATAGATCTATAAACATAGAATGGAATCACGGGTAGAGGTGGGAACATCGGGGAGGTGGTGTGGGCTCGTTGGGCCGAAGGGCCTGTTTCCCGTGCTGTTTTGTTCTTTGTACATTATTTGAACGTAAGTTAGCACATAGACATTGGAGGGATAGAAGTGATTTGGGAGGTGGTGTGGACAGCAATAACATTTGATTCATTTAGGGTTAATTGAAGTGGTGTTGGAGAAGAGATTAGGCCAGCATTGGCAACTCCAGATTGGGTGTATGGTGGCTGGTTTGATCACATGACCACCTGTTGAGAACTAATCTGTTCCATCATGCTTGCGGTTGGTTATCTAATCAATCCTTGTCAAGTTCCTCCTTTCTGTACCAATTGGGAAATGAGCATATTCTTTACCCCAATTGGGTAATGTCTTTGTCAAAGTCTTTCTTTCCCCCTCCCCAAATCTCCAAATAATTTTAATATCAATAATAGTGCTCAAAGAAAATGAGAAATGTGCTTCCATGATTTTTCTCCTGACCCATCAACCCACCACTTCAGTATTTCAAGTATTGTGTTGAAATTATAGAAAATGGGGAGAAACCTGCAGTGGCAAATTTATCCCTGCTAAGATTTTTGAAACGTAGTGTCGGACCTTGTCAAGGATGTTTGGTATGTGGGGGGATGGCATCCACGTTTCCCAGGGAACCCCATTTCCCTGGAGTTCAACTCTGCAACATGTAATTTTACAATCGTTTCCGCATTCCAAAGTTGGTCTGGTATCTGAATCAGTGCTGTTTGTAACACAGGGAAGGAACTTGGAGATGTTACTGGTGTAGTCACACTGTCACTGGACTAATAACCAAAGGATCAGGCCAATGGATTGGGGACACAGGTTCAGATCCTACTGTGGCAACCCGTGGAATTTAAATTCCATGAATAAACCTGGAATTGAAACACTAGCTTGCATATTAGTGACCATGAAACTGTTCTTCAAAGACCCATCTGGATCAAAGCAGTGTCCTTCTGAGGAGGGACGTTCAATAGTGTTGCTATTGCTGACTCCATTATTAACGTCCAGAAGCTGAACTACCCATATAAATACTGTGGCTATCAGAGCAGGACAGAGGCTGGGAATCCTATGGCAAGCAACCTGCCTATTGACTTCCCAAAGCCTATTCATTATCTACAAGTCGTAAGCCAAGAGTGTAATGGAATAGTCTCCACTTGTATGGATGAGTACAGCTCCAACAGTCAAGAAGCTCCATGTCAGCCAGGACACAACCCTGCTGATTTCTACCCCTTCCACAAACATTGGAACTCCTTCACGACTGATGAACTGTGTACCATCTACATGATGGTCTGCAGGAAACCACCAAGACTCCTTGGGTAATGCCTTCCAAAACCATGACTCTGCCATTCAGAAGAACAAGGAAAGTATCACCTGGAGGTTCCCTTCTGTTGTAGGGCTGGCGCGGGTTCGGTTTGTGACAGACCTTGTTCCCTTCAGGTAACCAGATGAACTTGAGTTTAACATCAGTTGTTTGTTTATTAGCAAGAGTTTCACATGGTCAGGTGCAGTCCAGAGCACTGGAAACAGTTAGACAAACTGATGTACTTCTATATTCAACAACCATAATTAGCAGTAGTATATACTAATCAGATGTACATTTGTATCAAAGTTGCCTCTTGTCTACTCACCTATCGGTTAGGTTTACATAGTTGTCCAATTACAACATATGCATGTCTACCTAATTATAATATCACCAAACATGTATTTTTCTTTCTACCACCTTCCTGACATGAATGATGGTTATGTCTGACCAACCTCGCATTGTATTAATCAGAGAATAGAACCTCTACAGTGCAGGAGGAGGCCATTTGGCCCATCAAGTCTGCACCAACCACAATCTCGCCCTATTCCCTTAACCCCACGTGTTAATGCTGCTAATCCCCCTAACACTAACAGTCAATTTAGCATTACCAATCAACCTAACCCACACATCTTTGGATTGTGGGAGGAAACTGGAGCATCCCAAAGGAAACTCCCACACGGAGAATGTGCAAACTCCACACACGGTGACCAGAATCAGAATTGAATCCAGGTCCTTAGCATTGAGAGGCAGCAGTGTTTGTCACAGTGCTGCCTATAATGGACACACCTATAGCTGCACGTGGTTCAGTTGAGTTTTTGTGTGCATACTGTGACTAAAGTCTGCCTTGTAACTGGGAGTTTTATGGTCCTTGACGCTTATCTGGGACTGCTTTAATCTTGACCTGTTGTCTTTGTGTGAATCTAGCAGCTTGTAACTTGTGATTTTTTTTTTAAAAAATTTGATTATTAACTCTTCTAAGCCACTCACCATCTTGACTTGGAAACATATTGCTCTTTTCCTTCACTGTTGCTGGGTCAAAATCCTGTTTCTCTAGCCCTAAAAGCACTGAGTGTATCTACGCCCTTGGACTGCAGGAGTTCCAGAAGGCGGCTCACCTTCTCAGGGCCATTAGGGATGGGCAGTGAATGCTGGCCTGGCCAGTGACACCCACATCCTGCAAATGAAGAATGAAAGAGAATGCTGTACTTACCTGGTCTACACATGACTCCAGATCCTCTAATGTGGTTTACTCTTAACTAGATATATTTAATGAACAGGCATTCAAAATCCCAGGGATATGAGTTACCTGGTGCTTCACGCCATTAGTGTACACTTAAACTGGACTAACTGACAGGCAACGTGACAGCTCAGTGACTGTTTGCTGTGCAGATACAGGGACCTGGGTTGGATCTCCAGTTTGGGTCAGTGTCTGTGGGAGTTTACACATTCTCCCTGTGCTTGCATGGGTTTTCTCCGGGTGCTCTCGTTTCCTCCCACATCCCAAAAAAGTGCTTTTAGGCTGATTGGTGTTAACAAATTGTCCCTAAATTAGACCTCCCTTAATCTGGCACACATATAATGCTCTAAATTTACACACCTTTATTGCGGAGTCTGAGAGGTGGAGACAAAAGGTAGAAGAAGAATTGGAATGAGGCACTCACTGTTAAAGTGAGTGGTGCAGGCTTATAGAACATTACAGCACAGAACAGGCCCTTCGGCCTTCGATGTTGTGCCGACCAAAAAAAAAAGCAATGCCCCTCCAAACTAAACCATTCCCTTCTCTTCCATATACTTATCAACTAACCTCTTAAACGCCACCAAACTTGGCGCATCTACAACAGCTGCAGGCAGGGCATTCCACTCCCTAATCACTCTTTGAGTAAAGAACCTACCTCTGATATCCGTCCTATAACTCATACCCCTTAATTTAAAGCTGTGTCCCCTCGTGCTAGCTTTCTCCATCCTAGGAAAAAGGCTATCACTGTCCACCCTATCTAAACCTCTAATCATCTTATATGTTTCGATTAGGTCCCCTCTTAGCCGCCTCCTTTCTAACGAAAACAACCTCAAATCCCTCAGCCTCTCTTCATAAGACCTGCCCTCCATACCAGGCAACATCCTGGTAAACCTCCTCTGTACCCTCTCCAATGCCTCCACATCTTTCTTATAATGTGGGGACCAGAACTGCACACAATACTCCAAGTGCGGCCGCACTAGAGTTTTGTACAGTTGCAACATGACGTTGCGGCTCCGAAATTCAATCCCCCTACCAATAAAAGCTAAGACTCCATATGCCTTCTTAACAACTTTATCCACTTGACTGCCTACTTTCAGGGATCTATTGACACATACACCAAGATCCTTCTGTTCCTCAACACTATTAAGAGCCCTACCATTAGCCCTATACTCTACACATTTATTGTTCCTGCCAAAGTGCATTACCTCACACTTTTCCACATTAAACTCCATTTGCCACCTCTCGGCCCAGCTCTGCAACTTGTCCAAGTCACTCTGTAAACTAAAACACCCCTCTTCACTATCTACCACTCCACCAACTTTAGTGTCATCTGCAAATTTACTGATCCATCCCTCAATACCCTCATCCAGATCATTTATAAAAATTACAAACAGCAGGGGCCCCAAAACAGACCCCTGAGGCACACCACTCGTCACCGAACTCCACGATGAATATCTCCCATCGACCACCACCCTCTGTCTTCTATCTGCCAGCCAATTCCTAATCCAATTAGCTAAATCACCCTCTATTGTGGGGCCAAAGGGCCTGTTTCCTGTGCTGTTATTCTTTGGTTTTGAGAAAACTACCTCTCCTGGCCACAGTGTCACATGCCTTTTGTCCAGAACTGTTCTCGCCTCCCTTGTCCTGTCAGGTTTCCTCAGACCTGGGAATCTTCAGCCCTGGATTAAACCTGTAAAGCAGGTGAACTGTTAACAACCAACCTTAGTGCATGTAAACTGGGAGTGGTGCCTTTGTTACGATTGGCTCTGAAGTTAACACTTTAACAAACCTCGCCCAACCGGCTGCTTTTTCAGTGGAGTGGGAAAGGGGACGGATTTAGAATTAACCCGAACGTTCTTACCCTCTGTTTGGGAAAAGGCCTTCCCTACAATTGTCCAATCACCCATTTCACTCACCCCTCGGTCCACCCTACTTTCATTGTCTCCCAACTCAACTACTCTATTGCTTGGGCCAGGTTCCCACCTGTCCGTTAATGTGTCAACCCATTGAAGACATCGAGGATCTTCTGCAAATCCTGTTCACCCATCGTCATAAATGCAAATGACTGCCGATGCTAGAATCTGAAACCAAAAGAGAGAACGTTGGAAAATCTCAGCAGGTCTGGCAGCATCTGGAAGGAGAGATAAGAGCTGACATTTCGGTCCAGATGACCCTCTGTCAAAGCTAGTTCTGGTCTATTCCTTCACTGTACCCAACACCTCAAACTCGTGGCACCTTCCTGTGCAATCACAGAAGATGCAATCCCTGTAGCTCTTCTATGCTTACCATCCGAGGTCCAAAACATTGGTTCTGGGTTAAATGGCATTTTACTTACACCTCTGAATTTGGTGTATTGCATTCACTGCTCCCAATGCAGCCTCCTCTGTATCAGAGGCCAAGAGCATATTGCTTTGCTGAACACCTTCAGTCTGTGCGTCATCAGGACCCTGACCCTCCAGTTGCTGAATATTTAACTATCCTGCTCCCACATCCACATGTCTATCCTTGGCCTGCTGCAATGTTCCAGCGAAGCTCAACGCAAACTGGAGGAATGGCATCACATTTTCTGGCTCAGCACTTTACAACCTGCTCTCTGCTGAGATCTTCCACCATTTTCTCTTTTCACCTCGTATTTCATGACCCATGTTAGAACATAGAAGATTACAGCACAGTACAGGCCTTTTAGCCCTCAAAGTTGTTGAGCTATGTCCAATCCCAAGATCAAGCTATCCCCTTCCTATAATTCTGGAGTTAGCTCCTTGTTCAGCAGTGCCTTAAAATTAAAATTTCTCATTCAAATCCCTCCCTAGGCCTGCCCCTCCCAATTTTGATGTCCTGCTCCAACAATCCCAAGATTTGTTTTCTTTCTGTTCCAGCCTCTTGTGCAGCTGATGTTCTCCTGCCCACCATTTTGGCAGTTCTTGCAGCAGACAATAGCCCCCCAACCCTGAAATTGCCACTTAAATTTCCATAAAGGTGGCACAGTAGTTAGCACTTGTCGCACAGTGCCAAGGATCCTGGTTCAATTTGAGTCAGCTTGGGTCACTGTCTGTGTGGAGTTGGCACACGTTCCCATGTGTGTTGCCTCCCACGCTCCAAAGATGTGCACATTAGATGGATTGGCCATGCTAAATGGGGGTAATAGGGATAGAGCCTGGATAAGATACTGTTTTGGAGGACCATGCATGCTCATTGGGTCAAATGGCCTCTCTCTGTACTGAGGGATTCTATGCTGCTTAGACTAAGCTTCTGTTCACCAGCCTTGGGTGAATTGGTGTCAATTTTTGTCTGAGCCAGTGAAGTGCCTTGATGACTTATTATGCTTATCTGAATGCTTGTTGTTATAGCGAGCATAATTTGGGTGGCAAATTCCTAACGATCAGAGTATTGGAGCAATCTGCATTGGTCTCGGGCACAATCTGCACCACAATCCTCCCGTGGTCACTGTTTTGGGGAGTTGGAACTTTCAAACGTTTGTGCTGGTGGTGGGGAGGGGAAGAACCTAAACTCACTGCTAAGTGTAGCTTCTGAGCACTTGGGCACCATTTCACAAGGGTGCTGCAGTATTGGGTGAAGGGTCCACCAGACTTAGCAGGACCTTAGCTGGGGGGTGGTGGGTGTGCAAAAACAGACAAGAGTCTGGGCAGCTATAGAGGATGGAGAGTGTGGACAGTAGAGACTGAAGCACTCTTCACCCTTCCTAACCCGCAAAGCATTATAAAACTGAAAGCTTGACTGGATCTCATCCATAACTAAAGTTTTCTCCAAGGGTTTGACTCTTTCTGATGTGGTGTGGAAGTTATCCAGTGTTGCCAGAAATGCTGCCAGTAAAAGTTTGTTTGCTTTTAAAAAAAAGCAAACAATCCTGACGATTGACCAAATTGCCCTCTTTTTGACTTCTCAGCTTCTCAATGCTGCTATTATATTACCAGAAATAGAAAATACTGATGAAACTCAACAGGTCTGGCAGCTTCTGTGGAAAGACAAGTTCACGTTTTGGCTCTCAAAACCGGAGTTTGTTTTTGTGGTTATTGCAATAAGTTAGCCCTCCCTGATTGGCATGTATGCCCCAATAAATCATTCCCTTGAAAACCTGCAACCCTTGTGATAATAGTGTATAGTTTTTACGGCTGTTTATAAATGCAGCTCTATTCTGCAGGTGTCCGGAAAACATTCAGATGCTGGGAGAGCAGGATAGAGCTAATGGATTTTTGTTTATAGATGGAGATTTCCCCTGAGGTTTTGACTAAAGGAATGGAAGGTGGGTTTAGCAAGGCAGGATCACTGATATTAATGGGAGGAGTCAAGTCTATAATAGAGAAACAGCTTTTCAGTTCTGGGTGGGAATTGTTTGAACCTAGAAGTGCAAGTTGCTGAAATCCATTCTCTGCTTCAAGGTTGATTACACAATTTGTAGCAAATGTATTTATGGTTGCTAACTGTATTTAGAGGCTTTTGAGTCTGAGGAGTTATTTGGAACCAGGGCAGGCATCAATTAGAATTTTCCTTTATTTTTTAAATACTGATCCTAATTAAGCTGATTAATTTGTTGGTTATAATTTTTTATTAAATAAAGTTTGCTCTTAAAATAAGATCCCTAATTTCTCAACTGATTCATTCCTGGTGTGAAATGGATTCTCACATTTATACCAAAATGGAAAATTGTTGGTGTCTTGTCTGTAATTTGCAGGTCTATCCAGCAATCTAACATTCTGCAAAGTTAACCTGTTAAAGCCACCAAGAACTGTAATCAGACTGTGTTGTGTTAACCACATTGTAACCACAACTGATGAGGTTTTTTGTAACAAATGGCATTAAAATCAATGGCTGGTGAATCAGAAGTTGGGGGGATTTGGATCTTTTGCCCTCTAAGCTCAACTCTTTGATCCACTGCCCTGGATGTGATACTGTTACCTGAAGCCAATTCCTGCAATTTTTGAATGAAAGTGTAAATTGCCAATGATTTCGGTAATAGTTACCGTTTGGGGTTCATGCTTCAATAAGGTAACACTTCCTATACTTTAATAAAGTAAAGCTTTCTCCAAACCTCCAGACTTCAAGCTCAAGGACAAATCCAGTAATAAAAGAAAATAGGTTTAGGTGTGGATAACTTTTATTCATTTTTATTAATTAGCCAACTGCATGAGTAGAGGAAAGATCTGGATTTGTAAGCATTGATTTACAATTGTCTCAAGTAGGTTTACATTAACTCTGCAATGAAGTGACTGTGAAAATCCCCTAGTCACCACTCTCTGCCTGTTCAGGTATGCTGAAGGAGAATTTAGCTCGGCTGCTCCACCTAACCTGCATGACTTTTAGACTGAGAGGAAACTGGAGCATTTGGAGGAAACCCACAGACATGGAAGGGGAAGACTCTGCAGTGTCCCAAGCTGGGAATTGAACTCAGGTCCCTGGTGCTGTGAGGCAGCAGTGCTAACCACAGTGCCACTCAAGTGTCCCATGATGCTTCAAGTGTGATCAGAAACCAACTACAATATTAGGACATGGGAGTAAAACCAGTTGGACTTTTGCTGTCACTGGCAGTTGGCAAGACCAGTTCCTCTAATGAACAAAGAACAATACACATCAAAAGGCCCTTCAGCCCTCCCCACGTCTGTGCTGGTACAGATGCCTCTAATCTATTTTCTTGCCTCTGTGGTTTGTATCCCTGTATTCCCTGCTTAGTCATGTATTTATTAAAATGTCTCAAACATAGTTATAGAATCTGCTTCCATCAGCTCCTCCAGCAGCACACTTCAAACCTTTGTCACCCTCTGAAAAACCTGTCCCTCCATCTCTTTTAAATTCCCCCCTCATTTTCAACCTACACACCCTAGTAATTGACCCTTCGACGCTGGAAAATAGACTGATTATCCACTCTATCCAATACCATCATCTTGTAAACCTCTTATCAGGTGCCCTCTCATCCCCTGCTCCAATGAAAACAATATCTTAGTTCAACCTATCTTGGTCTATATCCTCCAAACCAGGCAACATCCGTCTCTTCTGCATGCTTTCCGATGCATCAACATCCTTCCGGAAGTGTGGCGACCGGAATTGTACACAATACTCCAAATGTGGCCGAACCAAAGTCTTATACAGCTGCAGTATCATTTTCCAATTCTATTGTCTATGCCCTGATCAATGAACACCAGCACACCATATGCTTTGACCCCCTGAGTTGCCATTTTGAGAATTGCACACCTAGATCCCTCGATGCTAATATTTAAGGGCTCTACCATTTACTGTACACTTCTGCAGTAGACCTTATGGATCACATCACCTAATTTTTTTGGGCTAAATTAATCTGCCATCTTTTAGCCCAGATCTCCGGTTGTATCCTCCTCACTATCTGCTACTTCCCCCAATTTTTGTATCATCTGCAAATTTACTAATCAAACCACCTACCATTTTCCTCCGAGTACATATAAAACAAACAACAGAAGCCGCCACCCTGATCCTTGTGGAATGTTACTTGTCACAGTCCTTCAGTTAGAAATTCCACAGCTGCTCTCTACTTTCTACACCCAAATCAGTTTTATGTTCACTTTGAGATGAACATATTGGGGAAAACGTGCAGACTCCACACAGATTGTGACCTAAGCCGGGAATCGAACCGGAGTCCATCATACTGAGAGGCAGCAGTGCTAACCATTGTACTACCCCTAATGTCCAAGGCTTGTGTTGGAAGGATTTGCAGGTTGAGATTCGAGCAGTTTGGGCCACCTAATGAAAACGTTTTGGGTTGCCAATCCTCTGGAGTCTCCAGGTGTTGAAGATCCATCTCCAGGACACTACTGTATGCAACACTGGAGAAAGAAAAACATAGGGGTGTTTGATTTTTCTTTTTGATCCTTTCTCTTTTTGCCAGATATAATAAAAATGTTAAATTGTTGGAATATAGAATGAGCTGCCAGATAAAGTGGTAAATGCAAACTTTAAGAAAAACTTGGACGGGTTCATGGATGAGAGGGATGTGGTGCAGGTCAGTGGGACTTAGGCAGAAAAATGGTTCAGCACAGACAAGAAGGGCCAAAAGGCCTGTTTCTGTGCTGTAATGTTCTATGGTTTTATGGTTCTATTATCAAGAATACTATGCAGATTGTCTGGCTGGAAAGATGGGGACAAATCTGTTAAGACTCCTCCTAGGAGTAAAGGTAGTCAAAGTTAACAACCCTAATTGAGAATGTAGTGGGACTTCAACCCAGAACTTTGGCTTGAAGGCAGAGTTGCTGTGTGCTGTGCCACAAACTCTCCCGCTACATGGCTGTAAATTCATGGAGGGATGTTGTAGGCTTGGTTACCCTCTGGAGGTATAGGCCTTGGTTATGGCAGGCAAGCGAAGAGGAAGAAAGAGAGGTGTGAAATTAAAATGGGAGAGTGTTGGCCCATCCGACTGTGTGAATTTGACCTTGAAATGGAACAAAAAATGACCAGGATTGAAAATCCTGGTTTAGGCAGCAGTTGTGAGGTCAAAGAATGAGCCACGCTCAGCGAAAGGGCAAGGCATGTGAGCAAGGAGTAGGAGAAAAACATCAGCCATGATTGAATGGCGGAGCAGACTCGATGGGCTGAGTGGCCTAATTCTGCTCCTAGTCTTTTGATCTTCTTCGGCCCCTAGGGAGACACGAGGAGTTGAGGACTTTGGGATGAAGGACAAGATACTTTTGGCTCTTCTGGTGTCGGAAAGAACGTTTTCGTTTTGTAGTTGAATGCTGTCATCTTCCCGATCCTCGTTTTCAGAGCTCGGCACGAAAACACATTGTGTGGAATGTCAAACTAACCGCTCGTTAATCCGTACCTAACAGTTTTCAATATCCCTTAATGCTTTCCCCTTTGAATCCCTTTTTAGAGAAAATAAATTACACTTGTACCCAGCTGATAGAGAACATGACTGGTACATCGCATCATTCAGCTAGCTGTCTATTTGATCAGTACAGCTTAGCTTATGTATCAAATGTACATGAGGGGTAAGAGCAGTCATCTGAAAGCTATGCAGAATAGTTACTAAACTGTCCTCACCACACGGAATGCAGGAAGAGATAGTGTATGGTGACTGAGAGGGGATGCCATACATGGACATATCTCGAGTGACAAGAAGTTTGCTCATTTCCCACTACTGCCCTGATTTATTTCCTCCTTGCCGTTGTGTTGAAACATAGATTTACGTTAGCACGCTTGTTAGAAGTTTGAGACTTGCTTTAGGCATTCAGTCAAGTAAAGCCGAGCTGCTCGCACCCATTGGCATCTGGGCACTTCGTACTTGCAGATGTCCCCACACTGACCTCATTCAGATACACCATGCCGTGAACCAGGGCCATCTAGTGACCTGTACTGGATATTGTCCCACTATTCTGTAAACTTTTCTCCAAACACCTCTCAGCTGAGGCAGTAACTATATGTAGGGCAACTGTTGTGATCAGCCTCATTTTAATGCAATGAGTTAACTTCACTTTTTAAAAAATTAGGCTACACCCACACAAGTAGATTTTCTTGCTCAGCTTCAAATTCTAATTGTCTTTCTAATTTTCTGTCCCTGATGAAAATTTGCTGTCACGACTTCCTGTTTTTTTTTCCGTTGATGGGAGTCGCTGGGGAGGCCTGCATTTATTCCCCATCCCCAGTTGCCCTTAATCTGAGTTGGGCAGCACTGTGGTTAGCACTGCTGCCTCTCGGTGTCAGGTTCAATTCTGGCCTTGGGTCACTGCGTGGAATTTGCACACTTTCCCCGTGTCTGCATGGATTTCTTTCAGATGCTCTGGTTTCCTCCCACAGTCCAAAGGTGTGTGGATTAGGTGAATTTGCCGTGCTCAATTGTTCCTTATTGTAAAGGGGATTAGCAGGGTAAATAATGGGGTTATGGGGATAGGGCCTGGGTGGGATAGTTGCTGATGCAGGCTCAATGGCCTCCTGCACTGTAGGGATTCTATCATTCTAGACAACCCCATTGCTATGTCAAATGTAGATAAAGTAAAGATTAGTGAACTGGGTGGATTTTTACAATTAAAGATGGTTGTGTAGTTATACTGAAGCTTCCTTTATATTCCAGGTTTACCAATTGAATTTTGAGTTCCAGTACTGCTATGATGGGATTTGAAGTTTTGTTCCCAGAACATTAATCTGGGCCTCTAGGTTAGTCGTCCAGTGCTGTTACCACTTTGTCACTATCCCTTGCTGAATGGCCAGGTCAACACCAAGCAGTTTATCAATTACTGATTATTGGATTTTTTTTTTCAGGCTTTGGAAAAACAATTTGGCTCGGATTCAATTTCTAGCTTGGGTCACTATCTGTGCAGAGTCTGCATGTTCTCCCTGTATCTGCGTGGGTTTCCTCCAGATATTCCAGTTTCTTTCCACAATCTGAAAGACATGGTTAATTGCATTGGCTGGCTGTACTAAATTCTCCCGCCGTGTACCCAAACAGGCATGGAGTGTGGTGACTAGGGGATTTTCACAATAACTTCATTGCAGTGTTAATGCAAGCTGACTCATGACTCAAATAAATAAACTTGAAACCAGTTCAGCTCTTAGAATTCCTTGTCTTTTGGTCTTTTTATCTTTCTTTTCAAATCCTGTTTTTAGCCTGTTTCTTCGGATATGTAATTTAAATGTACCATACCACTTCATAAAACATTAATTCCAATGTGTTTTGTTCCTCTTGTGGGCGTCACCAGTAAAATTATCAAGCCCTTCTTTATTTGAGAAGCAGAGCTTAATGTTCATACACCTACCTTTCATACAACTCCATCTCAATCTTGCCTGGATGTCTTGCTGAACACCCAAGTCGACAGTAGATGCTAACATAATATAACATAGAACAATACAGCACAAACAGGCCCTTTGCCCCATGAGTTGCACTGATCACATCTACCAATCCACAGACCTATCTATAACCCCCTATCCTATTCTTTTCCATATACTCATCCAGAAGTCTTTTAAAAGACCCCAGTGAGTTTGCCTCAACAACCTCTGACGGCAGTCAGTTCCATTCACTCACCACCCTCTGAGTGAAAAACCTACCCTGACATCTCCTTTGTATTTGCTTCCCTGCACTTTAAATCTGTGTCCTCTCATATTGACCATTTCAGCTCGGGGAAATAGTCTCTGAGAGTCCACCCTATCTATTCCTCTCAACATTTTATAAACCTCTATCAGGTCGCCTCTCAACCTATCTTCATAAGGCCTGCCTCCCAATCCAGGCAGCATCCTTGTAAATAACCGTTATAACAACAATGGGGGACATTCAGCCCATCATGGTTATGCCTGCTCTCTTATCAGCTATACAATTCCATTCCCTCTGTATAAGCTGGAACTAACTCCTTTCTCAGGAGTGTCAGTAATCAGGAGTAAGATGCTTGGGAAAGAGCTGTGATGTGGGGAGGTGACAGTGTTTATTTGATCTGTGCTGCCTGAAACAAAATGGTGAATTGTAATTCCTATGATTTGTAAAAGTCATGCAGTGCAGAAGGTGGCTGTTCAACCCATTGAATCTACAGCAACTCCCCAGAACATTTTAACCGGGCACTATTCCCATAACCCTATGTATTTACTCCACTAATCTCCATAACTTACATATTTTGGGACACTATAAGGGGTAATTTAGCATGGCCAATCCACATAACTTTCAAATCTTTGGACTACGAGAGGAAACTGGAGCACCCGGAAGAAACCCACGCTGAGACGGAGAAACTCCACCAGGCGGTCACCCAAGGTCGGAATTGAACTTGAGTCCCTGGTGCTGAGGCAGCAGCGCTAACTGCGATCAAAGTGGTAGTCAATGAGAGAGTGCGCTCAGAACTGGCACTACCAAGAACAAAATGGCTACCTTCTGTCAGTAGTTTTAGCATTGGCTGATTTATGGCTTCCAATGCTACGTGATATGATTTTACATCATTTTATAGTATTGTTTCTACTGAGCCTGTTTTTAGATTTTCTTTTTAGATGGTGTACTCCTTAATTTGGTATTTTGACTTGAGTGTGAACTGTGCTGAGAGAACTGAAGTGAATTAGTTGATTTTAGCCCATTGAAAAGACCATAACATATTCAATGGTGCAAAAGTCAACAATGAGTTGTTGCATAACTGAATGGATCCCATTTTGTCATTTCACAATATCTGAATAGCCCTGGTTTGACTCAGTAATTTTATCTCGCACCTCACATTCTGGTAAAAGATTCATAATGCTTCTCATTATTAGAATTAGAAGTTTCTACGCTGGGATACGGCATGGTAATGTTGGGGGAGTAGTGTTTATGGAGAGAGAAACTGACTTTTCACCAGAAATAGGAGAAGTTGGAGACGTTTTGAATTTATTATTGTCACATGTATTAGTATGCATATGAAAAGTAATGTTTTTGTACATGATACAGACAAAGCATACTCTACATAGAGTAGGAAAGGAGAGTGGAGAATATAGTGTAACAGTTATATCAAGGGTATAGAAAGATGAACTTAATGTGAGGTAGGTCCAATCAAAAGTCTGTAAAGAAGCAAGAGCAGCCTGTGGAGGATTTCTCACTGCTGGCTTGAAAATTCCTGTTGGTGTTGACGTTTGTCTCTCTCTCCATAGACACAGTTTATGGATTGTGGGCACCATGCACAATATGTTGCTCTTGAGACCTCTCAATGGCTGCAATCCCCAGCAGTATAGATGCGTGCTTAGAGCTGTTAAGGAGGGAGATTCAGATCTTGACCCAATAATGAAGGAAGAGCAATGTACTTCTAAGTCAAGATGAGGTTAGCATAGAATGGGAAGTTGGTGTTCCCATTTGCCTGCTACTGTTCCCCTCTAGGTCATGCCAACGAGCCTCGTCTTGTAGGTATCTGGCCCCATCCTGAAGGACAAAGGTTATAGAGGCTGTCTTGATGATGGATATTGAGGTTCACCCACTCCGTATAGATTCTATTTGTGACCCTCAGTGCTGTTCAGTGGGGAAGGGCACTGACTCAGCGGTTGAGTGAGAAAAGTGGGAGTTGGTCAGTCGGCAGTTTCTTTGCCCTTGTTTGACCATCACTGTAGAGGATTCCAGTGGCCACTTCCTAACAGCAGAATGTGCCTCCTGCTTCTAGTAAATGTGTCCTGCTCTTGGACTAAGGCGTACCCCAGGGTTGTTACCGGAGAAGTTTGAGTTTTCAAGAAACTTCTGTCTTGGGACGTGGGTGTTCCTGGCTAGGTCAGCATTTCATTGCTCTAACTACCCTTAAGGAGGTGGTGGCAAGCTGCCACCTTTAACCACAGCGGTCCGAGGTGTAGGTACATCCACAGTGCTTTTAGGGAGGGAGTTCCTGGATTTTGACCCAGAGACAGTGAAGGAACAGTGATATGATTCCGTGTCAAAATGGTGTGTGGCTTGGAGAGGATCTTGCCGTAATGGTGTTCCCGTGCATCTGCTGCCTTTCCTAAGTGGTAGACGTTCCATGTTTGGGAAGCGCTGTTGAAGCTTTGAGTTGCATCTGCATTTTGAGTGCATGCTACAGTGCACATTGCTGTCACTGTGCGTCAGTGATAGAGGCCGTGAACATTTAAGGTAGACAATGGGGCCCCTAAGTGGCTGTTTTGCCCTGGATTGTTAGAGCTGCATTTATCTAGATAGTCTCCCATCACGCTAATTGTGCTTTGAAGCTGGCAAAACAGGCTTAGGAGACTCAGGAGAGGAGTTATTTGTCAGAGAATTACCAGCCTCTGACCTGGCCTTGTAATCATACTCTATATAGATGGTCCAGTCCAATTTCTGTTCAATAATAACTCTCAATGTTGTTAGTTGGGGATTCAGTGAGTGTAATGCCATTGAAAGTCAAGAGCGATGGTTGGATTCTCTTACTGGAGATGGCCAGTGCTTGGAACTTGCATGTTATGAATGTGCCTTGCACTCATCAGCAATACCAGAATATTGTCCATGTCTTTCTACATTTAAAAAAAATGGAGCAGTCATTGTTCTGTAGAATCCCCAATGGTGCTGAACATTATGCAGTGAACATCCCACTTCGGAAGGAAGGTCATTAAAGAAGCAGCTGGAGATGGTTGGAGCTAGGACACTACCCTGAGGGGCTCCTGTAGTGATGTCCTGGGACTGAGCTGGTTGCATTGGAGTCGTATGAAAGGTATATTTCTGGGAGTCTCATCCTCGGGCTATCTCTTGTTTGAAGACCGCTCTTCAACTTTATCAAAATGCCCAGATTTAAGTGAGGAACGTGCAGGTTTAATTGGGCTAGATGTGACTTTGTCATGTCATTGAGGTTAATGCCAGGTCATGCTGCTATCTTTCATACTAAACATTATCACAGCAACTTGATAGAATTGAGCGGCTCGCTCAGATATTCCAGGTGCTAGCTAAGAGCCACATTGCTCTGGGTCTGGAGTCTCACGTGGCTGATTAGGGAAGGAAGGCGTTCATTTTTACCCAGTGGCCAGTGATGAATTAAATGGGGCTTAATGTACTTTTATTTGTAAGAACTGATTTAATACATCTGGAAATATTAATACAAAAGGGGAAAATAGCATTATAAAGTGCCTGATTCTGTTAGCTCATGGAAGATTTTACTACGTGAGTATAAACTTCAACCATAAACTTCACTTTGGGGCCAACTTGTGATATTCCAGCTGAAGTGACAACTTGTCTCTGGAGTGAGGCTTGAACCCACAGCCTTCTGCCTAAACCAAATATATAGCCAGTGCGTAGGGATGTCGACTGTGATTGGATATGTTCCTGGACTTAATTTGATTATTAATCACAAGTACTGTTACATTAAAACTGCAATGAGCTTACTGTGAAAATCCCATGACTTCATCACATGACTTCCTCCCCCCAACCTCACGCCAGCCATTAATTTGCTAGCACATCCATCCTTGTGACACACTGCTTTCTACACCAATATGGAAGGCAAAGAGACTCATCACCCAATTGGACGATGTTCAATTTGTCAGCATGAACGGGGGTGGCGATTATATAATGTGCAACCTCTGGGGGTGGCAATATGTGATGTGCACCCTGTGGGGGGTAGTGATATATAATGTGCAACCTCTGTTTGGGGGTGGCAATATATAATGTGCACCTTGTGGGGGGTAGTGATATATAATGTGCAACCTCTGTTTGGGGGTGGCAATATATAATGTGCAACCTCTGTTTCGGGGTGGCAATATATATAATGTGCAGTAGTGATATATAATGCGCACCCTCTGTTTGATGGGGGTGGTGATGTATAATGTGCACCCTCTATTTGATGGGGGTGCTGGTGATTAGAGTATTTGTGGGTAGTATTTTATAAATAGCCACAGAGGACAAAAGTTCAGAAAATGATGAATTGTCACTGGATCAGCCTCATCTGAAGCAATATCCCCAGTTGTGGGCGTGATCCTATGGAAAGCTTGTGAAGGTGTTAGAGAGCTACTGGGAAAGATTGGTGCTGGGCGATGAGAAGCTTCAATAGTGTTGGTGAACAGGAGAAAATAGGCAAGTTCTCCTTGGGGATGAGAGTTTGAGATGAGGTTTGGAAGTATTCAAAGTAGTGAGCGTATTGAACAATAAATGGAGGGGACGTACTGCTACATTCGCAGAACGTGAACATTAAGGGAGTCTAAAACCAGAGAGCATAGAGGGTCTGGGGGACAATTTTTCACAAAGTAGAGTGTCTGAAACAAGTTGTTCGAAGTAGCAGTAGAGGTGGGTACAATTTTTTGCCTTTTTAAAAAAACATTTGCAGTTATGTGGGTAAGATGGGTATAGAGGAATATGGGCCAAATGTGAACAATTAGAACTAACTCTGGTATTAAAAAAAACTGGGCAGCTTGGAAAAGTTGGGATGAAGGGCCTGTTTCCATGATGTAAACCTTTTTAGGTGATTGGTTAAAGAACCAATGGGGACACAAAAAATTGTTACGCAGTGAATGGTTAAGATCTGGATTCTGCTGCCCAAGTGTGCTGGAGGATGATTCAATTGAGAGATCTGAACAATTGTGCAAAGAGTGTGCAAGGCAGGAAAGTGGAACTAACTGAGCTGCCTGTGGGGAGAGCTGATAGGGACTGGATGGGCTGAATGGCTTCCTGCACTCTCCGTTCTATGAATCTTGAGTACGTGTGTAGAAGTTGCAGGTGGGGTGCTGTCTGAAGCATGAATGTGTTGAATACAAGAGTAAGGAACTGTTGGTTAACCCATAGTGTGTTACATGCTGAGGTAGGTATCTCATTAGAGAAGGATTATTAGTCATCAAAAGGGAAGTTTCAAAGAGTTTTAGGAATGAATCATAGAATCCCTACAGGGTAGAAGAAGGCCATTTAGCCCACTGAGTCTACACTGACCACAATCTCCTATTCCCATAACCCACATTTGACCTCCCCAAATCTGGTGTAGAGAAGTCATAGGTAGATGAGGCATTCACTGAATGTTAAAATGGTGGCATGGGCTTGTTGGGCTGAAGGGCCTGTTTCCTGTGCTGTGTTCTTCTTATCTACCCTGCTAATCCTCTTGATATTAGGGTCAATTTAGTATAGCCAGTCAACCTAACCTGTGTACCTCTGGACTGTGGGAGGAAACTGAAGGACCTGGAGGAAACCCACACAGACATGAGGAGAATGTGCAGACTCCACACAATGATGACCTGAGGCCAGAATTGAACCCAGGTCACTGGTGCCGTGAGACAGCAATGCTAACCACTGCTGCCCTCTATAATATAGTACTGAAAGGTTTCAAATTTGAGGCACTTTTTCAGAAGGATGGGATTTAATAAAGGATTAAAAAATTTTGATTGCTTTGCAAAGATGGCTTCCTCTGCTTGGCAAATCAAGAAGGGGGCGTACACTGGGATCAGTGCATTTGAAATAATTTTCAAGAGTTATTTGAATGTGTAAAGCTTTTAGCAAATGATTGCAGCTAAGGCTAATGGGTTAATGTAATTTGGAAAGGAAAAGGGCGTGGAAAATGCAACATAGCACTGACCTTTAACCGAATGAGTTTCTTCACTAGAATCCCTGCAGCACACAAGAAGCCATTCAGCCCATTGAGTCTGCACTGATTATTCAATAGAATATCTTATCCAAGCTCACCCCCTTGCCTTTTCCCCAGAACCCCATGTATTTATCCCACAAATCCCTCCCTAACCTACATCTCTTGGGGCACAAAGGAATAATTTAGCATGGCCAGTCCTCCTAACTTGCATATCATTGCTTTTTCTATCACGTGAATTAGTCCAAATAGGACCAACACCCACCCATTTAAAACAGATATTCCAAAGTATAAACCCAGTGTTTAAGATTTGCAGATAGTGTTCAATAAGGTAGAGCACTAAAACCAAAAGAGTTGCTCAAAGCTTAGGCTGCTCGAATAAGTGATAGGGTACTGGGGCTTTGACAAGCTCAAAGTGGGGCTTTGAAACATAAGCTGTTTGGCACTTTGAGCCTGCACAACTATTTAATAAGATTGTGGCAGGTCTGCTAGTGCTCTCATCTCACTTCTCCCCCATAACTCTTGTTTAATATCACCTTCAATAAATTCAACGATCCAACCTCATGGTTTTACGGGGGCAAGAATTCCTAACTCCCCTCGGAATTTTTCATCTCAGCCTTACCAGGGGACCTTTTTTGTTCCTGGTTCCTCCCACGAGGAACCGTTTACCTGGCATCCATCCATCTTATCAAGTTCCCTGAGGATCTTGTACATTTCAATGAGATCACCTCATTCTTCTAAACACCAACCCGCCCAACCTTTCTCGCAAGATAACCCCTTCAACGCAATTGTGAAGAAAAAACACTTCGCAGTATTCCTGATTGTGGTCTCGTCAAGACCCTGTGCAGTAAAGCTTCCCTCTTTTTGTAGTACGTTCCTCTAAGGTGAAGACCTAGTATTCATTTATCTGCTAATCACGGGCTGCATCTGTATACTTTGAGATTCACGTACCAGGAAACTCTGACCCCTTGATACCACTGAGTTCTGCAATCTCTGCTCTGATATATCGCTTTTCTCTTGGGGTTTATGCCAAAGTGGGCAATTCACATTTTCCTAGATGTACTCCATCTGCTAGATTTTTGTCCTCACTTAACCTCTCTTTATCCCTTTGCAGACACGCTACTTCTTGATAACTTACTCCCTCACCCATCTTTGTCTTCGACAAATGTAACTGTCGTATATCCAGTTCCTTCTTCCCAGTCATTGATACACGTTGTAAATGTTTGAGGTTCCAGCACTATCTTTGGTAATCCAGTAGTTATAGCTTGCCAGCCTGAAAAAGATCATTCATCCCTACTTCCTGACAGATTCTGTGGGGAGAGAGAGAGCCAATGTTTCAAGTGTAAACTATCCTTTTCATTCAGACTCAACGTTGGCTGTATTCTCTTCCGACAGATGCTGTCAGACCTGAGATTTTCCAGCATTTTCTGTTTTTGATTCCAGCATCTGCAGTATTTTGCTTTTATTCCTGCTTCCTGTTGGCTAACCTTTATCCATCTAAATGTTAACCCTCCTAACACCATGTGTTCTTGTGAAATTACTGTAAATTTACCATCTTATCCATTACCTTTTGGAAATCTAAGTACACCACATCTACAGGTTCCTCTTGGTCTTACCTGTTACCTCTTCAAAGAACTCAATTAGTTAAACACAATCTCCTTTTTACAAAACCATGTTACTCAGCGTGATCCCATTCTAATATTTTAAGTATCTTGCTGTAACCTCATTAATGCATGTTAGCAATTTTTGCAAGGGCTTTTATTGTATAACAGTTGAATGAGGTCAGAGGATTGTATCCCCATCTCCATTCAAAGGTGTAAGCTATCCAGAAAATGGTTAACAATATCTGGTGCATGTTTTAAAAAATAAAGCAACTTCACGCTGTGCAGAAGGTTTTGTAGAGAGTCTGGTGCTGTGCTTCCCTGGGTAAATCCTTGAATCTATGCAGGCTTGAGCACACAATCTAAACTGAATCTCTGGTGCCAGCATTTGAGGAAGTTCTTTGCAGTTAGAAGTGAAACCATGACCCCCTTCTGCCCCCTCAGCTGCCTGTTTTTAAAAAAAAAAATAGTCCCCTTGGACCATGAATAGTGGGGGGTGGGGTGGGAGGTGGATTTATTCCACAATCCATCTTACTGAAATGGAGCATATGACATTCCAAAGATGTGCTCGTTAAGTTGATTGGCCATGCTAAAATTGCTCCTTTAGTGTTCTGAGATGTGTACGTTAGAAGGATTAGCAAATAAATGGGCATATGGAGTAGCGTCTGGGTGGGACTGTGGTCAGTGCAGACTCAATGACCTCTTTCTGCACTGAAGGGTTTCTGTGATTTCTAGATACATGATCATTGCTGTTTAGTGGAGGCTTGCTGTGCACAAATAGACAGCTGTGTTTTCTACGTTGCAACTGAAGCTCTTTTGAACAATGATCATAGTTGTAAAGTGTTTGGAGATCTGTTTGTCGAATGCTGTCTAATCATTGCAGCACAGTGGTTAGTAGTGTTGCCCCACACAGTTTCTATTCTCAGCTTGTCTATGCGGAGTCTGCATGTTCTCCCTGCGTCTGCATGGGTTTCATCCGGGTGCTCTGATTTCCTCCCGCAGTCCAAAAGGCGTGCTGGTTAGGGTGTATTTGGGCCGTGTTAAATTCTCCCTCTGTACCGAACAGGCACCAGAAAGTGGTAACTAGGGGATTTTCACAGTAACTTCATTGTCGTGTTAATGTAAGCTGACTTGTGACTAATACTTAAACTTAATCTTGCTATTCACTTACGCTTTTTGATGTGGACCAAATGCCCTGAAAGATCCATCTGAGATGGATAAATATTGCCATGTCCAACGTTTTCTGAATATTTTACTGGTTTCAGACTAATTGATAACTCTGGTTATTGTGTTTGTGTGTGAAGCCACATTTTGTGCTGTTTTATTTTTGTACGGCGGGTGACCTCCTTCAAAGATTCAAGTGTTGCAGCGGCGGCGGGGGGGGGGGGGGTCAATTTAATCTGCCCTGATTTCCCCATCTCCATAAACAGTTTTTTACAAATTGATTTTCCCTTTTTTAAATGCTGGTATATTTCTCCAACCCTTAAATTTGGAGTGTTCCAATCCTCTTGTGAATAACTAGCACAACAAACTTGAGATGAAATAAAAGAACAAAACAGCACGGGAAACAGGCCCAATGAGCCCGCGCTGCCAAAATTGAATTCAAATTTTAGCAACTGCCCTGATGGGATTTGAACCTGCGTCTCTGGACTACTAGACCAGTGACAATACCACTACACCACCGGTTCCTCAGACGTGATGTCTACTCCTTTTATGCTGTCTTAATGGAAGATAAGGGTTCAGGGCATGACCACAACATAAGTTGTTATTTTACATGCGTCCAGAATCAGAAGTCAAACTGCACTGTTCCTTCTGTGGGGAAGTTGACTGATTGTAGGATTATCCATCCTTCCAGCAGAAGACTTCAGTGATTATGGGCAAAAGTGCGTAATATAGTCTGGAGGCACAAGTTCCAATGTTCCAATAATTGGCAGGTTTTGAGAACCGGAGCTCTTTCTGCTGCCTCCAGCTTGATGGTAGACAATGCAGACTTTGCCTGGAGTCCTGTTCACATTACAGTCAGGCAGAAACCACTGGAATGATATTCCACCAGACAATAGTACCATGCAGCTTGAGGGAGGTCATGTAGCACGCCTCAAACTGGATTTACATTCCCAAGGCTGAAATTTGGGTTTTTGATTGGAGTCAGGATTCCTTTTGTTCCAGGAGACATTGGTTTTGCTTTGATTTGACTAAAGCTTTCTTGTCAAACCATTTTGTTAAGAGTGGCTAATGCTTCGGTAATTAGCCCCGTTGTGGGAGGTCAGAACCTGCGAAAGTTTGCCTTTTTTTGTTTGGAGTTTGCTGGAATTGAGCCATTGTCACTTTGAAACTGCTGCAAGGCATTGGGTGGCCAACTGGCACCATTTTGCCCAGTCAGCCATTGTTGGTTTGAAAAAGAAATTATTTTATCAAGTTGTCCAGCTGATGGATGTGTATTTCCTTTTCATGACTGTGACAAAGGGAAATGATCAGCTTGTGTCTTTCTAGGCTCTGAGAGGAAGGCACTTGGAGTAATTGGATCCCCTCCTAATTTCACTACTGAACTGACCCCCAAGGCCAGTCTGGAATTCTGTCTGATATTCCCCTCGGCACTCTCCAGCTGAAATTTTAATTAGCTCAATTGATTTTATCCCTGTTTCTCTACTGCGTTACGCCTGTGGAAAAATTAGCTGAGTAATTTAAAGGCGGGCCAGCACTTATAAAATGAAGCCTGTGAGAACTTTTAGTGCATTTTGTGCAGTTTAGATAAATGCTGGAACAAATTACATTGCCCTGTGCAGTGAGCGAGTGCAGAAATCTCGATGTAAAACTCTCTTTATATATAAAAATGGGTTGTGATGTGCTTGGTGATATTTCTTGATCAGTGGTGCAGGGTTGGGGGGGGGTGTAATTGAAGGGAGAGAGCTCTGAAGTTCAAGGCCTTGCAAAAGGGATATTAGGATATTGGTCTTTCACTATCTCACAATTCCTATGTCTATTTTAGTTTTACATTGTCCCATCCTGTTACGTTTTGTTAGTGTCGTAAGTAAGGTTTATATTCACACTGCAGTGAAGTTATTGTGAAAATCTCTTAGTCACCACATTCCCAAGCCTGTTTGGATACACTGAGGGAGAACTTAGCACGGCCAGTGCATCTAACCAGCATGTCTTTTGGGCTGGCGGGATGATTAAGGTTGTATAATGGCTATTTGAAAAGATACAAGTGTGACTCGCTGCAACAATTAAATGGATTGATTTTAGAAAGACAAATCCCAATAGCCTTGAGTTTTAAATCAAAACTTTTTTTGAAACTGAGGACCAGATCAGAAACTCCAAGGCATTTTATGAAGTTAGCCCAATCCTCACTATTACATCTGAATTTTGGTAACAGAATGAACATAAGTTATATGATTCACTTTAGGAAGTTTTTAATCGAAAACAAACTTTATCTGAGAACACAAGTTAGAATACAACAGGAATTAGCACAACTTTACCAATTGAAATACTTAAATAGGGCAAAATATAATTCTTAGCAGCTGGTTATCTTTTTTGTTCTCCATTGTTCCCATTTTAACAGTATTTCGAACCAGTTAGCACAGAAACCAAAGATGCTTCAGTGGATACTAGATTACTGGCTGTTTAACATCGTGAGAGGGCTGCAGACAGATACTTGTTTTCTAATTTTCATACAAAGTGGAGCGAGAGCTCTGTCCCTGAACAGTAGAACCTGAGATAAAGTAGAAAAATGCTGGAAAATCTCAGCAGATCTGACAGCATCTGTGGAGAGAGAATAGAGCCAATGTTTCGAGTCTAGATGACTCTTCAGCTCTGACAAAGAGTAATCTAGACACTCAACGTTGGCTCTACTTTAATCTTCTCAGATGCTGGCAGACCTGCTGAGATTTTCCAGCATTTTTCTGTTTTTATTTGATCCTAGCAACTGCAGTATTTTATGTTTTAGAATGAGATTTATTTCCCAGCAGGTTCCAGACCTCAGACAGAGCAAGAGATACAGAGAAAACAACACCTTATATCCCAAAAAGCAGACTGCCTTGTTTTCAACGAAAGCCTAATCCCACCCAGTCAATCACCTAAACTTGTCAGTCAACCTAATCGAGCCCCACTCTGAAATATCCTGGGGGAAACGCAAAGCAGAACCCTGTTTTTTGAGTTTGTGTTAAAACAAATATGGTAACAATTACGATCAGTTATGCTGCTGCAGAAACAATAGAGCGCCTGTTATGCAGACAGAACTGCTGAGTGCATTAGAACAGATCCTGTACAGGAAATAGGACACTTTCTTAGAGACAGTATTGTCACAAAACAGAAAGATCTGAGCCTGTTGACCTGGGTTTAGAGAGCAAACTGGAAACCAGTCATTGTAACAGTGTCAAATAAATCACCTTGACACCCAGCGTAGATTGTATCTCACATACTGGGATACTCATACTGGGGCAGCTTAAACCAATTAGTAGATTTGTACTTTTTATTGGAAAAGAAGACAGTATATTGAAGAAATAAGCCTACAGCACAGACTCTGATCATTTTGTCAGCAAGGGGTTGAAGTTTCATAGAATTCCCTACAGTGCAGAAGGAGGCCATTTGGCCCATCGAGTCTGCATTGACTATAAACCCACTTATCCCCATTTAGCCCCACGTATTTATTCCGCTAGTCCCCCTGACACTGTGACAATTTAGCATGTCTAATCCACCTAACCTGCGCACCTTTGGACTGTGGGAGGAAATGCTCGCAGAGACAGAGAGATCGTTTCACCAACTGGGCACTGATTTTAGTCCGCTTTGCAAAAGTCAAATTTAAATGGTACGCTGCATTTGTTTAAATAAAATTGGGGAGTTAAAAACTGGCCTGTATGTGGCTCAGTCCGAGTCAGAATATCATGTGTCCCTACTCCAGACGCATCTGCATAAAATCAGGGTCAACACATCAGTGCAGCATTTTGCAGTTTGTCGAGCCTTGCATTGTGCAAACTGGCCAGCAATGCTCACCGTCTGTAAGCGGTTCCATGGTTTAAAAAAGACTTTGGGATGTTCTTGAGGTTGTGAAAGCTATTTAAATGCAAATCCTTTTCTGTGCTTACTTACCTTGTTGGCTCCTGGCCAGTGGTGTGGCAATGACTTGAAGTTCCTGCCAGCTTGGAGCCTGTGGTCCTTTGTTACACCCACACTATTGACTGGCCAGACTAAATATATACAAATGATACACTTGTCTACAGAGGCTCTGTAATTAAAGAGAGCTGGATGTTGCTTTTTAGATCTCTTTCCCCCTTTTTTTTTTAACGCTCTTGCATGTTTGCTTGCCTTTTTTGGCATGTATGGGCTGTTGGGGATTGCTGGCACTTGTGCTTAGAATGGTGACGGTTGGCACAGTTTAGAACTGAAGTGGCTTTGACTTGTTTCTGTTTATGTTGTGGATGGAGTCGTGCGACGGTCCGTTAACAAGTCTTGCCATGTTTGGAGCTGGTTTTGCAGTTGCTAGGAAACAGCACCAAAGGCTGAGTTTCAAGCTCTAGATAGTGAGGAGAACATCTCGAGAGAACTGCCACATCGGCAGCGTGTAGCAGCTTTGGGGGAGTAAGATTGTGGCTAATCTTTGCACACTCAGGAAAGAGTGGGAGGAATACACTGACAGCCTTGATCGAGGGCATCAACCCAGTCTCCTTCACGCAATTCTAGCTACGATTGAGTTGCACAGGTAATGGTAATATTACTGATGCAATAGCTAACTGGTTCTGACACTTCTGGCCATAACACACACGAACCAGTGCAAATGTTCTCCTTGGCGCACAGTCATGGCAATCCAACCCACAAATTTCAGACACATCCCTTCCATCGGCTGCTGTGTTTCTCTGCATTACAATAGTAACTGTACTTCAGAAGTATTTAATTGGCTATAAAGTGCCTTGATGTCCGAAAGTCATGAGGCACTTTCCGAATGAAAGTTTGTTCATTCTCTGTGCCTCTTCCCTAGGTTTTTGGGGCCTGGAGTTTGGAAAGAGCTGCTTCTCTGGTTCCTTGTGCACGTTGCTGGATGCATTGCAAATGCACAGTAGTTAGCAAGGCTGCCCCTCAGCACCAAGCTTCAATTGGGTGACTGTCTCTTGTGGGGTTTATGCATTCTTCTCGGTTTCCTCCCACAATCCAAGATGTGCAGATTAGGAGGGTTACAGGCTAAGGTCTGTTGTCAGTGCAGGCTAGATGGACCCAATGGCCTCGTACTGCACTGTGTAGGGAATCTATGACGATTCAAATCGGAACACAATGAGCTCTTTGCATTGAGGGTCTGTGCCTCCTGCCAATTATATGAGCTGTTGGCTGCTCCCCTGATTTAACTCCAAAACAATTTGCTGAACGTGTTGGTCAGCCTTGGTGAAAGCTTTTGAACATCTCGTGTTTGACATTTCAGAGGCATATAATCCTCCAAGGGCTGAATTTGGCGTTTTTTTTTATACTGAGCATTTCTAGATGGTCTGTGAGGTGTTAAGAAACTGAAATTTGAAGTTCTGCTGTTGCTTTTCCTCTGCTAACTGTTACCAAATCACACTGGGCAACAGGCCCAGCTATATCCCAATACATGTGACAAATCCAATCAAACCCAAGGCTCGAATTGAAGCGGGTCCCTGGCACCCAGGCCCAACCGTCATTTCCAACACCACAGTTGGTATTTGCTGACCATCTCGCACTAAATGGGCCATCTCGCAGTGAAGTGGAAGAAGCAGTATTGTATTTTTTTAAACACCACCTCCATAGGTGGCACAGTGGTTAGCACGGCTGCCTCTGTGCCTGCAACCTGTTTCAATTCTACTTTTGGGTTTGCTTTGATTTATTGTTGTTTTGGGATACAATAAAAAGTATTATTTCTTGCGTGCTATACAAACAAAACATACCATTCATAGAATACCCTGGGGGGGTAAGGAAAGAAGGTCCAGAATATAGTTTTGTGGTTAGAGATGGAACGTAGCAAAGGATCAGCTTAACGTATAATGGGTCCATTTCAAAAGTCTGATGGCAGCAGGGAAGAAGCTGCTCTTGAGTCAGTTGGTACGTGACCTCGGATAGAGTAATTGTAGTTGGTGCCTATTCCCTTCTGCCCTGTAGAGTAGCTGACAATATGCCCATCAATGGGTGGCATGGTGATTAGCACTGCTGCCTCAAGCTCCAGGGACCCGAGTTCAATTCTGGCTGCGTGTGGAGTTCGCATGTTCTCCCTGTGTCCCTGTGGGTTTCCTCTGGGTGCTCTGGTTCCCTTCCATGGTTTGAAAGATGTGCAGACTAGGTGGATTGGCCATAGCAAACTGGCCCCCGATATCCAAAGATGTGTAGGTTAGGTGGGTTAGTCACGTAAATGTGCAAGGTTACAGAGTTGGAGTCGGGGGAGGAATAGGGCCTAGGTAACGTACGGTGCCAGAGTGCAAATTTGATGGGCTGAGTGGCCTGTTCTGCACTGTGAGGGTTCTGTGAAATTCCCAAATACTTGGTTTTGATTATGATGGGCAAATCTCCTACCGTGATCAGTGCTGAGGGGTAGGATCAGTGGCCAGTTGCTGTTATCATTGTTGTGGTGCATTAAATTTGGGCTCGTGAATTAAACCAGTTCCGTTGTAACACAACATGACTAAAACAGAAAATACTGGAATTGCTTAGCAGGCCAAGCCACGTTGGTGAAGAGAGCAACGGATTTTGTGTTTATGGTCGATGCCTTTTCCATTGATTCTGCCTGTCCTGTCTAATATTTCCAGTACAATCTATTTATATTCACCCTTCATTAACTTGATGCTTGTAATTGTGGAAAAGCTACCAGAACAATTTGGATTATTGCAGCAGAGTGAAAGATGTAAGTAATTATCTTGGATGATGAAATTACACAAACTGGACTGAAGGTCTATAATATTCCCAAGGTATGGCATGCTGAAATAGAGTGGGAAGGAAACTTGAATGCCTAGGAAATGTTAATTGTTTTAAACAATCTGCGTGTTGTGTTTAGCAAGGATTTAGACACTTTGGGAATAATCTACTCTTCGGAAAGTACGTTGCTCAAGTCTTTGTAACTAGAATGATTTATTAAAGTTAATTTATTAGTATCACAAGTAAGGCTTACACTAACACTGCAGTGAAGTTACTGTGAAAATCCCACTGGTTTCTATACTCTCTCTCTTCCTCAGTGTACACTGAGGGAGAATTCAGCATGGCCAGTACACTTAAGCAGCACACGTTTTGGCTTGGGAAGAAACCAGAGCATCTGGAGGAAACCCATACAGACACAGGGAGAAGGTGCCAATTCTACACAGTAACCCAAGCCGGAATTGAACCCGGGTTCTTGGCACTGAGGCAGCAGTGCTAACCACTGCGCCACCGTGCAAGTCTTTACAAATTTAAATCTCATAGAACAATACAGCACAAACAGGCCCTTCGGCCCACGAGTTGCGCCGATCACATCTACCAATCCACAGACCTATCTATAACCCCCTATCCTATTCCCCCCATCTCGGCACGAGGCAAGAGCTCCAGCTCACTTTAGGATCTTGGTTCCTTAAGTTGTGTGACTATTATTGCACCGTCTGCGCTTCCTATATTAATCCTTTACACTGCTGAAGCTAAATAGGACGAGAATAATTTTTGTTGTATTGAAAACAAAATACTGCGGATGTTAAATCTGGAATCATCAAGACAAAAAAAGTGCTGGATAAACTCAGCAGGTCTGACAATATCTGTGGGGAGAAACAGGGTTGATGTTCTGAGTGTAAATGACCCATCTAAAGAATTCTACTGGCTGCGATTTTATGAATTTTTTTGTATGTCATTCGTGGACAATCTTTAGTCACCGTTAAAAGCAGCTCAGTTGGTGTGCACTGGATTAATAGCAAAGTTACACACGCCCTTTTGGTGCATCTCATCACTGCCCGCATCAGCGAAATTGTCTTCACGTTGCTATTTGAAGCAATTACCCGTTTCCTTAAAAGCCCTATTAAACATTGCTCACAGGTGGTGCTTTCATATTGTGTTATGTAATACTAGGATGGAGATCTTGACTAGTAATCCATTTGAAATTGGGTTCTTCAAGCTTAGAGAAGAAAAAAACTGCTGCACTAATTTACTTGGATTGCTATTTGTCTTATCTTTCCAGATAGCTGAAAGCATAGACATGACCCAGTTTCGACAGGCAAATAATTTGCAGGACAAAGTTTGTTTCTGTAGCATCTTACATAACCTCAGGCTGCTCAATAATAATATTACAGCGAATCCAGTGCTTTTGAAGTCTGCTAACTCTTTGTGAAGTTAGTTGCTGTGGCAAACATTGTTATCAATTTGCCCACAGCAAGCTCTCTATAATAAACCAAATGTTATTGCTGGAATTTTACCACCTTGCCTGAGGCCAGCGGAGAGTGAGCCCACCCTGATCCTGGTGCAGCCAAAGCTGTAAAATTCCAGCCCATCCGTGATGTTGATTGGAATTACATACTGGGCCGGACACCGGGGTAAAATGTTCTGCACTTAACTGTTGCGCTGCTGGGTGTTTCCTCCCCAGCTGAGGGGAATGTGGTGTCTCAGCTTAATGTTCTGAAAACCAGCACCTCCAACAGCGTCACAACCCTGCAGATCACCCTAGGGTATCTGCTCACATCAGGAGTGGGTCCACTTCTGGCTTGTAATTCTGCGATTGAACTATATGATCTGTGTATCTGGGTGGGTAGGTGACGACGGTATACTCCTTGAGACTATATAGAAACAGTGCATCATCCAATATCAATGGATGATATACATGCAGGATACGCTAGATTAGAGTTAATCCTTTGACACTAATAAATTTGATTTCAGAAGTAAGCTTACATTAACGCTGCAATGAAGTTACTGTGAAAATCCCCTACTCGCCACACTCCAGCGCCTGTTCGGAGAATTTAGCATGGCCGATGCACCTAACCAACATGTCTTTCAGACTGTGGGAGGAGACAGGAGCACCCAGAGGAAACCCACGTGACATGGGGAGAACATGCAAACTCTGCACAGGCAGTGGGTATCAAACCTGTGTTCCTGGCACTGAAGCAGCTTCTGCTGTTGTGAAAATCACACTTGTAATTTATCGAAATTTGCAGGCAGTGATTTATAAATGTGCATTTGGAGGATTTCCATGTAATGTTTTCACTTCTAATCGCTCCTTGCTAATGCGGCTCAAACTCTGAGCTCTTGTACATTTCCTTCCCCAACACTGTGCTAAATGAAGGTGGAGAGTGATGAGCTTGTTACAGTGATACCCCTATTACCCGTAGGGAGTCTACAATCCCTTAGTCTACTATGGAGATGGCAAAGTCCGCCCAGATTCTGGATCAACAAGTGGCAGCCCTTTGTAACTTTATCTTTTTCCCTTTCAATGTGAAAATGAGTTTAAAATTCAATGCAACCAGTTATAACCCATTTCTTATTTGAGGTGCTTCTTGTAGAAGCAGCAAATTAGTTGTAGCCATTTGGCCCAGCCTGTTTGCGCTGGTTTAACAAACAATCCAAATTATACTTACCAATTCTTAGCCTGCCTTCTTATAGATTAGTGTTTGCAGGGCAGCATGGATGGCAGAGTCATTAACATTGCAGCCTCAGCATCAAGGATCCAGGTTCAATTCCAGTCTTTGTGGAATATGCAAATTCTCCCCATGCCTCTGGGTTTGATTAGCGACTTGCAAGATAATGAAAGGGCTAGATAGGGTAGAGGTAGAGAGATTCTTTCCACTTAGAAAGGAAACCAGAACTAGAGGGCACAGCCTCAATAAGGTGGTGTCAGTTTAGAACAGAGTTGAGGAGGAACTTCTCTCTGAGGGTAGTGAACCTCTGGAATTCTCTGTCCATTGAAATGGTGGAGGCTACCTCGTTAAATATGTTTAAGTCACAGGGAGATAGATCCCTGATCAATAAGGGAATTAAGGGTTATGGGGAGAAAGCGGGAAAGTGGAACTGATCCACTTCAGATCAGCCATGATCTTATTGAATGGCAGGGCAGGCTCGAAAGGTTAGATGGCCTACTCCTGCTCCAATTTCTGTGTTACGATTCAGGCCTTGGGTGACAGTGTGGAGTTTGCACATGCAAACTTGTCTACAGGGGTTTCCTTCCATAGTCCAAAGATGTGCAGATTAAGTGGATTGGATTGGCCGTGCTGAATGCAACAGGTTATGGGGATAGGATGGGAAGAGAGGATGAAGGAGGTGATGGGTCTGGGTGGGATGCTCTGCTGGAGAGTCGGTGCAGATTTGATGGGGTGAATGGACACCATCCGCACTGTAGGGGATCTGTGGACTGTGTGTGCATGAACCCATATGGTGACAGTGCTCAGCACTGCTGCCTCTCAGTGCAAGGGAACTGAGTTCAATTCCTTGGATCACTGAGTCTGTGCATTCTCTGTGACTGTAATCTTCCTCTAGTCCTTAAAAGAAAACATCAGTTCACCATCACTCCTGCCACTCAGCTAACTTTATCTACACTGCTGCTGTTCATTATATTCCTTGGGCTTTAACTTGACTGATGGCACTTTGTCCATTGCTATCTTTTCTGTTTGATTCCCATGTTACCATATCAAGACTGTAAATTCTGTGAAATGTGCTCTGTCTTTAAACAACTTCCTATTGGCTTTCCCTAGTTAATACACACCCTGTCCTGGACTATCATCCCTAAAAACCTGACCAATAGAGGTTAAACTGACAGGTGCAAAGTTTATCCTTGCACCTTTGTTCAAAAAAAGGTATGATGGTTTGCATTTGTCCAATCCTCTGGAACCACCCTGGTATCGAAGAAGGATGGAACGTTTGTGGCCAGTGCATCTGCAGCTTTCTACTGTATTTAATTATCAGTTATCAATTTTTAGCCCAATCAGTATCACAATTACCTCTTTCACTCTGTCAGCCTCATCTTCCTTGCTAATGACTTGATGCAAAGTACTTAGTAACGCAGCCATACCCTGTCTCCAATTCCTTAATTGACCCTTGCGCTACTGCTGATGTGCCTGTAGAAGATTTCTGGATTCCCTTTGATGTTAACTGCCAGTTTTTTCTTGTACTCTCCCTTTGCCTTTTCTTCACTTCCTGTCTGAACTTTCTATGCTTGGCTTGGGTTTCACTTCTATCATGTGTCTCTTTCTACTTTGTCTTGCTTTCTCCCTCTGTCTCATCATCCTGAGAGATCTGGCTTTGATTATTATATCTTTCCCCCTTGTGGGAATGTATCTTGACCCTCATGAAAGACAATTTTTTAATTGCAGTATGGCTACCAATCTTTAATTCTAGATCTCAAAGTGCTGAAATGAGCCGTCTCCCAAATAAATATTTTTACTTTGCTCGCTGCCCTTTTCTGTAGCTAACTTAAATGTTACAATGATCATTGTTTCATAAATGCTTCTCAACTCCATCCACTATCCCCTTCTAATTCCTCTGAGCCAGATTCAGCAGTGCCTGGAAAGGTAATGATTTTTCTCAAAAACGCTTTAAATAACTAAAAACCTTGTGTCCCTTTACATTATGATCACCCCCAATCTATATCAGGATTATTAAATTCTCCATTAAAACTGTAGCTTTTAAACCCATCTGTAATTTCCTTGCTAATTTGTTCTGTCTTTCTCACCAGAAGCTGTAGTATACTCCGAGCACTGTATTAATATCTCCTCTTAGCTCCAACCAAATCAATTCTGTATTAGCTCCTCAAGGACACCCTTTTGTAGCACTAATACTCTCCTGAATCACTGCCATCTTTCCTCTTTCTTCTTCTTTGAATACCTTGTATCCAGGAAAATTTAGTACCCAGTCCTGCTTTTCATTGTGCCAGGTCTCCTGTATCCCCACAGCATATTCCTGCTTGGCTTTCTGTGCCTGCAGCTCACTAGCCTCACTGGTCACACTCCCTGCATGCACTGTAAACCTAATTTTGATCTTATTGCATTCCCCCCTGAATTTAATAACCCTGGACCAGGGTTTCAATTCCTGGCTTGGGTCACTGTCTGTACATTCTCCTGTGTCCGCATGGGTTTCCTCCCACAGTCCAAAAGACTGGTTAGGTGCATTGGCCATGCTAAATTTTCCCTCCGCGTACCCACCAGGCACTGGAATGCGACAACTAGGGGATTTTCACAGCAACTTCACTGTGATAATGTAAGCCTACTCTTGACACTAATAACTAAACTTAAACTCTAAAGTTGAATCTTGTTTCTCAGTCCGTGGCAACTTGGTTTAAACCTTCCCAATTATCTTAGAATCCCTACAGTGCAGAAGGAGGCTATTTGGCTCATCAGGTTTGCACTGACCTCAATCCCATCCAGGTAGCATCCCTGTCACCCGAGATATTTACCCTCTGAATTCTCCTGACATTAAAGGGCAATGTATCATAGCCAATCAATCTAATCTGAGACCAGAATTGAACCCAGGTACCTGGTGCTGAGGCAGCAGTGCTAACCACTGTGCCAGCGTGATGCTCTGTTGAGGTGTATTTTGTCCAACCTATGTCAGTCTCCTATTACCTGTCTCAATATCTCAAATTTTTATCCTCTCCCTCCATCTCTACAGTATCACACTCTTCTGTTTTTGCCTGTCCATTTCTACATTCAGGCAGGATATGGGGCATCATTCAGTGACTACTATCTTTTTGAGATCCTGTTTGATTTGTTTAGATTCCCGTCAGGGGACTCGGCTGGTATTCATGCACTCTTGAAAAGAGCAAAATAAGTAATAGATGATATTAGGAATTGCGTTGCACAATGCTTGTAACCAGAGGATTGGGAAATGATGGTAGCAGCTTCTCCTGTTCCTTCCCCTTGTTCTCCGAGATCTCTCCTTGGGATCTAATGACTAACTTGCAAAGTTACTAAGCTACTTCATATTTCCCTTCTCTCTCTCTCTCTCTTTACAACATCCGATGCTTCCCAAATTATCATGGAATCGTAGAACCCTGCAGTGCAGAAAGAGGCCTTTTGAGTCTGCACTGAACACAATCCCACCCAGGCCCTACTTCCATATCTCTACATATTATTACCCGCTAATCCCTCTAACCTAAGCATCTTGGGACACTAAGGGGCAATTATTTAGCATGGCCAATCAACCTAACCTGCACACCTTTGGACTGTGGGAGGAATCTGGAGCACCCGTTTATCCTACAGGTGCTTTGGTCCACCTTGTCGTCTAACAAGGGGCATACACGCAATGGGTCGTGAGAGGGCTGCTCTTGGATTTTTTCGAGAGTATCCTAGTGCTTCATGTCGTTAGTATACGCTGGACCTGGACTATTTGATGGGCAACACGACAGCTCAGTGACTATCGCTGTGCAGATACATGGATTTGGGCCTGTGTCTGTGGGAGTTTGTGCATTCTCCCCGTGCTTGCAGGGGTTTTCTCCGGGAGCTCCGGTTTCCTCCCACATCCCAAAGGTGTGCTGTTAAGCTAATTGGCAGAACGAATTCTCCCTAAATTGTCTCAAATTTGGTTTTTAATCCATAGATCTATAAACATAGACAGGGATCACAGGTAGAGGTGGGAACATTGGGGTGGCGGCACGGGCTCATTGGGCCAAAGGGCCTGTTTCCTGTACTGTTTTGTTCTTTGAAACCCATGCAGCCACAGAGAACATGCAAATTCTTAACTCCGTTGTTGACACCAGATGCAAAGAACATTCCCCATGTATTCTATCTCCACTCACTGGCTCCCTGTTTAGAATTGTAAATGCATTGGGTTCCTGAGACAACAAGGACTTCAACAGATAGGTTTATTCACATGTTTTAGCAGCTACTTCATACATGTACTTTGTGCTCCCAGGGAGAGCACCCCACTCCTGACATGTGATTCACTTTCAGCCACATCACGTGACCTAGAACTTATTTCAATAGGTACGTTTTTGCTCTTTATGTATTTGAATTTTCATCTATTTAAATTGCAAATGTGTTCCTTGCCCTCTGCTTTCCAAATGTCCTTCCTAGTTTCACCTCTGCACTTTCTAGCCTCCTTTGTGCAGTATTGATCTCTGACCCAAACTTGCCACTTTTTTTGTCTCATCCTCAACCTGTCTGACCATTAGGTAGAACCCTCCAAGTCCAGATTATCCCGTAGCCCAACCGTATGTCACTGTTCCATCAAAGAATGGGTACGTGTGCAGGCTGTATGAAAAAGCAAACTCAGAAGTGTGCAGGGGGAGTGGAGTTTGTGGGGAAGGTAGTGAATGAAATGAGGCTTGTGTTCTAAACAAAGTTCAAGTGACTGGAGAGAGGAGGAGAGAGCAGGAACTGTATATTGCATTAGCTGAGACGAAAATTTAATGGTTAGTTTCATTGCTTTGTAGAATAAAATATACTTGCACCAAGATTCAGGAAATATTGTTGGCATCTTTCATTCCAATTAATATTGAGGAAGTGAGAATCAAATGTTGTCTGGCCCTGGTGTTGATGAAGTGTTGTCTTTTAATGTGCTAAGGTACAATTGGTTATTGTATCACAGGACTGTACACCCTTGCCTATGTTTGTGACAGCAAATGGCATTGACTATTCCACTGTAGCAGCCTCACAGCCAAATCCAACCTTGGCCCCTGCTGTGCCTTTTGCTTCACCTAAGAAGTCTGACAACACTAGGTTTAACTCCAACCAATTTATTTGATAGTAAACTTAAACCTGGTGTTGTCAGACTGTGTTTACCTCAGGCCAACGCTGGCATCTCTACATCGGGCCTTTTGCTTTCCAGGCTAACTGCTGGGAATGTGAAGCTTGATGCAATTTTCTGCTGGCAGCTTCGAAATAGAAATGAGGAGGAATTACTTCTTTCGAAGGGTCTCATATCTGTGGAATTCACTTGGGGTGTGGTGGCTGCTGGAACAGAGTAAAGTTTAAGGGGAGATTTACTCTGGTGAACAGGCAGGAAAGTAGCATTGAGGTTGAGCTGAGATCAGCCATGATCTTATTAAATAGCAGAATTGCCTACTCCTGTTGCTAGTTGTGTTGTAATTCCTATCCGTAGCCTTTATTTCCATCTTACCCTACGATACTGAGGCAAAATTGTAGCATCTATACCTTCTCCTTCAACCAATTTGGGGCTAATGTGAGGATCATCAATGTTGCTTTATTTTTTTTGCTTTGAGGGTATTGCAGCTCAGTGGTTAACACTGCTGTCTCTCAGCATCTCTGGGTTCAGTTCCTGGCTTGTGTCACTCTGGGAAATCTGCATTGTCTGTGTGGGTTTCTTCCAGATGCTCCAGTTTCCTCCATGATGCGTTTGGCCATGCTAAATTACCCTTTAGTGTCAGGGGGTTACAGGGATAGTGCCTTGATGGAATTATTGGTGTAGGCTCAATAGACTGAATGGCCTCCTGCACAGTAGGGACTCTGATTCTAACTAAGCAGAACAATTTCCAGCTAAGAGGGAAGCCTCTGTATCACTGTAGTAAACTACATTAGTGGAGTTCCTTCTACTGTCAATTTCATGTATTGCAGCAACTAGTTTACCCCTGGCTCAACTGTTACCCAATTACCTTGCAGTGTCTAACTTAGACAAAGCAACACGTGGACTTTTAAGCCAAAGTAGTAATTGTGATTTTGAAATTCAGGCAACTGACACACAGCACCTTTTTTTTCCTGACAGAACCGTTTCTCCCCTAATAGACAATTTTTCATGGTGTCCTTCATTGTTACAAGTTCAGATTGCAGCATTTTACGTTTTCTTATGCTGCTTTTGAATAAATATCTTTATTTTTACACAATTAATTGAGTTCTTATTTGGGGCAGGATTGTGGTGACTCTGAAGGTGCTTTGTTTAATGGAGCTTCATAACAGAACAGAAGTTACTGTCATGTTTCCATTCTGTATTCCAGATGGTTTTCATTCATTCTTGGGATGAGTTAGCTGGCGAGATGAGCATTTGTTGCCCATTCTTAATTGCTGTCAAGCTGAGATCTTCCATCAGAACAGAAAATGCTGGAAAATCTCCACAGGTCAGACAGCATCTGAGGAGAGATTAGAGCCAACATTGATCCTTCATCAGCTCTGAAGAAGAATCATCCAGACTCTATTCTCTCCCCACAGATGTTGTCTGACCTGCGGAGATTTTCTTCGTTTCTGAATCCAGCATCCACAGTATTTTGTTTTTGCCATCTTCCATTGCAAGTTCCCCAGAGGAGCATATTGAACCTTATAGAACACTACAGTACAGAGAGAGACCCTACCCCCATACCCCTACATATTTTACCCACTAAGGGCAATTTTAGCACAGCCAATCAACCTAACCTGCACATCTTTGGACTATGGGAGGAAACCCATGCAGACACAGGGAGAATGTGAGAGATTTGCACAATGACCCGAGCTGGGAATCGAATCCAGATCCCTGGAGCTGTGAAGCAGCAGTGCTAACCACTGTGCTACTGTAACCTGCTCACAATAAGTGTGGACTACAAAAGCAGGAAGGTTTGTTTTTATTGCTGAACCTTAAGTTTTGTTTCAGCCATGACCTCCATATTATATCTAGGTTCACACTTTTGAGAAGGATGTGAGGGTATGCAGAGGGAGATTTACCAGAATGTCTCCAGGGGTTTGTTTGGGGAGGAGGAATTCTAACTACAGAGTTAGTTTGCAGAAGCTGGGGTTGTTCTGCTTGGAACAAAGGAGATTGAGGGGAAGATTAGGTGCAAGTGAAGAAGGTTATGACAGGCTTAGAAAAGGTTGAGAAATAAAATCTGTTCCCATTAGTTGATGGCTCAAGGATGAAGAAACACCAATTTTGGATTGTGGGCTAGAGATGGAGGGGAAAATGTGAGAAATGAGGTATTTTGTGCTGCAAGTTTTAATGGCCTGGGGAATGAGGGTGGTGGAAGTACAGACAAAGGATTCTGAAAGGAGATTGGATGGGTTCCTAAGTAAAAGAAGTAGGAGATCAGGACTGCAGGGATAGAGGAGGAGGAATCGGATTGTCTGAGGTGCCAAGAAGGGCCTGAGTGGCCTCATTCTGTATCTTTTGAATCAATGACTATCATAAGATATGACAGAGTAGAATGTACATGTTTAAAATGCAACTGAATTTGCCTATTCCAATTATCCCACTTCCTCTAACATCTCGTCACCTCAGAGCTACGTGTGATAACTTGCCTGTGCGCCAAGCACGAAGGGGTTGACCAAGAGTGTATGATGAGGTCAGAACTGGGCCTGGCTGAGATGCTTTGGGTGGTTAGGTTATCGCCGATTCCCTTGGAACATTTTAAGCTGCTGGCTTGTTCTTTTGAGGCAGTCACCCATTTATCACTGATTTTACCAAATGTAGTTCTGGCTCCGGTGCTTGCGCACTTGAGTCAGAAGGTTGTGGGTTTTGTACACCACCACAGACAAACGTGAGTGGAAGGCTTTTGGAGTGATGCATGGTTGGAGGTTCTGCCTTTTAGCTGAGAGATCAGGGCTTTCTCCTCCTCCCCCCCCCCCACCCCCTTCAAGTGGATGTAAAAGATACCATAATGTTCTTCAAAGGACAACAGTGTTATCCCTGCAGTTCTGGCCTGTGTTTATACTTCATAGAAAAAAAGTCTTAACTAGTCATTATTGTATTGCTGTTTTCTGGATCTTGCTATCTGTAAATTGGTTGCGGGTTTCCGACAGAACCACTGCATGTCACCAAGATCTTTAAGTGTTATAAGGCAGAGATTGATTCCCTCCACCGCCCCGAGAACTAAAACCTAACCTCTGAGGAGTACCACTCACCCTATAATGTGTAAAAGTGAGCGTGAAGTGGTCTGATCTGCTCTTCAGCAATTTTATGGTTAAATCAAAATAACTCGCTAACGCATATTAAAATCAAGTTGCAATTTATTTATCTAACTGAATAGGTTAACTAAACTATTAACAAACTGAATAAAAAGCAGTTCTAATGGAATGCTGTTTCGATAATTACAATTCTACTTATTAACAAAAAATAGAGTTTTAGTCATTCTCCAAATTACAACCAGGTTTTTGTGTCTTCCAGAATGTTCTGAGCCTTCTGGTTCTTCCTCCTTTTGTTATCTAGAAGAGGCTTCAATCTGTGGCAAGTGGCAAATGGCTTTTGACCCATTGCCCTCCTCTTTTGTACCAAGATGCCATATCAATACTTCCCACAATAGGGTTGGTCTTGGGTTGTTGAAACCATCGGATTCAAATTTAATAGGTTCTTGGTATCTAAATGCTGATTCAAATTTGACTACATTCAAAAAGAAAACTCAAAAACCTGTGATGCTTTGGTAACCCTGCTTCTTGGCGTGTTGATTATAAATGTTTTTTTGGCACTTCTGTGCTTGCACTTTTAACCACTAACCACAATTTTAGCAACAATAAAGCATTTTGCAGTGGCGAGGTTGTAAAAGGTGCTATATGAATGAAAGTCTTTTTCATCGACTTGCTCTTTTTTTTTTTCAAACCCTTCTCTGGTGTATCTGTGACACCAAAGAAATCTGCTGTACAGCAAGAAAAAGAACAGAAGCAGCAGTCTCTGTTCCTGTTTGAAACTTGTGTGGTTTGAAGCAAACCAGAATAGTGCAGCTGATGGCAAGTTAAGGAGGCCACGAGATATTTTGCCTTGAAGACACAGTAGTCATGCTCTGTGTTGGCGAGCTTGCTAATGGTTACATCCCTGACAGTGTTGAAGCTCTGTAAGGCATGTCATGAACTCTGATATGCAGTCCTTTCTAAGGAAGAAAAGATGCCAAGTTTCTGGCAATGCTGGCTGCATTTGGTTGATCTGCATTAAGTGGTTGAGTTCTACCACGATCGGCTGATCTGTAATAACGAGGTCACCCAAAACTGTCCTGCCTGTGTCGCAGCCTACACCAGCTTCCCTGTTCATCTGTCCCCCTGTTTTTCCTGGCCTATATTGACTTCTAATCCAGAACTGGTCACTCATTTTTGGTTTTTAAATCCTTCTATCACCTCTTTCCCCCTTCTACTTTGATTTATTGTTACCTGTACCGCTGAAAAGTATTTTTCTCGCTTGCTATGCAGACAATGCGTACCGTTCATAGAGAAGGAAAGGGGAGAGTGCAGAATGTAGTGTTGAAGTCACAACTAGGATGAAGAGAAAGATTAACTTAATGCAAGGTTAAAAGTCTGGCAGCAAGGGAAGAAGTTCTTGAGTCGGTTGGTACGTGACCTCCATGTATCTTTTTCCAATGGAAGAGAGAATATCCAGGGTGTGTGAGGATCTTGATTACGCTGGCTATTTTTCTGAGGTAGCGGGAAGTGTAGACAGATGGATGGGAATCTGGTTTGCATAATGGACTGGGTTTCATTCCCTTTGTGGTCTTGGTCAGAGCAGGATTCATACCAAACTGATACAACCAGAAAGAATGCTTTCTATGGTGCATCTGTAGAAGTTGGTGAGAGTCGTTGGGGACGTGCCAAATTTACAAACCCTGAGATACCTGCGCTTCTCCAATGTTGGCCTTTTGTGCCTCGACTCCAATTGTTCCATTATTAGTGTGGACTTAAGCAGCATGTGACAGTGGTTAGTACTGCTGCCTCAGTGCCAAGGACCTAGGTTTGATTCCAGTCTTGGGGGCGACTGTCCATTTGCACATTCTCCCCATCTGCGTGGGTTTCTTCTGGATGCTCTGGTTTTCTCCCACACTCCAAAGATGTATGGGTTGGGTTGATTGACCGTGCGATGGGGGATTAGTAGACTAAATATATATGGTTATGGGGATAGGGTTTTGGTGGGATTGTTAGTGCAGGCGCAATGGACTGATTGGCGTTGTGCACTGTTGGAATTCTGTCTTTAGCTGAATTTGGCCTTTAAGCTCTTGAATATCCTTCCCCCAAATTTCTCCAATAGTCCACTTCTCATTTGAAGACCCCCACCCTCTCAGGCAGACCTAATGTCTTGTTGTGTCGCCCCTGTACTGTTTAATATTGCTCCTGTGAAGTGCCTTGGGAAGATTTATTATCTTAGATGGATAAATACAAATTCTTGTCACAAGTACACAATCACTGCCCATTGCTGAGAAGGCACAGGGGTTACTATTACCAACACTATTGGACTCTTGCACTGTATGCACAAATGAGTATTGAGATTGCCAAACTCAATGGTAGCCTTCATGGTATAGGAGGAGGCCATTCAGCCCATTAAGTCCCTGTTTGTCCTCTGCAGTAATCCAACTGGTCCCAATTCCCCCACTCTATCTCCATAACTCTGCAGTATCCATCCAACTTCCTGCTGGAAACCATTTATTGTTTCCTCTTTCACATCCTTGTATGTGGTGAGCTCTAGGTCATTGGGGCCCTCCTTTGGCCAAGTAATATAGGTCACTCAACTGATTAGTACACAGTGAAAAGTATTGTTTGTGTGCTATACAGACAAAGCATACTAATCGTGGAGAAGGAAAGAAGATCACAGAATGTAGTGTTGTCATAGCTAGCAGGTAGAGAATTAGTGCGAGGTAGGTCCATTCTAAAGTCCGCCAGTAGAGAAGAAGCTTTCTTGAGTCGGTTGGTACATGACCTCAGACTTTCATATCTCTTTTCTAACAGAAGATAGTGGAAGAGAAGGATGCTACGCACCCCTGACGTTAATTAGGTTGGTTGCTTTTCCAAAGCACTGGGAAGTGTAGACGGAGCCAATGGATAGAAGCCTGGTTTGTGTGATGGACTGGGCTTCATTCATGACCCTTTGTAGTTCTTGTGATCTTGGGCTGAGCAGGAGCCCATACCAAGCTCTGATACAACCAGAAAGAATGCTTTCTATGGTGTAAAAATTAGTGAGAGTTGTCGCTGACATGCCAAATTTCCGTAGTCTTTTGTTATCAGCCAACAATGACGAATGTAAGAGCGAAATGGATTTAGATTGTTCAACCTCTGCAGCATACTTCACTGCTGAATAGATCATAGCTGATCAATGAGCTCCACTTGTTCCTTGTATTCTTAGATTCTAAGAATTTATCAAATCTTTCTCGACTACATCCGATGGCAGTGTTTGCAGCACCTTTGTGTAAAGAATTCTGAAAATTCACATCTTTCAGTGAAGAAATTTCTCCTAGTCTCCATTGTAAATAGCCGATGCCTTTTTCTGAAGCAATGCTCCTACTCCTGAGTTCATAACTTATTGGGCAGGCAGGCAACTTGTATGTACATGGGTGGCACAGTGGTGAGCACTGCTGCTTCAGAGCCCATTTCCAGTTTGTGTCGTGTCTGTGGAGTCTGCACATTCTCCCCATGTCTGTGTGGGTTTCCTCCAGATATTCTGGGGTCCCCCCCCACAACCAAAAAGATGTGCTGGTTAGGTGCATCATCCTACAAATCTCCCCTCAAACTCCTTTGCTCCAAGTTAAGCAATCTCAGCTTCTCCAAGCTAACCTTGTTAAAATTCCCTAGAGTCAGTGGTGTGATGACTAGGGAACTTTCACAGTAACTTCTTTACAGTGTTGATATAAGTCTGCTTGTGAGATGAATAAATAAACTTCCATCATTCTGTGTTTCAATGAGTTCATCTCCTTAGATTTTTGATGGACTTGACCCTCCCCACCCAAGGCACAACCCAATCGTTTTGGGGATTAATGGAACTTTTATTGCACCCACTGAAAGATGGGTAGATCCATCTTTGAGTCATCCTGATGTACTGTATACTTAAAGGTCTGTTTAATTGCTTTATTTCATACTAGTACCGCTTTGCATTAAAGGCATTGTTATTTGCCACCTTAATTGCTTGCAGTGGATCCATGTGGTGTTTAGTATTAGACTTGGATGTTTATCTGGTATGTAAACATCTCAAGGCACTTCACAGCCAATGATAGCTGTGGGAGTCTACTTCACTAGACTGATGTAGCCAATTTGTACATAGCAAGCTCCCACAAACAGATGTCAAAATGACCAGATAATCTGAATTTGTAATGGTCGCACTCATTCCTCTGAACATGTGTAGATTTGTATTGACACACTGAATAGTAATACATATTGTAACAATCAGTGCTATCGTGTATAACAGTAGTAAATGTGTTTCCCCATCCTAGGGCAACATTTTATTGTGGAGCTGATTCCAGAAGGCAAATTTTGATTGACAAGGGAATTAAGGGTTATGGGGAGGAAGCGGGAAAGTGGAACTGAACCACTGCAGATCAGCCATGATATTGAATGGCGGGGCGGGCTCGAGGGGCTGGATGGATGACTCCTGCTCCTATTTCTTATGTTCTTAGATTAGCAGCCGCCTGAGTTCAATCCACTTTAAAGTTTGTTTATAACGATAGTTGAGGCTGTCAATACATCAGTTCACACCGAGTGCACAGGAAGTAGTTGTAGCTTGTGATTGTACAAACTTGAATGAAAAAGAGAGAACATGAAACCATATAGCACATTTCACGAGTTCAAGATATCTACAAGTGCTTCACAGCCCACGTCACATTGTTGAAGTGGAGTCAGTGTCCTAATGTAGGAGAGTGCTGTTGTCGGCTCTGGTTGGCTCTCTGCTGTGTTGTTGGAAGCAAAATGTTCTCCTTTTTGAGGTGATTGCTACATTCATCAGCTGGGTCGTGATGGGGTTCCAATGGGGGTGGAGGTGACTGCTAAAGCTGACTTTATGCCCACAGGGTTCTGGTGCAGACAGGGTAGGGAACTGTGGATAGTTGAGGTTTGGGCAAGTTCTTGGCTTAGGATTTCCTCTCCTTGTGTTTTTTCTTCACCTCTGTACTCTTCCTTTCGAAGGAGGCTGCACTGTTTTGCACAAGATACAGCGGTCATGAGTGAAATTTTCCCTGGACTTCAAGGTCAATACTGAAACTCCTTATTCTATATCCTGTTTGACTGCCTTGAGAGTGCAGCTATCTGGTGCCACTGCAATGAATGGAGATTTGGCTTTGGGGAAAATTCTCCATTCTCGCTGGTAGCGGTGATGGGGCTGTAAGAGGAAGAGTTGGAGAATTGCAGTCTAGTATTTTAACAAGGGCACCTATGTGGGTATAAAAGCTGAGCTGCTGAAGTGAACTGGGACACTAGGCTAGTGGACAGATCTGCAGAGAAGCATTGGCGGACACTTTTAAGGGCAGGTTTTACAATTCTCCAAGTATATTCCTACTGTGAAGAAAAAGTTCTAAAGTGAGAACCCAACATCTGTGCTTAGCTGAAGAAGTTAAGCGAAGCATTAAGCTCAAGCCTATAAATATTCTAGGATGAGTGGCAGATCAGATGATCAGAATATAAAGAAAAGCAGCGAATGAATTTTAAAAAATCAATCGGGAGAAAGAAATTGAGATGGAACTAGCCAGAAATGGATAGCAAGATATTTAAAAAGGAAAAGAACAAGTAAATGTCTTACTGTAGAGAATAGCAAGTTAATAAAGAAATGGTGGCTAAATTGAACAGATTTTGTTTGAGGTTACAAAACCTATTCCAGTAATATTTGTAAATCAGTAGTGGAAGGAAAAGAGGAACTTGGTGAAATTGCAATCGCTAGGGAAACAGAACTGAGGAAATGGATGGAGTTGTGGGCTGACGAGTGCTTGGGTCTTGATGAACTTCATCCTCAGGTGTTAAGAGGTGGCTAAGAAGGTTGTAGATGTGTTGGTATTAATTTTCCAAAATTTGCTAGATGCTGGAAAGTTTCCATCAAAGTAGTAAATGCAACCCCCGTTAAAGAAGGGGGAGCGGTCGTGAGTCTGATAGCTGTCATGAGGAAGGAGTTAGAATCGATCATTAAAGTGATTTTAGCTGGGCACTTGTGTGAAGTAATTGGGAAGTGTTAATATGACGGGGAAAATCCTGTTTAACCTATTTTAGAATTCTTGTGCTGCAGATAGAGGGGAGCCAGTAGATGTACTATACTTGGATTTCCAGAAAGCATTCAATAAGGTGCTCCATCGAAGATTATTGTGGAAAATAAAATCTTATGGTGTTGGGGATATAATATATTCTCCCAGATTGAAGAGAGGCTGCAGAACACAGCATCCATTATTGGGTTTTTTTTGGTGCAGAAAAATGTGATATTGGAGTCCCACAGGGTTCTGTGCTGGCCCCTCTACTTTTTACTATTTATATTAATGACTTGGATGAGGGAAGCTAAATTTACGAAGATAGGTAGCAAAGTATGTTGCAAAAACGACGTGGAGTTTTCAAATGGATATAACTTTTGAATAACCGTTTTCAATACGGATAAGTGTGAGGTGATTCACTTTGGTAGGAATAACAGGCATATGAAATATAGGGTTAATGGAAGGACCCTTAATAGTGTTGTCGAGCAGAGGGATCTTGGGGTACAAGTACATAGCTCTTTGAAAGTTGGTACCCAGGTTGATAAAGTTGTTAAGAAGGCGTACGGTGTGTTAGCTTTTATTGGTAGAGGGATTGAATTTAGGAGCCGTGAGGTTATGTTACAACTGTACAAAACTCTGGTGCGGCCGCACTTGGAGTATTGCGTACAGTTCTGGTCGCCGCATTATAAGAAAGATGTGGAAGCATTGGAAAGGGTGCAGAGGAGGTTTACCAGGATGTTGCCTGGTATGGTGGGAAGGCCTTATGAGGAAAGGCTGAGGGACCTGAGGTTATTTTCATTAGAGAGAAGAAGGTTACGCGGTGACCTAATTGAGGCGTATAAGATGATCAAGGGATTGGATAGGGTGGATAGTGAGAGCCTTTTTCCTCGGATGGTGATGACCAACACGAGGGGACATAACTTTAAATTAAGAGGTGGTAGTTATAGGACGGATGTCAGAGGCAGGTTCTTTACGCAGAGGGTGGTGAGGGCGTGGAATGCCCTGCCTGCAGCAGTTGTGGATTCGCGTACTTTGGGGGCATTCAAATGTTCCGTGGATAGGCATATGGATGATATTGGAATAGTTTAGGTTAGAGGGTCCACTGGCCGGTGCAACATCGAGGGCTGAAAGGCCTGTACTGCGCTGTAATGTTCTATGTTCTATAACTAGAGTGGGAGTATGGACAAAAATCTGGCAGATGGTGTGTAATATGGGAAAATGTGAAGTTCTACATTTTGGCAGGAAGAATTAAAAGGCAGAGTATTTGGTGAATGACCTCAGTGCTGAGCTTGAAGGATCTAGGTGCTTTCATGAGTTATAAAGCATTTGTATGCAGATACAGCATGTAATAAAGAACGCCAATGAATAACTCTTTTATTAAAATAGACAGGAATTGGACCCAAAGTAAGGCTTTGTGCCCAATATACAGGGCACTGTTGAAACCACATATCAAATACTGTGTGTAGTTTTGGTCTCTTAAGGAGCCTGTAAATGCATTGGAGGCGAGTCCGAGGAGGTTTACCTGAATGATCGTGTTGTCTTATGAAGAAAGGTTGGACAGACTAAGCTTATTTCTACTGGAGTTTAGTAGAGTAGAGTGAAGTGTGTAAGATCATGAATGGTTTTGACGAAATGGACGTAGAAACGATGATGTTTCCTCTTTTTGGGGAAGTTCTGACTGAGAGGTGTCCTTTTTAGGGCAGATGAGAATATTTTTGAGGCTGTATAACTTTAACTCTCAGGCAGAGAGGCCACTAAATATTTTGGGCAGAGGTAGTTAGATTCTTGTTGACAAAAAATCATTGGGGTGGATGGTAATGTGGAACTCAAAGAAAGACCTCAATATTATTGAACAATAGCATGCTCAAAGGGCTCAATGGCCTACTTTTGCTCCTATAGCATAATAGTCACACTGGTTTGAAAGGTTGATCCATTGATAAAATAGAATGTTTTACAATAGGTTATTTTTGGAATTTCTCTGCAGTGACTTTAATCCATAGTCTGTTAGGGTATGTGCTGTAATTGAAAAATGGTAGATTGTGTCCAGTTGTAATGCTGGGAGTGGGCTTTTAGATCATCCTATTTTTGGTAGATCACAGTTAAGCATTTTCCTGCAATTGGATTTCTTGCTATTTAGATTTGGCTCCAGTGTTTGGGATCCTAAACAGCAGTCAAGCATCTGCTTACTTCCTGCCTCCCTGTCTCCTCCCCGTTCGCCAAGACTGTTTATTTGTTCATTTGATTAAATGGAGAATTGCTGGCCACCCTTTGCCCCGGTGTCTCTCTGCAGTACTGATCTCGTCGGAGTAGAGAAGGTTACGGCGAGGTTTGGTAGAAATGTTCAGCATTGTAAAGGATTTGGATGAGGGGTAACACGGAGAAACTGCTTCTGTTGGCATGAGAGCTGGGAACCAAAGGATGTAGTTTAAATATGTTTGTAAGAATCAAAAGAGCTCGGGCAAAATATTCCTATGATATTTAATACACTTCCTGAAAAGAGGAGGCAGTGAATTTAATGAACTCTGACACTTTGGAAAGGTATTCAAGGAGCAAAGTCTAAGGGATGGGTGAAAAGAGCAGAAAAGTTCAATTAAATTGAATAGAATCGTAGGGAAGTTCTTTCGACAAACATGCAGATAATGGGCTGAATGTCTGCCTTTGTACAGTAAGACTGAGTGAACAAATGGAGAAAGTAAGTCGATGGGAGCCAGAAATCACTTTGCCAATAGTGGGAAATTATTTTGGAATCTTGTTCCTCTGTGATGGTTTAAAGGCAACAGGTCGGGAACGTAGTTGAATCCATGAATGTAGCCACCAGAACCTTTCTCTCCCGCCAAATGAACACGAGCAAGGAGTAGGAATAGTCCATTCAGCCCCTTGAATCTGCTTCACCATTCAATATGATTGTGGCTGATCTTGTCTAGGCCTTAACTCCATTTTCCTGCCTGTTTTCCATAACCCTTCAACGCATTAATTTGAAGAGATAGACAAGTTAATGTCTCAGCATCCACTGCACTCTGAGGTAGTGATTTCGACAAATTCACCATCCTTTTGAGAGGAATAGTTTCTCCTCGTCTTGGCTTTAAATCTGCTACCCCTTACTATAAAACTATAAACTTCAGTTGCCTTAAAACAGGAAGTCTTCATTCTGTCTATTTTGTCAATATCTTTTATCATCTACCTCAATTAGATTCCTCTCTTTCCTCTAAATCCAAGAGTATAGTGCTAAACTGCTCAATCTTCAGCAACCCCACAATCTAGTGAACCTGCTCTGAACCGTCTCTATTGCTGCAACATTCTTCAAATCAGGGAACCAAAATCTGTTCTCCAACTGCAGCAATGCCTTGGGGAGTTGCAGCAACACTTTTTTTTTCTACTCTTCCTCTAGCTATTGATGCTAAAATTCCATTTGCTTTCCTTATTACCTGCTGTGTCTAGACATCAGTTTTCTGTGGTTCGTGCATGAGGACACCCAGATCCCTCTGCACTAAAGCCCCTCTCCATTTAGATAAGCCCCATAGTGTACTGCTCAGAGAGAATACATTCAGCGAACTGTCCTTTGAGGCTACCTTTGTTAATTTGATTACTCCGTATTAAAATCACCCGTGATTATGGCTTTCTTACAAGCCCCCAGTAATTCCTAGTTTATACTGTGCCCCATTGTGGAACAACTTGGGACCTACAAATTACTCCCACCAGAGATGACTTTCTTTTGCTATTTCTCCCCAGACTGATTCCACATCTTGACCTCTAATGCTATTACCATTTCCCAATACACCATTGATCCCTCCCTTCACTCGCAAAGGTACATCACCTTTTTCCCTTTCTCTCTATCCTTCTGAGACTAGGTATTAATATTCATCTCCCAGACCCAGTCTACTTTGTAACCATGTCTCAATAATCATGGCCAAATCCTCCTCCTTGGAATCTATTTGCATTGTTAATTTTATTCTGCTTTGTGCATTCAGACATACAGGGCCTTTATGTTCTATTTTCAAATTTCCCCACTCTACTAGTTACAAAATGTTGTTCACTTGTTCTGTCTCTTACTTTCTGGTAGCAATTTTCCTCATCACTAACCTTTTTAATTTATATCTTATTTTCCAAGCAACTAAACCCTTTCCCCATCTGCTTAGTTTAAAGCCCCATCTACAGCACTAGTTGTGAACTCTCTAGGACTCTGGTCCCAGTATAATTCGGGTAAAGATCCTCATCGGAAAAGTTCTCCTCTTCTCCACGACTGGTGCCAATGTCCCATGAATTCAAACTGATTTCTCCTACACCAGCCTTTGAGCTACATTCTTACCTCTTAAATCTTATTGATCCTGTGCCAATTAGCTTGTGGTTCAGGTAGTAAGCCAGAGATCATTTCATAGAATCATAGAACCCTACAATGCAGAAAGAGGCCCTTTGGCGCATCAAGTCTGCACCAAACACAATCCCTATATATTATACCCACTAGTCCCTCTAATCTGTGTGTCCCTGGATACAAAGAATACAGCACAGGAAGAGGCCCTTCAGCCCTCCAAGCCTGCACTGATACTAAGTGGCAATTTCTTAGCATGGCCAATTAACCTAACCGCATATCTTTGGACTGAGAGGAAACTGGAGTGCCTGGAGGAAACCCACGCAGACACGAGGAGAATGTGCAAACACCACAGTGATCCAAGCCGAGAATTGAACCCCGGCATTGTGAAGCAACAGTGCTAACCACTGCTGCCGTACCTCACTATTACATTTTTGGTTCTGTCTTAATTTAGCCCCCAGCTGCTCGTGTTCCCTTAGCAGAACTTGATCCTTATTCTCGTGATATCGTTGGTATCTACATGGACCACAGCAGCTCAATCTTTACTCTCCCACTCCAAATTCCTGTGCAATCCAGATGAGAGATCCCAAACCCTCCCATGCCAGGGAAGATTTAGAATGTTCATTTCTGCAACTGTATGTGTGATGTGAACTTCTTCCTGGACTTTTGAGATGCAGATGCTGTTTTTTGCCTTCCTTCCTACCATCATTGAGAGATATCAATACCAGTACGGAAGGCTGAGACTGGAGTGGGCGTGGGGTTGGTGAGGGCAGGCAGGAGATGTGGTGGAGTCACAGTGCAGAATGTGAGTGCCGTTCAAATACAGCATCTGGATGTCGGAGTTGGAAGAGGAGCTTTCCACAGCATGTCCTGCCATGAGATTCACTGTGTTCCTCCATGGTTGTATAACTAATGAGCTGGACTGCACAATATGTTGTGTTCAGTCCTCCCTGCGTGTGTTCAAGAAGTCACACTAACCTCCAGTCCCTCCACCAGACCTGGTATCCAGAGCAGAAGCATCTCCCCTTGATGCTGAAGGGCTTTCTGTGCACCAAACGTTGGCCCAGTTGGAATGGAGTAACTGGAGGATTTAGACGGCTGAGAAGCGTGACATATCCAGGATCTGAATTATACCCCATCCATCAAATTAAATATTCATTCCCTCCATTAGCGGCAGTTTGTATCATTCACAAGAGGCAGTTGAGTATCTTGCCAAACGACCTTGAACAGCACCTTCCGAACCTGTGACGTGCACTTTAGAGGTGATCTAACTGAGGCATTCAAGATGATCAGAGGGTTAGGTAGGGTGGACTGAGAGCCTTTTTCCTTGGATGGTGATGACTAGCACGGGAGGACGTAGCTTTAAATTAAGGGGTGACAATTGTAGGATGGATGTCAGAGGTAGGCTCTTCACTCAGAGGGTAGTATGGAATGCCCTGCCTGCAGCAGTTGTGGACTTGCCAAATTTAAAGCATTCAAATGGTCAGTGGATGGATAACACTGGAATAGGTTAGAGGTCATTAGACTGGTTCCACTGGTCGGTGCAACATCGAAGGCCAAAGGGGAAGCGGGAAAGTGGAACATTACTGCGCTGTAATGTTCTATGTTCTATTTTCCAGTTGAGAAATCCAAACTATCATCCAAAACCTATTCCCATAGGAAAACCAGATTGGGTTTAAAAAGAATGTTTAGGTTGTGGGAGGTAGATGGGGCAGTAGATCTTTGGGATTTCCTTCAAACATTTGCCCTCAAGGTGCACTTGTTTTCAAGGGGCATCAATCTAAGATTTAAATGCAAGACAGGGAGCAGGAGAAATGATTTTAATTTGAGGTACACAAGACAATGGAATGTATAAGGAGCCAAATGAGAAAATGCTCAAATCTCAGCAGGAATGGCAGCATTTGTAAGGAGAAAAGTTGAAAAATGTATAAGGAGTGTTGACAAACTGAAACTGAGGATTTGTTAGATAAGGGATTGAAGGAAAGGAGGTCAAGGATTCTAAATACCTGCGGTTAGGATTGTCTCTGATGTGGAGGAGAATAAGCTGGTTGACCGCATAATGTGTTCCTCTGTGAACATGAGTTTAATTCTGTTTGAATCCCTGGTTGTTTATCTGTGTTCACTTTTTTTTTGTGAAACAAAGGCAGAATTTTCTTTCTACACTGATACAACAGGACAGGATTGTGTGCATCTTATTAAAATGGGCTCCTGAAGGGAGTCATGAGGGGCACTTCCTCTCTGTCCTGTGTTGCACATTCTGATGTGGTGTACGAGGTAAAGTGCAGTGTCGGTAGTGTTGTCAGACCTCTTACCGTGGTGTATGAGAGCAGCTTACTCAGTGGGACTGGCTTGTTAGAATTGCAGAAGGAGACAATTGAGGAATTTCTTCACTCAAAGGATGGTGAATCTTTGGAATTCCCTGCCGGTTGAAGTGGTGGAGGCTTCCCCGCTGAATATATTTAAGTCAAGAGTGGATAGGTTTTTGATTGACAAGGGAATTAAGGGTTATGGGGAGGAAGCGGGAAAGTGGAACTGATCCACTACAGATTAGCCGCGATCTTATTGAACGGCAGGGCAGGTTCGAGGGGCTGGATGGCCGACTCCTGCTCCTATTTATGTTCTTATGAGATCCATTGTGTTTGGCAGACTTTTTTATTTGAAAGTGTTATCCCTTTAGCCCCATTGACATTCCCTCTCAAGCCACATAATTAATCCTGAAATTATCTTTCTAAAGCTTGTATCTGCTCCTGTTAGCCTTTCAGGGTGTGCATTCCTGATTGTCATTACTTGCTGGGTAAAATTGTCCTCCACGTCTCCTTTTTGTTTCTTCCAATTAACTTCAATCTGAGTTCTGATTTGTGTTGGTGTTTTTTTTCTCTTTTCACTAATAATTTTTGTTGCACCTTCCCACAGGTAACGGAACTGAATGAAGCCCTTTCCAATGAAGAAAGGAATCTTCTCTCCGTCGCTTACAAGAATGTGGTGGGGGCGAGGCGTTCATCTTGGAGAGTCATCAGTAGCATTGAGCAGAAGACCTCCGCAGACGGCAATGAAAAGAAGATTGAGATGGTGCGGGCCTACAGGGAGAAGATCGAGAAGGAGCTGGAGTCTGTGTGCCAAGACGTGCTCAACCTCTTAGACAATTACCTGATCAAAAACTGCAGCGACACGCAGTACGAGAGCAAGGTCTTCTACCTGAAGATGAAGGGGGACTATTACCGCTATCTCGCCGAGGTGGCGTCCGGCGAGAAGCGTGCCACGGTGGTGGAGTCCTCGGAGAAGGCCTACGGGGAGGCCCACGAGATCAGCAAGGAGCACATGCAGCCGACGCACCCCATTCGGCTGGGCCTGGCCCTCAACTACTCCGTCTTCTACTACGAGATCCAGAACGCCCCCGAGCAGGCCTGCCACCTGGCTAAGACCGCCTTCGACGACGCCATCGCGGAGCTCGACACCCTGAACGAGGATTCCTACAAGGACTCGACCCTCATCATGCAGCTGCTACGCGACAACCTGACGCTGTGGACGAGCGACCAGCAGGACGACGAAGGCGGGGAAGGGAACAATTAAGCCCCGGGAGGGGGGAGGGGGAAACTGGCTGCTGCAGCTGCGACCGCAGTCTTTTTTTTTCCACGTTGGGGTGGGGGGGGGAGAGCTTCAGCTTACTCCTTCCCTTCACTCTCCGCCCTGTTGACGCCTCTTCGACATTTGCCAAAACACCACTAGCGGAAAGTCAGACTTGGCTGTGCTGTTACGGAATGGGAGCCACACTGGACTGTTCTGTAGTTAAAAAAAAATCAGTGGAGTTGTTTCATTTAACGTAAAGCTAGACTGAAGTAAAACTTGAATGATGAGGTCTGCACGTAAAAAAAAAAAATTGCTCTTGTGGTTTCAGTAACTTTCATTGTTTCGTTCTGAAATAAAAAATCAAAAGTATTAATGAAAATACAGTATTAAAATAATTTGTTTGCCTATTTAAAACAACGAAATTAATTTAAATCTAAACAGAACCCCCCCCCCCCCCCCATGTCTCAGGTCCTCAAATACGCTCTCTCAATTCATAATTAGTTCCCACATTCGGGGGAAAATCGTCCAAATAAATTTGTGGATCTACCAGCCGTCACGGTCTAGTTTAAACCCACTGGCAAATGTTAGTCTTTTTTTTTATTTTTGAAGCACTTTTCATCACCAATTGGCACATTTGATAATTGGATATTTGGGACCTGCCATTTATAACTGGTGCCATTTTGGATCATTGACAAGGTTTAGTTAGCCCTCCCCCTCCTCTACGTTACTGGAAATACGGGATAATTTTTTTAGGTCAGGCTGAATCAAAGGCAGATTTCATAAGACAAATAATGGGAATTGGTCTTCAAGCAGCTTGTTTGTGTTTTTTTAATAAAAAAAAGAAACGCACTTGCCTATTATACTGTCTAATCAAGTGTAATATGATTATTATGCTCCAATATTGTGCATGCTGGTGACGTATTTAAACAGTAGCTCAGATTTATTAACTTATAGGTGTGATGTATTCTTAAGGCAAAAATACTAGTCTTCAAATGTAACTGATTTGCTGGAGTCTGCTCTCCCCAAATGGTCGTAACAGTTAATTGGTCTGTTATGGGCGTTAACTATAGTGACATGCGATTATGATAATTGATCTGTTGAAAGCACCAATGTTCTAGCTTAATCTTAATGTCTGGTGTTTTGTTATAGTGAAATTATTACAAGTGTAGGAGCTTTTACCTGAACTTGTTAGTGTGAGGCTTCTGTTTGTGCTTCTTGTCATGTTATGCAGTGAACTCTTCAACAGTTTGAGCAAAAGTGACTTGATTATTTTAACTCTGGTCAGTGTATCTATGGGGGGGGAATAACTCCTTCACACAATGGGAGCGTTCCTTGGCAGTTTTATCAGTAATGGAATATCTTGAATGTGAGTCATTTATGTAGTCGCACACAGGCTAATAAAATCGCAAATCAGTTCTACTGCTTCTGCAGTGTGCCTCTTCAGTTCCTTCATTCATTCATTCTTTGCGTCGCTGTGTTGTTACAGATCTGGAGCGCTGGGGCCTTGGAAGTGATTCTGGGGGGATCAGGTGGGTAGAAGGTGCTGTGTTTTGGTCAGGTAACTGTGTGCCACGATCTCACCCAGTGGTGGTGGCCGTGCCAACTTTAAGGCTCATTGCTGTATTTAGGGGTACCTGCCTTGCCAATCTGGCAAGATAGTCGAGTGGTGCTTTTCTGTAGCATCCACAATTCTGTCTGGTCCGTGATTGTTGCTCACTTAGCCATGCTATACCAGCAATTCCTTGCAGTAGGATTGCAACCTGAATAAGCTATCCAGGGGTGGGGGTGGGGGTGGGTGGAAAGAGTCTTGCAAAGTGGCCAATGTAACATGTACTACCTGTAAGTGTGGGATATGTTCTGTTGTGGGACCGGTGCAATTACTGAGGGAACCCAAGATTCCACTGGCCTTGCTGCACAGAGCCCAGGAGATTAGAGGGGATTTGAGGAAAAACTGGCAGTGTGACCCAGAACTCACTACTTGGAAAAAGGTCAGGGATGGGTAGAGGCAGGAACTTTCTCTCAATTTAAGAAGCATTTGGATGAACACTCAATGCCATAGACCAAGTGCTGGGAAATAGAATTGAGGGGCACTGAAGGGTTGGCACAGACATGAATGGAAGGATCTCTTTCTGTGTAATAAAGCTGTTGAAGCTGGATGGGGTGCCAATAAAGCTGGCTGCTTTGTGTTGGATGGTGGTGAGCTCCTTGCCTGTTTTTGGATGCACTTGTCCAGGCCTGTGGGGAATATTCCAACAATATATTCCAACAATATAATCGATAGAGGGTGCGAGGCTGGATGAAGTGCTTATCAGAAGTTCAAACCCAGATGGTCGGGGGTTGAGACTGCTGCAGGATATAAGCAGATTACACTGAGTTGTTATCTCAGTGTACGACTTCAAGGGGTGCCATCTCTTGGATGAGATGTTTCAACTCTTGCCTGTGGAAGATCCAATCACAAATGATCTTTGCTGAAACACCCAACTGATTTATAACGCATTTATCTGATTTTAGTCCAGTTTGTAGGAATTTGATGTGAAACGTTTGCCTCTGGAATAACACTATTGGGGCAATTCAATGCTTGTAAATATCCTAAGGATGGGGAAGAAGCTATATAAATGCATGATGCTTCTTTCACTGGGAAGCAGAATCCCAACAGTGAAAACTTCTGTTCAAATTTCAATATCTAACTCTCGGGTGTAGATGTTTTTGGCTCCTGTAATTAAGACCTATCATACAGGTTTGACTTCACTTGCTAGGTAAGGATTCAAGTCTCTCGTGGCTCCTTTACTCCATTGATGTGGAGTGTATCCCTGGAAATTGTTGCCTTAGCAACATGCCTGCAATAAATCCATGCAATTCTTAGGTCCAACATTGTGAAGAGCTTGGTTTGGCAAATTCATGGTGGTTCTTCAATCAAATGAATGAGACGCATTAAGCTGGTCACAAATATAATGTGGAACATGAAATTTCCAACATCCCCTCCGAGTAATAATAGTGATTTGACGTTCCTGGTTATTCCTGTAATGCTGACCTTGTCTCTTTTTATTTAGACATGTCTCAGTATAGAGTTCGAATGTTTTCCTGTGCTTGGAATGATGAGCTAGTCCCCGTTTCCAGCGGTGACAGTGAGGCAGTTTATGGGGTCACTGCCACTGACCTCTCATAATCCTGCCCCCAACATTCCAGGAGTGACTACTCACAACCTCACTGACCACAAGAAGGAGACATCTTCCAGGTCATCAACTCACTTGAGCTGAAGCAAAGCAACTTCTTGCCCAGTATGTGGCCAGTGCTGTTTTAACAGGGGATGTTTGTTCCCTGTTGATTGAGGCGTTGGCAGCCAGTGCTCTTCTGTAGGAGAAAGGCACAAACTCGCCAATCTCAGATCAAGATTTGCAGTTTTCACCATCAGTCCAGTTCTACAATCAGACTCTGACCCTAACTGTGATGCTGGAATTGTCGTTGCCAATCAGCTGGAGGACTCTGCTCTTTTTTTCTGTTGCGCATCTTCATATAACTGAGTGATAGAGGCTTGCCCAGCCTGCTGTTTTACTATTGCCAATGCAATAGATAGCTACCAGGATGCCAAAGGTACTAAGGGTGAGTTGGCACTTGTGTGCACCAGGAAAATGTCATGTGGTACCCAAGTGACCAGGAAAGACAGATTGTGCTGGTAGTGGACTAGGTCAATTTGTGCATAGAGTTAACTTTAGTTTGATTGGGATGGGGGGCATTGCTGGGCCAGGTCACCATTTATTGCTCTTGAAGGTGGTGAAGAGCTGCTGCTGCCTTGAACAGTTGCTGTCCATGGGGTGTGGGTACACTGTTCCAGCAATAAGTGAAGGGATGATGATATATTTCTAAGTCAAGGTAGTAAGTGGCTTGGTGCAGATGGTGTTAAGGCATTCCCAATATCTGCAGCCCTTGATCCTCAGGAGCAGTTGTCGCTGGTTTGGGAGTTGCTGCCTCAGGAGCTTTGATGAGTTGTATTTGGCACCAGCTGTATGCCAGTGTTGAAGCTGGTGAACGGGATGACAAAGTTGGCTGCTTTGTGTTGGACAGTGTCAAGCTTCTTGACTGTTTTAGTTGCACTCATCCAGGCCACTGGGGGCTATTCTAGCACACTCTGTGCCTTGTAGATTGTGAACAGGCTTTTTAGGGAGTCAGGAGGTGCGTTACTCAACACAATTCTCAGCCTCTGATGTGTCCTTTTTTAGCCAGTGTGTTTGTTTGAATAACCCAATCCAATTTCTGGTCAATTGTAACACTGCCAGTTGATTGTTTGTGGGGGATTTGATGCTAATGCCATTGAATGGCAAAGGTTCACTCCATCTATGCAGATGATTTACATAGATGATTTGGAGTTGGGGACCAAGTGTAATGTATCAAAATTTGCAGATGACACTAAGATGGGTGGAAGAGCAAAGTGTGCAGAGGACGCTGAAAGTCTGCAAAGGGATATAGATCAAAGTGAGTGGGTGACGGTCTGGTAGATGGAGTACAATGTTGATAAATGTGAGGTCATCCATTTTGGTAGGAATAACAGCAAAACAGACTATTATTTAAATGGTAAAAAATTGCTGCTGTGCAGAGGGATCTGGGTGTCCTTGTACAGGAATCTCAAGGAGTTGGTTTTCAGACGCAGTGGGTAATTAAGAAGGCAAATGGAATTTTGTCCTTTATTGCTAGAGGGATGGAGTTTAAAAACAGTGAGGTTATGTTGCAGCTGTATAAGGTGCTGGTGAGGTCACAGCTGGGGTACTGTGTAGAGTTTTGGTGTCTCGTATGAGAAAGAATATACTGACACTAGAGAGGGGGCAGAGGATATTCACTAGGTTGATTCTGGGGTTGAGAGGGTCGGCTTATGAGAGACTGAATAGACTGGGGCTATACTCATTGGAATTCAGAATGAGAGGAGATCTTATAGAAACATTTCCTTCATTATTTCAAACAAAGAAGTTGTTTCTACTGGTGGGTGAAACTAGAACTAGGGGGTATAACTTCAAAATAAGGGGAAGCAGGTTTAGGACTGAGTTGAGGAGGAACTTCTTGACACACAGGATTGTGAACCTGTGAAATTCCCTGCCCATTAAAGCAGTTGAGACTACTTCATTGCATGTTTTTTAAGGTAAAGTTAGATACATTTTTGAACAGTAAAGGAATTAAGGGTTATGGTAAGCAGGTGCGTAAGTGGAACTGAGTCCACAAAAAGATGGACTGTGATCTTATTGTATGGTGGAGCAGGCTGGAGGGGATAGATGGCCATTCCTGCTCCTAGTTGTTATGCAGCTAATCAGAAACATGCATTCTGACATGCTAAGGATATGCAGCACATGAGGGCATCTTTGTGGTGCATTGGAACAGAGTAACCATGATCTGTTTGCGAGAGTACGGAATGTTTTGTGGCTAAGGGACTTTACTATCCACTAGACTGTGAGAGAACCAACATGAAGATAGACCTTTATCCTGGTCAATCTACCTGTTGCCAATGCATCTATCATAGATCATAGAATTCCTACAATGCAGAAGGAGGCCATTCAGCCCATTGAGTCTGCAGCAGCCAGACCCTGTCCCCATAAACTTGCGTATTTACCTAGCTAGTTTTCCCTGATGGTAAGGGCACTTTTAGTATGGTCGATCCACCCAACCTTCACATCTTTGGGCTGTGGGAGGAAACCCATGCAATCCTGGAGAGAACATGCAGACACAGTGACCCAAGCTGTGACTCAAATCCTGGTCCATGCACTGTGTTGCAGCGGTGCTAACCGCTGTCACCTACCACACTGTCCATGACTGTATTGGTAGGAATGACTACTGCACAGTCATTATGAAGACTGAGACCTGTCATCATATTAAGTATAGTTGGTGTGGCACTACCACTGTGCTGAATAAAAGCAATTCAGAACAGAACAAATAGCTCAAAGTGTGGCATCCATGAGGTACTATAGGCCATCCACAGTGGACCTGTATTTGAGCAGAAGCTGCTCCCTCATTATCTGCAAGCCAAGGGATCAATTGTGTTTCAATGAAGAGTTGAGAACAGAACCTGGTGTTAACCTGATGAGGCTGCGAAGGATTACACGAATTCTCTGATCCTTCTCAAACCACAAAGAAAGAGCCAAGAGTATTACAGCACAGAAAGAGGCCCTTCAGCTCATCACTTCTCTGCCAGCCCTTCAGTGCTTTTCTATTCTAATTCCATTTCCTGGCACTTGGTTTAAATGCTGATTTAATGTCGTGAGAGTTTCTGCTTCTAACCTACCCCACGCCGCCACCCCCCATCTCCCTTTCAGGCAGTGAGTTCCAGATTCCTAACCCCCTCTTCAGTTTTTTCTCAAATCCCCTCTAATTCTTCTGCCCTTTTCCTTAAATCTACACCCCCTAGTTATTGACCATTCTAAGGGAAGAAGTTTCTTCCTATCTCTGTCCCTTATACTTTTGTACACCTCAATCAGGTGTACACTTGCCCACACTCCAACCTTCTCTCATCTTAAGGGCAAGAACCCCAGCCTAGCTGCCTCTCTTCGTAACTGAAATGCTTCAGCAACATCCTGGTCAATCTCCTCTGCATCTTTTCTAATGCAAGCAGTATTGTAGAGTGACCAGACGGCACATTTTTTTACCTGTGGCTTAACAACAGCTCTATCAAGACCTCCCTGCTCTTATAACTTGTGCCTTGGTTAATAAAGGCAAGCATCCCATGTGCCTTATCTACCTGTTCTGCTGCTTTCAAGGAATTATGGACACTCACCTCGAGGTACCTCTGTACTTCCTTGTGTTTGACTGTTCATGGTGTGTTCAAGTGCTGTGTTAGTCCTTCCAAAATGGACCACTTCACTAAATTCCATTTGCCACACTTCTGTCCATTGAGCAGTCTGTCTATAATCTAAGACTTCCCTCCTTGTTATTTATGCCAATTTTTGTGTATCTGTATACATACTGATCATATCCCACCCAGTCCTCCTGCCTCCACCACACTCACTTCTAGATCATTAATGTACACTACTAACAGCAAGGCACCCAACACAGATCCCTGTGGAACACTGCTTCCAGTTACAAAAGCAACCTTCAATTATCACCCTCTGCCTCCTGCCATTAAGAAGTCTCACAACACCAGTTTAAAGTCCAACAAGTTTATTTGGCATGCCCTCATAAGAACAAGGTATAGCACTCGACAACTTACGCTACCAGATAAACCTGTTGGACTTTAACTTGGCGTTGTGAGACTTCTTACTGTGTCTACCCCAGTCCAATGCCAATATCTCCACATCCTCCTTCCCCTCGGCCAAACTGCCTTCTTGATCAGTCTTCTATGCGTGACTTTGTCAAAAGTCTTATTGAAGTCCATGTAAATTACGTCAAATGCACTGTCCTACATGCCTAATCACCACCTCAAAAATTTCAATCAAGTCAGGAATGTGTTACTTGGAGAGGAATTTGCAGGCGGTGGTGTTCCCATACGCCTGCTGCCTTTCTCCTCTGAGTGCTAAAGGTTGCAGATTTGAAATGGTATCTAAGGATGAATGCTGCAACAGATCAATTTACTAATGACTTTCATTTTAGAGCACTGGAGGTTTTGCTTACTAGCGAGCATGCTGGATGGGTTACGGTTTGTTGGATTTGCAAAGCACACTGTCTGAGAACACAACCCTGCCCAAACTGACTGGCCTCCTGGCAATTATCTCAGCTCCATCCGCATACTATGGATGGAATCACCCATCAGAAAGCATGGGGCACTTTGAATATCATGGGCACCAGGGAAAAGATGTAATAAAATATGGATTTGTTCCAGGCCACACACAAATAAGGTCATGGTTGGGGGACAGTAGAGAGGAGGTGGTGTCAATGGGAAGGTGGGTAGTGGTGGGAGGGGAGGAAAGGATGTTCAGTTCACTGCACTGTAGAAAGACAGCTGTCACATTGGACAGGGGAATCTTGGTGGAAGGTTCAACAGCGAGGAAATTCTGTGCCTGAATCAATGGATCACTCCCAGTTTGAGGTATTTATACAGACAATAATCCCAAAACACAAAATTTGAAACAAGAACTCTATAAAATGCTCCAACTTCCACACATTGTTGCATAGACTCAACAGTAAACTGGTGAACACTGTGAGTGCTGATAACTGGGATTCACACCAGGAAATTATGACCTCTAATTAGATGAGTGGCTCAGTACAACATGGACAAAGCGCATGGGAAAAGGACTGGGCATTCCACAGCACGGGAATGAACAAGGAATATTTTGACTTCTCAGATTGCTGGGATTCTCACCAACTGGTATTAGTTGATTCTTTGGCATTCTGGGCATTGAAAATGGAGCTGTATCCATATGTTGGTGGGTCCATTTTTAGCCTTGCCAGGGTATGGATGCAGGCTATAATTCCTATTTCAATGGCAAGGTTTGAGGGACATCAAACATTGAGCCTTGAATCTTATTGCCAATGAACCTGTAAGATGCAGACAGCTATAGGCACCTCACTGACAATGCCGGAGCAGGAAGAATGCTATGATAGTGGCAGCCTGGATTCAGGTGAGTGATTGAGGATGAATAGAAAAGCAGTAATCTGGACGGGTGCGAGGGATGACTATTGATGACAATGGTCCATATTTATTGAATATAGTTCAGAAGGTGGGTGGGAGCATTCTGGTACCTCCGAGCTCCAAATTCAGATGTGTATTTCAAACATGGACCTGGTGACCTGTAAGGATGCCTTTAAGATCCATCTGTTATACGGGATCTAAACTGGGGAAACGGGAGGGTGTTGGGGGGGGGGGGGGGGGGGGGGGGGGGGGGGGGAGATGGGAGGGTTAAGGTGGGGAGATTGGAGGGTGAAGGGTGGGAGATGGGAGGGTTAAGGAGTGGGGAGATGGGCAGGTGAAGGGAGGGAGATGGGAGCGTGAAGCGGGGCAGGTGGGAGCGTCAAGGAGGGGGAGATGGGAGGGTGAAGGGGGGAGATGGGAGTGTGAAGGCGGCGAGATGGTAGGGGGTGTGGGAATTCCTTCGTTGGGGTGGAGGAGGGCGCTGCGACCCTGGCCGGATGTGGAAATTGGGAATGACAGGCGGAGGGGGAACAGTACGGGTAATATTATCCCCCGAGGCAGGGAGTGCGGGGGGGGGGGGGGAATCCGGTCGAATGAAATGGAGATGGAAGTGTTTTTTGTTTGAAGGAAGAGAGATCGGAGATGATGGTGCGAGGAGATGGAGCAATTCTTCCTCTTCCTTTTTAGAACCTGAAGTCTATCTCAATCAACGCTATTTCAATGATCTCTCCAAATTTCCCCGAGTGGTGATACATCTGGGGATTTTAATTTATGGAACTTTTGACTCATGTAAGACTGCCACCAACTGAACCATGAACAGCAACGCACAGCCAATGTTAAAGACCGAGGTATGATTTAGAGATAAATCTATGGTATGAATATTTAAATGAATGGTCTTGCATCATATCTATCAATTTAAAAATGTTTTTCTACAATGGCTGAGATTATGTGCTCAAGACCCTGCAGATGACCTTTCATGTCTTGAAAACTGCATTCTGCCTTTTGTCTATTTACGGCTACCATATACATATACCAGCAGAGGGAGTCTAGAAATAAAATTAAAAATCCATGTTTTAGCTGCATGATTTCTTAGTGAATCCTACTGAATCTTTTTGTTTCTTCCCAAGTCCTCCCCAAAGCTATGGTTGAAAAGGTACAGTTAAGGTGATATGTAAATTTCAGATTTGATAGCATTATGTATCAAGGAAATGGGAAGAGAAAACGTTGAGCTTCTTCCAGCAACATTCAGGATTTCCATCCACTTCAATTATCTTCACTGGAGAATTGGGAAGTGAGAATTGAAGGTCTGGGTGTTGGCCAACTTTAACCACATTTGTGACTTCAAGAAGTCAGCCCATGAAGAAGTTTGCATTAAATTGGTAGCACTACGGTTAGCGCTGCTGCCTCACAACACCAGAATCCCGGCCTCGGGTCGCTGTGTGGAGTTTGCACATTCTCCTCGTGTCTGCATGAGCTTCCTCCAGATGCCTTGGTTTCCTCCCACATTGCAAAGATGTGAGGCTTAGGTTGATTGGCCATCTAAATTGACCCTAGCATCAAGGAGGTTAGCAGAATAAATACATAGGAATACGGGAATAGGGCTGGTGAGATTGTAGTCGGTATAGACTCAATGGGTTGAATAGCCTTCTCCTGCACTGTAGGGATTCTAAATGCACTCACTGGACAATAAGTGGAGACCTTATTGAAACATATAAGATGATTAGAGGTTTAGATAGGGTGGACAGTGATAGCCTTTTTCCTAGGATGGAGAAAGCTAGCACGAGGGGACACAGATTTAAATTAAGGGGTGATAGTTATAGGACGGATATCAGAGGTAGGTTCTTTACCCAAAGGGTGGTTCGGGAGTGGAATGCCCTGCTGCAGCAGTTGTAGATGCGCCAAGTTTGGTGGCGTTTAAGAGGTTAGTTGATAAGTATATGGAAGAGAAGGGAATGGTTTAGTTTGGAGGGGCATTGCTTTTTATATTGGTCGGCGCAACATCGAAGGCCGAGGGGCCTGTTCTGTGCTGTATCATGTTCTATGTTCTATGTTCTAATTCTGAGGAAACTGGTTCACTTCTGTGTGATTTCTGCTCCAGGAGAGTAGGTTATGCATGAGAGTGCCCAGAGATATCTGACTGGGACTATCTAGTACCTAGTACGAGTTTTTGCAGGACTATTGCTGCTATTTATCTGTGATAACTTGAGTATCCCTGACAGTCTGTAAGGTCGGAAGTGTGGGTGTTTGCAAAGACTTGCACAACATTTGCATAAAGGGGTGGCATGGTAGCACAGTGGTTATCACTGATGCTTCACTGCTCCAGGGACCTGAGTTCGATTCCTGTCTTGGGTCACTGTCTGTGTGGAGCTTGCACATTCTCCTCGTGTCTGTGTGGGTTTCCTCCGGGTGCTCCGGTTGCCTCCCACAGTCCAAAGATATGCGGGCTCGGTTGATTGGCCATGCTAAAATTGTCCTTTAGTGTCCTGAGATTTTTATATATGAAAAATACCAAAGGATATTTTGGATGGCATGGTGGCACAGTGGTTAGCACTGCTGCCTCACAACGTCAGGTTCAGGGATTCAATTCCGGCCTCAGGATTTGCACATTCTCTCCATATCTGCATAGGTTTCTTTTGGATGCTGCAGTTTCCCCAGACAGTCCCAAGATGTGGATTGACCATGCTAAATTGATCCTAGCGTCAGGGGGATTAGAAGGGTTATGGGAATAGGGTCTGGGTGGAGTTGTGGTTAGTGCAGTTACAATGGGCCGAATGGCCTCCTTCCACACTGTAGGGATTCTACGATATGGGGATAGTGCAGGAAACTGATGTTGAAGTGGAAGATCTGTCATGATCTCATTGAACAGTGGAATGGGCTCGAGGGGCTGAAAGGCCTACTCCTGCTCCTGCTTTTCCTGCGTTTCTATCCTTACATCATTTGGTTCCTTTAACACTAAAATGTAGGCACTATGAGCTGAATAGTCCGTTTCTGTGCTGTCAGATTCCAACAAGGATAACAAGGAAAACTCAGCAAGGAACAAAAGATTATTAAAACATTGAATGTTTCATTAAGGATTATTGAGATAGAGACTGGAACATCATTTGGAATTGATTTAGATACATATTAGAGAAGGATAAATGAAAAATGGGATATTGGAAATGGATATGTAGTCCTGATGGAAGGAATTGGATAGCTTAAATCAGAGGAGTGACTTCCTGCTTAACATACACGATACTTCCTTATCCATTTGCCTACTTGTATCTCAAATGGTTATCATCAAAGAGAACAGACTGCTTTCTTGGAGATTCCTTTATCATTGTGGTTGCAAATCCCATGAAATAAATATTAGGTCTTTTAATTAGTATCACTCAGCTGGATTAACTTTTTTTAAAGAGCAGCATGCTAGTTTTGAATATCAGCAGTAGCAACTCTCATTCCTTAGATCAACAAATGTTACAGAGACATGTTTATTAATGTGTTTATTAAGGGTGGCACGTGCTTAGCATTAATATCTCACAGCACCAGGGACTTGGGTTTAACTCTGGTCTCTGTCTGTCTGCAGTTTACATGTTCTCCCCGTGTCTGCATGGATTTCTTCCAGGTGCTCCAGTTTCCATGGAACCATGGAAAATTACATCTCAGAAACAGGCCTTTTGGCCCTTTTTGTCTGTGCTGAACAATTTTTTGCCTAGTCCAACTGACCTGCACTTGGACCAGACCCCTCCGCACCTCTCTCGTCCATGAACCTGTCCAAGTTTTCCTTAAATGTTAAAAGTGACCCCACATTTACCACTTTATCCGGTAGCTCATTCCACACTCCCACCACTCTCTGTGTGAAGAAGCCCCCACTAATTTTCCCTTTAAACTTTTCTCCTTTCACCCTTAACCTGTGCCCTCTGGTTCTTTTTTTCTCCCCTAGCCTCAGTGGAAAAAGCCTGCTTGCATTCACTCTATCTACACCCATCAAAATCTTATACACCTCTATCAAATCTTTCCTCATGCTTCTACGTCCAAAGATGTGCGGGTTAGGTTGTTTGGCCTCTAAGGGTTAAATTGTCCCTTAGTGTCAGGCAGATTGGCAAGGTGAATAAATGGGGTTAGGGTCCGGGTGGGATTGTTGTTGGTATAGGCTTGATAGACCCACTGATGAACCTTTTTCTGCACTGTAGGGATTCTATGATTAATGAGATACTTTACTGTAAGCTTGGTTCTGGTTGATTACTTTGGGCAGCAACTCATGTTTTGTCTCAGCTAATGGAATCATTTCAGTTAAACAACAAAATGTACCAAATTCTCCTTTGGTCCAATAATTCCCCCCATAGGTAAGTCTATGTGAGTCAGAAAAGACTGGCACTACACTTGTACTTCTCTCCAGCTCACTCCAACACCATCCGCAGGGCAGCAAGATAGCACGGTAGCATTGCTGCCTCACAGTCTTGGGTCTGTGAGGAGATTGCATGTTCGACTTGGGTCACTGTCTGTGAGGAGATTGCATGTTCTCCCCGTGTTTGCATGGTTTCCTCCGGGTGCTCCAATTTCCTCTCACAAACCATAGATGTGCAGGGTGGGTGGATTAACCATGCTAAATTACACCTTAGTGTCCCAAGATGTGTAGGTTAGATGGATTAGCCATGGGAAATGTGTGGGTTTATGGGAATAGGATGGGAAAGAGAGCATGGGTAAGATACTCAGTCAGAGCAGTTGGTGCAGCTTCGATGGGCTGAATGGCCTCCTTCTGTACTGTAGGGATTCTATGATTCAATGTTCACTGTTCTTGTGATGCACCACTGGTAGGAAAGGGACAAGAGGAAAGGGACAATCTCTAATGTATCCAATGTAGGGATGTAATCTTGGAAGTTGTGCCCCAGTTATCAATGTCAGGTTAATGTTAGAAGCAAATCATGCTGATGTTGCAATGTCACATTACCTAATAACTGTGATCTGGAGTGAAAGACAAATCCAACCTCATGTAGAGTTAGGAGATGTACGTAGAGCAGGAAATAGATATATGAACTTAAGTAGCTTTCTTAGGTAACCAGTTAAACCCTGAAGAACTCCATCTAAATCCTCAACGCAAGATAAAACATAGTGTCAGCGGGCGACAAGTAGAAGAACCAGAAAGGACTACAGATTTGACAGATCATTAGAAGAATGGATAAAAATGAAAATTTATTGCTGACACCTGAAAAGTCAGAGAGGCATGGGTGCTCCCTGTTTGCAAAAAAATGAACAAAAGTATCACAGCAGTCCTGTACTTTCAGAAGTCACTGCTACTGCTGATGATATAACAGAGACAGACGGGAAATCAATGAGTCTTCAAGCACTTGGGAGGTCTGCCAGGCATTCAAATCATATCTCAGTGTTCAAACTAATCTAATCATTGAGCAAGTAAAATTTAATAAAACAAAAGCCTAGTTTAATTGTGGATGGATCTGTACAGATTGGTAGAAAATTGTGATGACAGACGATTGAGAAGTTAATTGATTCGTGATCGCATTTCTGAGATGATCCTCTTGCAAATGAGAGGGGGCATAACTCTCACTAATGTAGTACAAATTACATGACAAACTGAGCTTAAGAAGCAGAATGAAGTGGTTGTTCATGGCTGTAGGGTTCATTCATTCCTTTGAATAGACAAAGACAGCACTGGTACAAATTTTAAAATGGTTTTATTGAACAAAACTTAAAGAAAATCCAATCATTAAAGAGAAAGGTTGGAAGACTGGCTTTATCCTGCCAGCCACACTGAACTCGAAAACAAAATTGCAAGCAGAACACACAGTTGCAAACTATATTTTAATTCTTATCTTGTTATTGTGTGTCCTTGCAGCCTGTCTCTCTCTAGAGAAAACAAGTTTTGCAGCTATTGTTATCAAAACTTGCTTGCTGTGTACTTTTCAGGAATGCGGTCAAGTTTCAGCTAACCCAGCATGCCTTCTGAGTTTTTAAATGTAGTCAATCTAGCATTTAAATGTAATCACAAGGGGAGAGACATCTTAAAATGAAGTCTGCATAAATGGAATCTTTGAATAGAAAACAGGGCGAAGCAAACATAGGATCCCGCAGTAGCACAACTTATGTCCCTTGGAAGCAAATGGGTAAGGCCATTCAAACTGTCAAGCAGGTAAGAGAAGCATACTAAAACACAAGCCTGCAAAATCAGGGGGAAGAACACCAGCTGCCATCTTGAAATGCTCTTGAGGTAGTGGGAAAAACTTGCGCAAGCAGGAAGAATTCTCACATGCCGTAACAGTGGATAGTTAGGACATTTTAAAATTGCCTGTCAATCTAAAACACAGCCTGAAGCAAAGAAAGAAAAAAAAAACAGGTAGAAACAGATACAAAAAGTGGAAGAACCACAGAGAAATAGGGGAAGTGAATAAAACTGAAAATAATGCTGGACCATTAAACTAGAAATGGATGAACACGCAGAAGTTAAAATTAGAAACAGGAACAGATGTTTCCATCTTATCTGACAATGTAAAGAGGCTTAAGTATAGAACATAGAACAGTACAGCACAGTACAGGCTTTTCGGCCCTCAATGTTGTGCTGAGCTATGTCCAAACCCAAGATCAAGCTATCCCACTCGCTATCATTCTGGTGTGCTCCATATGCCTATCCAATAACGTCTTGAAAGTTCTTAAATTATCTGACTCCACTGTCATAGCAGGCAGTGCATTCCACATCCAAACCACTCTCTGAGTGAAGAATCTACCTCGGACATCCCTCCTATATCTTCTACCACAAACCTTACAGTTATGCCGCCTAGTAACAGCTACATCCACCCGAGGAAATAGTCTCTGCACATCCACTCTATCAATCCCCCTCATCATCTTATAAACCTCTATTAAGTCGCCTCTCATTTTCCTCCGCTCCAAAGAGAAAAGCCTCAGCTCCCTCAGCATTTCCTCATAAGACCTATCCTCCAAACCAGGCAGCATCCTGGTAAATCTCCTCTGCACCCTCTCCAATCCTTCCACATCCTTCTTATAGTGAGGTGACTAGAACTGCACACAATATTCCAAATGTGGTCTCACCAATGTCTGATATAGTTGCAGCATAACCCCACAACTCTTAAACTTAAACTCCCTGTTAATAAACGTTAACATACTATAAGCCTTCTTCACAGCTCTATCCACTTGAGTGGCAACCTTCAGAGATCTGTGGATATGAACCCCAAGATCTCTCTGTTCCTCCACATTCCTCAGAACCCTGCCTGACCCTGTAATCTGCATTAAGTATATTACACTACACAGCCATCATCCATCTGATTATAAGATCCAGGTGGGATTACATTAAAAACAATAGAAGAATATCAGGCAAAATTCAAATACGAGGATATATAAATGATTGAATTTCTACTTGTCATACTACACCAAAACTCATCATTAATAAACAGGAAGGCATGCATACAAATGAAACTGTTCAGCTAAGTTAATAAAGAGGTTGTTGAGCAATCCAGTAACATATCCAGGAATGAATTTCCAATGTTATTTAGAGGCTTGAGGAAGATAAAGACCCAATATCATGTTACTCTAAGAGCTGATGCTAAACCAATTTGCTTTTAACACTGAGCAAAGTCCTCGTATAAAATTCATTTTTCTCTACACCCCAGTTATGACTGTAACATTACATTCTGCACCCTTTCCTTTCCTTCTCTGTGAACAGGATGCTTTGTCTAGTACATGCAAGAAACAGTAATTTTCACTGTAAGTGACAATAATAAATCAAATCAAATCAATAATTTAGCACAGCCAATGCACCTAATTAGCACATCTTTTCGATTATGGGAGGAAACTGGAGCACCCAGAGGAAATCCATGCAGACACAGGGAGAAGATACAAACTCCACACACACACAGTGACCCAAGCCAGCAGCTGAATCTGGGTCCTTGGAGCCCTGAAGCAGGCTAGAAGTCACCAGTATTTCACAGGACATGAGTCTCCCAGTAATGAGATTAGTTGTTTTTAGACAGACCAGAAGAATACGTAATCATATTAATAGGAAACACTTTAATTAGATGATTGAACCACCTCGGGGAGGCATGCGTATGTTAATTTTGTAGCACCTCAGGGGCTGAGGGGACAGGTAGCAAGCGAACAGAGAGAACCATTAAAGGGAAAAATAGTATTATTGCCAACCTTCGTGGAAGTTAGGGGGTGTATGGGGAGATTCCGTTTGCACTCTGTAAACCTATTTTAGCTAGTAGAAAGAAACAAGAGTGTAGAAACCTTCGTGGAAACAGTTAAAATCATATAGTCCCCAAGAAGAGGTGTTTCCTGGATTAACTCCCTAATTTTGCACAATGTGGTAACTATAAGCTGACTTTTGCTTATAGATCTATTGAATTTGGTGTTCTTGGAGAGGAGGGAAGTCTTTATGAAAGAGATCATAAATGCATTTTGGGTCTTAAAGAGTAATTTCTACATAAATTTTGTGGGTGTGTTTAGTTTGTGTCTTAGATTATTATAGACCTGTTTGTACATGTGTGTTTTCTTTATTGTAATAAATATTCTTTAGCAAGTGTTATGGTTGGGCTGGCTACTGTTCTCACTGGGTCTCACATGTGACATTATAAAGATGTGCTCTTAGGCTAATTGGCAGAACAAATTCTCCCTAAATTGTCTCAAATTTGGTCTCAATCCATAGATCTATAAACATAGACGGGGATCACGAGTAGAAGTGGGAACATCGAGGTGGCGGCACAGGCTTGTTGGGATGGAGGGCCTGTTTCCCGTGCTGTTTTGTTCTTTGTTCTTTGTTACTCCTCACACCATTCCTGTATACAAAACTATACACCAGTGATCCAGGTTGGGAGAACATTGTAGATAATATTAATCAGCTTCATGACAAGAGTCATGCTGACTTGGTACAAATCCAGCCCATAAAAGTGTGGGCCAAATGTATTGAAAATGGCTAATGTTTCCGGTTAGAATTTCATGGTTAGAATTTCCCATTGCCTTGGTGAAGATAAATTTTACCAAGCTAGGTAGCAGGTGTAACCTCCCTTATTTGCCCTTGCCTCTCTGATCAGAACTGATGTCACCTCTGTAATCTGCCATTCCCTTAGGATGCCAACGGTGCTTTAGCTGTCTCTGTTTTCATTCGGACATCTACAGCTGCTTCACCCCATTGTAAATGACACAATTTACAGCATTGTGCTCAGGGTCTGCTTTCACCTGTTTCAACACTAAAATTATTGCACGAGAGAGACAGCACGCGAAAGTGTGGGATTTGTTATTTTATTTCGACTTTACTAGGCTGCCAGCAATTAGAGAGCACAAAAAGTAATGCTGTAATCATAACCATATGTGGTGAAGGAGTGAGTGACCCATCAATCTCAGTCTCATCTTGGCTGAATGTCCCACCTTGAGGCACATGTTGACTGGTGAATCATTGTGTGGGCAGGACACCCACAAAAGTATAGTAGGGTAGACCACAACCGCCAAATATTCAGATAACAACTAAACACTCGGCTGCCCATTTTCAGTTATCCTCTGACCTGCCCTCCCTCACTCTCCGCTTACATCTGAATATTTACCGAAGCAAATTCAACCAAATCCATTCCATTCACTCAGCATCTCTGCCGAATCACACGCTGGCCGGGGAGCTGGTTTATAAAATGTTGAGAGGAATAGATAGGGTGGATTCTCAGAGGCTATTTCCCCGAGCTGAAATGGTTGCTACGAGAGGATACAGGTTTAAGGTGCAGGGAAGCAAATACAGAGGAGGTGTTAGGGGTAAGTTTTTCACTCAGAGGGTGGTGAGTGAATGGAATCAGCCGCCGTCGGAGGTGGTAGAGGCGAACTCGATGGGGTCTTTTAAAAGACTTCTGGATGAGTATATGGGATCTAATGGGATTGGGGGTTATAGATAGGTCTATGGCTTGGTAGGTACAGATGTGATTGGCGCAACTTGTGGGCGGAAGGGCCTGTTTGTGCTGTAGTGTTCTATGTTCTAATACCTGACGCACACACACAATTAGAGTTGCAGTCTTATTAAAATTAATTTAGGAGATGTGCCCATTCCTAATTGCCCCCTGAGAAGGTTATGATGAGTTGCCTTCTTGAACCCTTGCAATCCATGTAGTGTAGGTACTGGCCACAATTCCACCCAGGCCCTATTCCGGTAATCCCGCACATTTACCTTGCTAATCCCTGACACTAGGGTCAATTCAGCATGGCCGTTAAACTTTCGAATGGCACATCTTTCACTGTACCCCAATGCATGTGACAATAATAAATCAAATCGAAACCTTCACAACAGCACTATGGATGTATCAACATTGCACAGAATCATTCATGAAGAACAACTTACAGGGGGCATCTAAGAGAGGGCAATAAATGCTAACAGTGTCCCCACCCTGAATAAATTGATAAATAACAATAAGGATTCACACCATTTTCACAGCAATTTCTCTCAGCATAGCCTGTGACTGCATTGAAGGGCCACAGGTAAGGTTGCTAACTTAGGCCTTGATTTGCTGATTTCTACAGCCTGGGAGTCAATTTCGCTTTTCCATCCAGCTTTCAGCAGGCAGGAGCAGTGCCTGTCCCTCAGTACAAACTGTCATGACAGCACTCCCATTATCTTAGCTACTGCATCATCATCATCACCACCGCAGTGCTAACCACTGTTACCAAGGAGATCGCCCGTGGCAACATTCCTCCAATCAGCACTTAATGTGAAGTTGGTTAAGTAGATCTTAACAGAACGCAGCTCGTGAGTAATATTCAAAAGTCACAGGGGGATTGGGAGTGAATAATGTAACTTCTGGGAGATTTACTTGTCTTAACCTCTTCACAAATCTCACTGCTGTCCAGTCTGCTCCATGTTTGTAGCACTGGATAGCGATTAATTCATCTTCAAGTGTTGCAAAGCTTTCTCCAATATTCTTCTGTACAAATGGTATAAAATCCTTGGAAGGGGCAGTGGAGGAAGGAGGAGGCAGGAGGGGATTAAATAAGAGAAAGCAGCAGGGAATAAATAAAGTTTCTGATAAGTCTCTCCACGTAGCCTTCCTCAACTGGTCAATCTGCCGCATCCTGACTCCAACCCGGCACTTCCTCTGTTCCAACCCTACCCCCTCCCCCCCACCCACCTGCCCCCCCCCCAGCTCCAACCCTGCCCCCTCCCCCAGCTCCAACCCCTGCCCCCCTCCCCCAGCTCCAACCCTGCCCCTTCCCCCAGCTCCAACCTGCCCAGCTCCAACCCTGCCCCTCCCCAGCTCCACCCTGCCCCCTCCCCCAGCTCCAACCCTGGCCCCCTCCCCCAGCTCCAACCCTGCCCCCTCCCCCCAGCTCCAACCTGCCCCCTCCCCCAGCTCCAACCCTGCCCCCTCCCCCAGCTCCAACCCGCCCCCTCCCCCAGCTCCAACCCCGCCCCCTCCCCCAGCTCCAACCCTGCCCCCTCCCCCAGCTCCAACCCTGCCCCCTCCCCCAGCTCCAACCCTGCCCCCTCCCCCAGCTCCAACCCTGCCCCTTCCCCCAGCTCCAACCCTGCCCCCTCCCCCAGCTCCAACGCTGCCCCCTCCCCCAGCTCCAGCCCTGCCCCCTCCCCAGCTCCAACCCTGCCCTCCCCCAGCTCCAACCCTGCCCCCTCCCCAGCTCCAACGCTGCCCCCTCCCCCAGCTCCAGCACTGCCCTCCCCCAGCTCCACCTGCCCCCTCCCCCAGCCAACGCTGCCCCCTCCCCCAGCTCCGCCCTGCCCCCTCCCCCACCAACACTGCCCCTCCCCCAGCTCGCTCCCTGCCCCCGCTGCCCCAGCTCCAGCCTGCCCCCTCCCCCAGCTCCAACACTGCCCCTCCCCTCACCCTCCCCCTCCCCAGCTCCAACCCTGCCCTCCCCCACTTCCCAACCCTACCCCTCAGCTCCACCCCCCCTCCCCCAGCTCCAACCCTGCCCCTCCCCCAGCTCCGCTGCCCCTTCCCCAGCTCCAACCCTTCCCCTCCTCCAGCTCCAACCCTGCCCCTCCCACGCTCCAACTCTGTCACCCTATCACTCCCAGCAATCCAGCCACCTCCATCCCTGCAATGGCAGGGGCTCAGATGTATACGGGCAGCAGGATTGTTTATTTATTAGTGTCATAAGTAGGCTTACATTAACACTGCAATGAAGTTACTGTGAAAATCCCCTATTTGTCACACTCCAGCGCCTGTTTGGGAATTTAGCATGGTCAGTCCACCCTAACCAGCACATCTTTCAGACTTTGGGAGGAAATTGGAGCACTGTGAGGAAGCCCATACAGACACGAGGAGAATGTGCAAACACAGACAGTGACCCAAGCTGGGAATTGAACCCGAATCCCTGGTGCTGTGAGATGGCAGTGCTAATCCACTGCTCTCCGCACCCCCCCCGACACACACATGAACACACATAGATAGACCCCTCCCCCCACTCCCCCCCCCACACACACACGATAGACCCCCACCACACACAACACACATATAGATAGACGCCCCCCCCAACACACACACACATATAGACAGACCCACACACACACACACACATACACGTAGACAGACCCCCCCCCCACACACACACACATATAAATAGACCTCACCCCCAAAACACACACACACAACACATACATACACACACATTCATAGATAGACCTTCCCCCAGCTCCACACACACACACACACACATAGATAGACCCCACTCACACCCATACATAGATAGACCCACTCCCCCCTCACACACACACAGATAGATATCCCCACACACACATACACACACCCCCACGCCATACAGTCACACATACAGAGCCCCTCCCGCACACACACAGACAGCCCTGACACCACACATACACACACACTCCCACACATTCAGACTGTTCCCCCCAACACACACACGAACCCTGTGCCATCACTGGCATCCCCAGATCACACATCAGCTGTCCTTCTTCCGTAACAAATAAGTTAATTCTGCCCACGCCACCAGAGTCTACCCAGGCAATGCCCCTTGCCAGAGGTTTGTGGTATCAGGTTGGCACTATGCCAGTGACAAAAGGCAGAACCAGGGGGTTTTGCCAGGCCACTTCCTGCCAGTGCACTTTCCCCCCAGGGCCATGATGGTGAATACACTCCCCATGCCAGGTTCATGCCTGGGTGAAGCTGTAGTATAAACCTGACATCACACCAGCAAGCTTTGAAAATAAGCTTCAGGTTCCATATAGAGCGAGGCGAGGGTTTTCAATCATATGGAAATATATTTAAATGTATTCAAATCAGGTTCACACCCATTGTGACCGTGTGGCTGGTTACATTGCTGGTGAAGGGTGGTGAATTTGGGACTTTACCAATATTGAGCCCCACCAACATTTCCCATGGATGGTTAACACAGGCTCAAGATTGTCTCCAGTAACTCACTCACCAGACCCACCCACACTATCACACACACACGTAAAAATTAGATACAGATGAATATAAAGCACTGGTAAATATGACATTTATCTCAAACTCCCTTTTGTCGCAAGCCTGATGTTTCTTAGTTGAGTTGATGCTTTGTTTGGGTGAAGATTTTGGTAAACAGGGATTTCTCAGTGCAAAGGTTTCTGTGGTTGACCTGCCAAGAGTTTGTCTCTCAATTAGACTTGAACTTTGAACAGGATACGAGATAGCCCTTCTTTCTGCTTCAAGTTATTGCTGTCGTGTTTCTTGGTGGCTGGGTTGACTGCAGCAATCTGATGGCTCTTGAAGATGTTTCACAGATTATCTGATGACATTCTGCTGGAAATCTGTCCTTAACATACAATCATAGAATCCCTAACAGGGCAGAAAGAGGCCATGCAGCCCATCGAGCCTGTCCCGGCCACAACCCCCCCCCCCCCCCCCTCCCCATAACCCCACATATCCTTTATACATTAGTGTCAGGGCAATGTTTAGCTCTATTTTAAGATTCTCCCGAATGCAATGTTGATCCTTGTATATTTCAAATGCTTTAGAAAAGTGTATTCCCTCAGATGACTCCTGTTAACCAATGTGAACTATCTCTTAGATAGGTATTACGGAATCCAGTGCACCTTCAAAACCTGAAGTCATGTCCCATCATCAATTTTAGCTTGATTTGTAATTGAAATTCTTTTTGAGGCTTTAATGAAGGCATGGAAGTGTCTGCCTGCATGTAAAATCCAAACCCTTCTCTCCCGTCCTTCCCCCCTCCTCTCCTTTCCCCCTCCTCCTCCCACTCCCTCCATCACCTTCCCCTTCTCTCATTCCTCCCTTGCTTTCTTGTTTAGATTCAGCAGAACTGTTGTGTTAATGTATAAAAATATTTTATCGATTGTTGTTAGAGAAATAGATATTTTGTCAGAAACTTGAACAGATGAGGCAATTAAACATGCCAGTGTAGCTAGTTTAGTTAAACGTTAATATGGTATCAACATTATTTGTCTTGTAGATGGCATTGGAGCGAGATGCCTTTTTGCGAGCTGTCCCCAGCATACCCTGTAATTTTATCTTTTAAACTCGCTCTCTGCTTTTAAGACTATACAGTAATTCTTTTTAACTGTTCAATAATATATTAAGTCGATCTTCCTCTACATCCTAGCTGTGCTTGTAACACCATATTCTGCACCCTCTTCTTTCCTTCTTCACTGTGCACTCTATGAACAGTATGCTTTGTAGTGTGCAAGGAACAATACTTTTCACTGTATCTCAATACATGTGACAATAATAAATCAAATCAAATTATTTTTGTTAATAAATATTTTCCATTAAACTGCAAAATTTTCCTAATGTTTTATTGAAACAAAATATTTTAAATGTTAAATTATACAATCGCTTTTTTAGTGAAATATAAGAGTTATAAATAAAGTTTGCAAGGGAAAAAAAAACTATTGATAAACACGCTTAAATTTTTCACAGCTCAAAAATGGACCCTCCTTTTCTCAACATCCTGCAGGCAACCAAATGATTGTCCAAGTCCTGATCTCTCATTTTCCCAGTTAAATTTTCACTTTCCATCATCTAAATTAAAACACATGCACACTTATATAACTTTTCTAATAATATAATGCAGATTTAAATCGTTTCCTAGGTTAGAATATTCTAAATCAAAACATCCGAACACTTATAAGCATGCCAGACATAACGTTATGAATACAATGCAGATTTAAATAGTAGCTTCACAAATTTAGAACAAATAACGAAACCTATTTATACATTACTCATCTTCAAAAATAAAAATTACTTTGTAAGTGTGCCAATAACAATAAGATTAACTCCTTAAAATAAATGGTTAAACAGTTTTAAAAAGCTTCAACATTCCTTTCATAACAGCAGCGAAAGTGTTCTCAGTTTTCAATGTATAACTTTCTATGTCTAAACTGGATCTCAATGGGTCCGACCACATCATAAAATTCGAGGGCACGGATGGGAAGGTTTTGCTTCAATTGTATAAGACATTGGTGAGGCTACATCTAGAGTATTGTGTGCAGTTTTCAGTTTTGGTGTCCTTATTTGAGGAAGGATGTTCTTGTTATAGAGAGAGTACAGTGAAGGTTTACCAGGCTGATTCCTGGGATGGCAGATCTATCATATGAAGAGAGATTAAGTCAGTTAGGATTATATTCACTGGAGTTTAGCAGAGTGAGAGGGGATCTCATAGAAACTTGTAAAATTCTAAAGAGATTAGATAGGTTAGATTTAGAAAAAAAATGTTCCCAATGGTGGGGGAGCCCAGAACTAAGGGTCCTAGTTTGAGGTAAAGGGATAAACCTTTTAGAAATGAGGTGAGGAGAAATTTCTTCACCCAGAGGATGGTGAACGTGTGGAATTCACTATCACAGAGTGTAACTGAGGCCAAAATTTCAAGAAAAAATTAGGTATTGCTCTTGGGGCTAAAGAGATCCAAGAATATGGGAGGAAAGGGGGATGAGGATATTGAATTTGATAATCAGCCATTATCAAGATGAATGGCGGAATAGGCTCGAAGGGCCAAATGATCTAGTGCTTCTTCTAGTTTCTATGTATAAGGGAGGATAGTTAGGATTCTCCTGCTGGGTTCTGCAGAGATGGTTCTGCTGAAGACCAAAGGCTGCTGGTCCAGTCAGGAATCCAACACAATTTCTCAGGGTGCGTAAGCGTTCAAGAATTTCTTGTTTTCCAGGTGGACCATAACTCTCTGCTTGCAAGCAGAGCTTACAGCCTTCATGTCAATCACCTATTCTGATATGAACACGTACATAAAAATTAGAAGCAAGAGTAGACCATTCAGCCCCTCAGGTGCTCTGCCATTCAATAAAACCATGGATGATCGGATTGTAACTTCAATCCCATTTTCCTGCCTGCCCCTGATAATCTTGTTAATCTGAGTTTTAAGAATGCTCAAAGGCTCTGCTTCCACTATCTTTCGAGTAAGGGAATTCCAGAGACTCACATCCCTATCTCCTTACAGTATTCGGTGTCAATGCTTGTCAGCTGACACTCCCGAGAAGCAACTTGGGATGTTTGACTGTGCTTAAGGCTCTATATAAATGTCAGTTGTTGTTGCTTTGTAAAGTGCTTCAACATTCTGCCATCTTTGACGACACTGATTTTTGCACACAGAGACGGGGATTCTCCGTACCCAGCATGGTGGGACCCTATGGGAGATTTGACAGCCCAGCCAAAAGTCCATTCACATCCGACAAGACAGGATGACCCTGGTGATGGGCGTAGCCAGAAATCTCTGCCCAGACCCTTGGGGCAAGCCGGACTTTCCCCAAGGTCAGAAAATCCCACCCAAAGACAAGGTGCCTTTGCATTGTCTGGGTCTTGCCTGCTACAATTTCCCCGTCTTGTTACTTGGCGGATGCTGAATGAAATTCTACACTCAGGACTGCGATAGCAACCCTGCTCACCCACAAACCCCTCCAATGGCACAGTAGCCACTGTCAAATGCATATTTAATTGCTGTGGCCAAATTGTGTCCCCTGATGACAAATGTAGTTACCATGGTAGTGCACGCATTTCAAGCACGCGGATCAGAATAGATTGGACAGTGGTATCAATAGAATGAGTAAGAAGTCTGACAACACCAGGTTTAAGTCCAACCGATTTATTTGATAGTAAAGCTTTCGGGATTTGCCCTTCCGTCAGGTGAAAACCCCAGAAAGGAGCAAACCCCAAAAGTTTGCGAGTTTACCGTCAAATAAATTGGTTGGACTTAAACCTGGTGTTGTCAGACTTCTTACTGTGTTTACCCCGGCATCTCCACACCATCAATAGAATGAATCAGAGGAGTGCCATTTTCCTCGGGGTTATGCGACAGCACAGAAAGCAGAACTGAACATTTGCTCTGGTGATGGTCTTCGGAGGGTTAAAAACTATTGTGCACCCTCGAACAAATGCTTCAATTGAGAATCTCTCTTTGAATCAGGAGTCAAATCTTATTGTCAGAGAGCAACAGCCAGCCAATAATAAGAGAGTAGTTGATACCAACGAGCCAATAGTTTGCTTGTTTCTGAGGGATTAGCAGAAGGAGGTGCGAGCCCTGTTGTTGTGTTGAATGTGCAGACAATGTATTATTACTGAGAAACACAATGAATAATATCCAGCTGCAATCTCCAGAGAGGCTTGAGATTCACAGACACAAGCAATGGAGAGATCGCAGCCACCATATTTTAACAATATTAGAATTCCCAAAAATGTTTACAATTACATTGCCTTACAATGCTGGCCTGTCAAACACAGTTACAGCTCCTAGTATTGCTTCTCGAATAGATTGTCCAGCTCAATGGACTGCTCTAAATCTGAATCATTAGCTAGTCTTTTAGGATAACTCTAGTGTAATCAGTCTGTGGTTGATGTGACTCTGAAAGAAAGAACCTACCTTTATATAGCGCCTTTCATGACCTTAGATCATCCCTAAGTGCTTTACAGTCAATCACGTACTTCTGAAATGTGGTCATTGGCAGCACTGTTGCCTCACAGTGCCAGAGGGCTGGGTTTGATTCCTGGTTTGGGTTTCTGTCTGTGCGGAGTCTGTACGTTCTCCCCGTTCCTGCTTGGGTTTCCTCCCACAGTCTGAAAGACGTGCTGGTTAGGTGCATTGGCCATGCTAAGTTCTCCTTCAGTGTACCCAAACAGGCACCAGAGTGTGGCAACTAGGGGATTTTCACAATAACTTCATTGCAGTGTTAATGCAATACCTGTGCCACTAATATAAATAATTTAAACTTTTTTTAAACCCGGGCTCAGTTCCAGCCCCAGGTGTCCATGTGATGCCTGCATGTTCTCCCCGTGTCTGCATGGGTTTCCTCCGGTTGCTCTAGTTGCCTCCCAGACAGCAATGATGTGTGGGTTGGGTGGATTTGCCATACTATATTAACCTTTAGTGTCGGGGAATGGGTGAATGTGTGGTGTTACAGAGATGGGGCCTGGGTGGGATTGCTATTGGTGTAGGCTCAATGGGCCAAATGGCCTCCTTTTGCAGTGTGGGGATTCTATGATTTTGTGAATCAGCAAACTCAGCTGCACAGCAAGATTCAGAAAACAGCAAATAGACTCTGGCGTCCTCCCCTGCTCTGGCACATTTACCTGAGAACTTCAGCGCCCTAGCTGTGTATCAAAGACATATCAAGTACTGCATTAAAGTATCAGTTAGGATTTTATTCTTGCGTAAGACTCAGGACCTTCTACAGAGCACTGCAACTGAACCAAAATGCTGAGACTGGGGTTTAGTCAAACACAAGTTCACAAAATATAACAGAAGCCCAGTTTAACAAAAAAAAATCACAAATTTTCATGGACAGCACAATGGTTCGCTCTTCAGTCTCACAGCACCAGGGACCTAGATTTGATTCCTGGCTTGGGTCATTGTCTGTGCAGAGTCTGCACATTCTTCCCATATCTGAATGGGTTTCTTCCAGGTGCCCTGGTTTCTTCCCACAGTCTGAAATACATGCTAGTTAGGTGCATTGACCATGCTAAATTCTCCCTGAGTGTACCCAAATAAGCACAGGGGTTTGGCAACTCGGGAATATTCACCCTAATTTCACTGTAGTATTAATGTAAGCCTACTTGTGACATTATGTTTTTTTGTTCATCTGTGGAATGTGGACCTCACCAGCGCTCATTGCCCATCCCTAATTGCCCTTGGAAGGCAGTTGAGAGTCAACAACATTGCCATGGCTTTAGAATCACATGTAGGCAACATAAGGATGGCAGATTTCCTTCCCTGAAGGACATTAGTGAATCAGATAGGTTTTTCCGACAACGGTTTTGTGGTCATCAATAGGTTCTTAATTTCAGATTTTTTTTATTGAATTCAAAATCTACCATCTGCTGTGGTGGGATTCAAACCCAAGACCCCAAAACATTAGTTGAGTTTCTCAATTAATAGTCCAGTGATATTACCATTATCATAGACATTCAAAGCCTCTGAATATGTGTATGCAATGTTCATCTATAGGCCACTGTGGGTGATTCCCATTTTGAAATGTGAAGAAAATAATCCTGGCACTAAATTAATGTGGCATGGTTTATTGAATGAATTAATTATACAAATATACCTTTCAGCAGAATTTTAGTGCTACTTCATTGAATATATTTAAGTCACGGGTAGATAGATTTCTGATAGACAAGGGAATTAAGGGTTATGGGGAGAAAGCGGGAAAGTGGAACTGATCCACTTGAGATCAGCCACAATCTTATTGAATGGCGGGGCAGGCTCGAGGGGCTGGATGGCCGACTCTTACTCTCAGTTCTTATGTTCTTACATTCTATGTTCTAAGTTTTTTAAACCATTAAATTTATTGTCTTATTATCCGATGTAGAATTTATTGAGTTGATTTTGGCCATGATATTGTAAGGATCTCACTCTCGATTAGATTTGGCATTTTCTCTTTCAGAATCATTCCCCCACAACAAAGTCATCTTCCTCTCTCTCTCCACTGAATTGAATATTGTGCATTTATTGAAAGATCTGATGATGCTTTGTGCACTAATAGCTTCCCACAGCTTGACCACGAAACCACACAAAGTATCAAGTGGGATAGAGTGCATATTTCCATTCCTTGTTTGTTAAGTTTCCTTCAGTGTACCTGAACATGCGCCAGAGTGTGGCAACTAGGGGATTTTCACAGTAACTTCATTGCAGTGTTAATGTAAGCCTACTTATGACACTAATAGATAGATGGATGAATAGATGGATGGATGGATGGACAGGATGGATGGATAAACTAATATATGGAATCTTGGGACTGTTCACCTTCACCCTTGTGTACACGTTACCCTTTTCATCCAGCCTCTCCTTGAAGAGAAATGAAAGAACAACAATGTCATCCTGTGGTCATCAGAATGGAGTTTTATCTGCACAGAGTTCTGGGTCAACTTAACTTTCTTGAATGGAAATCCCTTCAACAGACCTCTCCTTCTCTCTGGGAAAAGCAGATTTCCCAGAACAGCTGAGCGTGTTAAAATGGCTTCAGTTGCCACTCTCATGTCACTGCACTATTCAGGTGGAATATTCTTCCCACCGCAGTGCAAGTCAGAGATTTGCTGCCTTGCTATACTCTTGCCATACCACTCACACATTGAGTGACTTCATCAAACTGTAGGTTTCCTCCGGCTGCTCTGGTTTCCTCCCACAGTCCAAAGATGTGTGGGTTAGGTTGATTGGCCATGCTAAAAATTGCCCTTCGAGTCCTGAGATGTGTAGATTAGAGGGATTAGCAGGTAAATATGTAGAAATATGGGGCTGGTGCCTGGATGGGATTGTGGTCAGTGCAGATTCAATGGGCCAAATGGCCTCTTTCTGCACTGTAGGGTTTCTATGACTCTGTGTTTCTCGGAAATTTCCCTCATGTCTCTGCCAAGAAGTTTATTCTTCCTCCACAGTTTGACCTGTTTGATGAGTTGTACACTTTTGCTAAAATTTAAATCTTCCTGAGATTGTAAAGAGTCAGAGAGATTCTCATCTACAACACCAATGACTATCCGATCTCTGATCATATCATCCTTTCATATTCCATACTCACAATTTACACCAAGATGGTACAATTCATTGGTGAATGAGTCAATTTCTGTACTCTGCTTTCGACTGCCCCAAATAAATGCCGCTTCTCAATAACAATATTTTTTATGAAATATAGAAACGTAGGAAATAGGAACTGGAATAAGCCATTCAATCCTCCTAGCCTGCTCCGCCATTTAGTATAATCTGGCTGATCCTCCATCTCAACACCATCCTTCTTGAAGGCATTGATGACATCTTTGTAGGTGACTGTCTTGTAAATCACCAACCAGCCCTCCCATGCTATGTTCCTACAGTATAAAACAAAGTGTTAATTTGATCTTTGTCTTCTTTATTCCCTTAGTGGAGACCCTAAATAAAGGTTAAAGTTTATTTGTCACGAGTAAGGCTTCCATTAACACTGCAATGAAGTTACAGTGAAATTCCCCTAGGAGAATAAGGAGTTCAATACTGTACTTCTGATGTGGTCTCATCAATGCCCTGTACAAGTGAAGCATAACTTCTCTAGTTTTGTATTCAATTTGCTTACAATAAATATTGATAATCTATCATCTTTCCTAATTTCTTGCTGTACCTGCATGCTAAGCTTTTGTGATTCATGCACCAGCTCACCCAGATCCCTCTGCCTTTCAGAGCTCTGCATTTCCCCAAGATCATAAACATTTTTTTATTCTACCTGCCAAAATGGGCAATTTCGCATTTTCTTACATTTGCCAGATCTTTGATCACTCATTTTATATGTATCTCCTTACAATCCTCTTCATCATTTACTTTCCTACCTATATTTCCTAACCCTATCAGATCATTCCTCATGCCAGCTAACCTTGAAGGTGCATCCATCGCTCTCAGTCTCTGCATTCCCTCACATCCCCATTTGACCACCCATGACTGATACCCCTCTCCCTTCGGACAATCTCACAGTGATCCCTTGGACTGACTTCCCTCAGAAGTTGCACGTTGTCCTAAGAGCACATTTCAATATCATCACTTGTAGGATTCTTCTCCGTGGAGGACAGCATAGATGGATGGACTTTCTATATTAGTTTCACAGCAAGCAGCAAGCTGGAATCAATAATTGTACTGGGTCTTCCGGAATATTCCTTGTGATCTTTCTCTTCAGTTGAGGCAGATGAATCAATCTTTATTCAGTGATGTGGTGTGGTGGGAACAATGCCATATATTCCGGGAACATTTATTCATTAACAGTTTCCTCTTGATGATAAATGCATTTAAATCCCATCCAATTTGCGTTTTGTTTGACATTGTTGTTCACATTGGTTAACACTGCTGCCTCACAGCATCGGGGGGCCTGAGTTCAATTCCCGTCTTGGGCCACTGTCTGTGCAGAGTTTGCACGTTCTCCCTGTGTCTGCGTGGGTTTCCTCTGGGTGCTCTGATTTCCACCCACAGTCCAAAGATGTGTGGGTTGGGTGGATTGGCTGTGTTAAATTCTCCCTCAATGTATCCGAACAGGCACCAGAGTGTGACAATGAGGGGATTTTCACAGTAACTTCATTGCAGTGTTAATGCAAACCTACTTGTGACTAATAAATAATAAATAAATTAATAAATAAAGCATGGTTTCTTTGATAAACATTGCTATTAGAATTATCTGATTAAAAAAACCAAAGCCACCCACAGCTTGGTATGGCTCCTGCTCTGCCCAAGGCCACAAGAAACTAGAAAAGGTCAGGAATGAAGCCCAGTCCATCACGCAAACCAGCCTCCCGTCCATTGACTCTGTCTACATTTCCGCTACCTCGGAAAAGCAACCAACATAATCAAGGACCTCACGCACTCCGGAAAAAGATACAGAAGTCTGAGGTCACATACCAACCAACTCAAGAATCTTCTTCCCTGCTGTTATCAGACTTTTGAATAGACCTACCTCACATTAATTTGACTTTTCTCTACACCTTACCTACGACTGTAACACCGTATTCTGCACCCTCTCCTTTTCTTCTCTATGAACATTATACCTTGTCTGTACAGCGCGCAAGAGACAATAGTTCAATGCAATACAATATAAAATAAGGGGGGGTCAGTTTAAAATAGAATTGAGGAGGAATTTCTCCTCACAGAGGGTACTGAATCCCTGGAATTCTCTACCTCGTTGAATATGTTTAAGTCACGGGTAGATAGATTTCTGATCGATAAGGGAATTAAGGGTTATGGGGAGAAAGCGGGAAAGTGGAACTGATCCACTTCAAATCACCCATGATCTTATTGAAAGGCAGGGCAGGCTCGAGGGGCCTACTCCTGCTCCTATTTCTTATGTTCTCATTGTATATCTATATATGTGACAATAATAAATCAAATCAAATCAAATCAATTGAGGAGCTACTAACGGGCAATTATAGCCTGAGTCTTCAAACTGACAAGAGGCAGCAAGAATAGAGAGAACGAGATGGAAAATTTGTCTCAGCATTGAGTCAGCTTTGTCCCTTCTGGAATTTCCCCTCGCGTTTACTCCCTTGAGTTTCTCCTTTGGCAAAAGCGGTGATTCACACCATCTACTCATCTCTTTATCAGGTGGAAGTGTGGGCAAACAGAGTAATGTGCCATTTTATCTCCTTGATTAAGAACAAAGAACAAAACAGCATGGGAAACAGGCCCTTCAGCCCAACGAGCCCGCGCTGCCACCCCGATATTCCCACGTCTACCCGCGATCCCTGTCCATGTTTATAGATCTATGGATTAAAAACCAAATTTGCGACAATTTAGGGAGAATTTGTTTTGCCAATTAGCCTAAGAGCACATCTTTGGGATGTGGGAGGAAACCGGAGCACCCGGGGAAAACCCACACAAGCACGGGGAGAATGCGCAAACTCCTACAGACACAGGGCCAAATCCATGTATCTGCACAGCACAGCGATAGTCACTGAGCTGACCCTGTCCTCAGTAATCAGGGGCCCAGGTTACACTCAGGGGGTGACAGGACACAAGTCAAGAATGGCACCACTGGGGATAATATCGTAGAATTGTAGGAGAATCCCCACAGGAGGCGATTCTGTCTGTCAGGCCTGCCCCAATAATAATCCCACCCAGGCCCTATTCCCATAACCCCACATACTTACCCTGCTAATCCCCCTGATATTGAGGGCGGAATATTTTTTCCCACCTAGCACGGGAATGATAGTGGGCATGACATGGACCATGCAAAGATCCATTGATCTCAGGTGGAATTTTCTGGTCTTGGGGCAAGTACAGATGCAAATCCCTAAGGATTAATTTAGCATTAAGAGGGGATGCCATGGTGTCTCTGTGCAATTGTTAAACCTCTGAGAACTGATTCCCTGAGTCTTATTATGTCTGTGGTTTTGATTGTTCCTCTATCTGCGTCATCACTGCTGACCTTAAACCTCCTGCTGCAGATACAAGCAAAGGTAGAACCTGGCTGTCCCGAGAGAGATGCTCAGGCAGGACTTTGACATACATCAAGGCAGGAGGATCAAGATGTTCTAGAATGAAAAGGACTGCAGTTTCTCAGAGCTGTAAGCGGTCAAACTCCTGGGGGATGAGGATTGCGTCTGCAAAGCTACCTTACACAGGGAAATTAAAGTGATGGAAGTGCAGCTCCTGTTAACCAGACCCATAGTTGCTTTGAGTGCTTTAAACCAAGGGGTGAAAAGATCCGCTTTGATGTCTGGCCTTGTCCTGTTTGCAAAATAAACTCATATAAGTGCTAATTAACAAGGATAAGACCCGATAAATTGTTATGAAGTGAACATAGCCATTGAAGTCATGCAGGATGATAAATACTAGAGACATTGGTCAGAATTTTACAGCCCCACGTGCCACGGGAATGGGAGCAGGCCAGGGGCGAACCACAGAAAAGGTCCATTGACCTTGGGCAGGATTTTGCGATTTCGGGATGAGTGAAGTAGTAAAATCCCACTCAGGGAGGGAACTGAGCAGTTAGCTGCTTGGGTTTTGAAAATGTAAACGTTCTACTTAGCTTTGCATAGTCATGTGACTCTCCCACGAGGCAAGCCAACCACAGGGGGTTGCCATTTCACTAAATCCTCTCACAGAGAGGCTGAAGACTGCTGTGTGAAACCAATAGTGGGGGTGGGATTAGTGGGCTCCAGAATCCTACAGCCATGGCTTGGAACTGGAGTGATAACAACACTTTCTAGGTCCACATTCAGGCATGTTTTTCTAGACTTACTTCTTTAGCTGTTTGCTGCTCTGAGCCTGAAAGATCAAACTACAAATGCAGGTTGTGAGCTGTATCAGATTCCAGCCAATCTGGGAAAGGGCCTGAAGTAGGCCTTAGGCTGCTATTTACACAGGCAGTTCAGTGAAGTGACACAGACCACCACAGACAACCTCACCAACACAGTATAAGATGCAGACCCCCATGAATAAGAAAATAGGTTTTAACTTTTCACTGCACGTATTTTTGCTTACAAAACAAGCTCGGTGGCACAATGGTTGTCTGAACCTATCTCCACCACACACTCAGACAGTGAGTTCCAGATCCTAACCACTCACTGTGTGAATCTGTCTCCACTACACTCCCAGGCAGTGAACTCCAGATCCTAACCACTCACTGTGTGAATCTGTCTCCACTACACTCCCAGGCAGTGAACTCCAGATCCTAACCACTCACTGTGTGAATCTGTCTCCACCACACTCTCAGACAGTACATTCCAGATCCTAACCACTCACTGTGTGAATCTGTCTCCACCACACTCTCACCAGCACTCATGTGTGTCTGAGACAGTACATAGATACAGTACATTCCCTAACCACTCACTGTGTGAATCTGTCTCCACCACACTCTCAGACAGTACATTCTAGATTCTAACCACTCACTGTGTGAATCTATCTCCACTACACTCCCAGACAGTGAGTTTCAGATCCTAACCATTCGCTGTGGGAATCTGTCTCCACCACTCTCTCAAGCAGTGAATTCCGGACCCTAATTACTCATTGTGTGAACCTGTCTCCTCCACACTCTCAAACAGTGAATTCCATATTCTAACACTACCTGTGTGAGAAAGATTTTCTTCACATCGCCGTTGCTTCTTTTGCCAATGATCTTAAATCTCGGCCTTCTGATTCTGGATCCTTCCGTCAATGGGAACGTTTCCCTATCTACTCTGTCCAGTCCATTCATGATTTTGAATCCCACTGTGGCAGTTGGTGGAATTTGAATTCAATAAAAAAAACCTGGAATTAAGAATCTGCTGATGACCATGAAACCATTGTCGATTGTCGGAAAAACCCATCCGGTTCGCTATTGTCCTTTAGGGGAGGAAATCTGCTGTCCTTACCTGGCTTACATGTGACTCCAGATCTACAGCAACATAGCTGACTTTCAACTGCCCTCCAAGGGCACCCAGGGATGGGCAATAAATGCTGGCCAGCCAGCGATGCCCATGAATGAGTTAAAAAAAAATGTATCAAATCTCCACTAAATCTTCTCTTCTCTAAGGAAGATAGTCTTAAAACTAAGACTTCATCTTAAAATGGGGAACTCTGAGGCTGGAATTTTCCCATCCCGCCTGCCACAGTTGTGGGAGGTATCACAGACCACGCAAAGGTCCATTGACTTCAGATGGGATTTCCTGGCTTTGAGGTGAACTCAGTCAGAAAACCCTGCTCTGAGAGTGAGCAAAGGATCTTCCAGTCCCATTGATGGTGAAACCCTGCCCTGGGTTTCTTCACAGCAGTGGGTGGGGAGGGGAGTGGCGGGGAGGTTTTGCAACACCAAACCCAGTTGATAGCAACGGCAGCCATTTACACCAACTCGCAACGTACCAGGGGGGCACATGGAAAATCCTTCCTGCCATATTTAAACACGTTAAAGATTGTAAAGCTGGTATTGAGTGTAATGGGATCTGATTAAAGCAAGGATCCATCATGCTATCTCAATTCTATGTCTGTCCTTGAGTTTGGATTCTAGCTGTAACAGTGCCTTATCTCCACAAACAGCTAACACTGCAGGAGCAGGACTCCAGGAGATTGCATTATTCTCTAAGATCGCTCTTGCTTATTGTTACAGCTTCTTGATTTCAAGTCCTTGCATTGTGCCAGTCACCACAGGGTCTAAATTATGAGAAGACTGCCCCAAATCAGGAAGGGAAGAATTCATTTATATAGGGACTTTCACATCCTCACGACATCTCCAAGCACTTTACAGCCAATAAGTATATTTGAATCATAGGGATATAGAAACTAGAAGCAGGAATGGGCCATTCGACCCTTCAAGTGTGCTCTGACATTCATTTTGATCATGGCTGATCATCAAATTCAATATTCTGATTCTCTCCTTTGCTCCCATATCCCTTAATCCCTTTAACTCAAAGAAACAAATCTAATTTCTTTTTGAAGTTGGACAATGTTTTGGCCTAACCACATTCTGTGGGAGTGAATTGCACACATTCATTTCTCCTCACCTCAGTTCTAAAAGGTTTACCCCTTATCCTCAAACTATGACCCTTAGTTCTGGATTCCTCCACCATTGGGAACATTCTTTCCGAACTCACCCTGCCTCACTCTGTTAGAATTTTATAAATTTCTACGAGATCTCCTTTTACTCTTCTAAACACCAATGAATATGACTCTAACCGATTTAGTCTCTCCTCATATGACAGAACTCCATCCTCGGAATCAGCATGGTAAATCTTCACTGTAACTCCCTCTGTAGCAAGGACATCCCTCCTCAGATAAGGACACCATAAGAACAATGAAAATTACAGGACAGGAACAGGCCCTTCGGCACTATAAGCCTGCACAGACCATGCTGCCCCCTTAAAACCCTTTATGCTTCCCCATATCCCTCTATTTCCATCCTATTCATGTACTTGTCAAAATGCCTCTTAAAAGTCACTATCTTACCTGCTTCCACTACCTCCCCTGGCAACGAGATCCAGGCACCCACTACTCTCTGCATAAAAAATCTACCTTGTACATCTTTTTTAAACCTTGCCCCTCACACCTTAGACCTACACCCCTTAGTAATTGAGTTTTCCATCCTGGGAAAAAGTTTCTGACTACCCACTCTGTCCATGTCACTCATAATCTTGTAGACTTCTATCAGGTCTCCCCACAACCTCAGTCGCTTCAGTGAGACAAATTGGTTTTAACTGCACACAATACTCCAATATACCCAGCCTTATCAATGCACTATACAACTGCAGCAAAACAGCCCTCTCCCTATACTCAAATCCTCTTGATATGAAGGCCAACGTACCATTTGCCTTCTTTACTGATTGCTGTACCTGCGTGCTTACTGTCGGTGATTGATTCACAAGAACTCCAAGATCTGGTTGAGTATCCATGTCTCTCAGTTTCCATCCATCCAGCAATAATCTGACTTCCTATTATTGCTACCAAAGTGGGTAATCTCACACTTATCCACACTATACTGCATTATACTACATCTGCCGTGCACGTGCCCACACTCTCAGCCTGTCCGAATCACAATGAAGGATCTCTGCATCCTCCTCACAGCTCACCCTCCCACCCAACTTTGTATCAGTTACAACAATACATTCAGTTCCCTCTTCCGAATCATTAATATGTAATGTAGGAAATGCGGTAGCCGTTCGCTGCACAACAAGCTCGCACAACAGCAATGAGATAAATGACTGGAGGGCTTTTCCCCAGGGCTGAAATGCTTGCCACAAGTGGACACAGGTTTAAGGTGTTCGGGAGTAGGTACAGAGGAAATGTCAGGGATAAGTTTTTCACTCGGAGGATGGTGGGTGCGTGGAATCGGCTGCCAGCAGTGGTGGTAGAGACGGATTTGATAAGGTCTTTTAAGAGATTTTTGGATAGGTACATGGGACTTAGTAGGGTAAGCCTAGTAGGTAGGGATATGTTCGGCACAACTTGTGGGCTGAAGGGTCTGTATATGCTGTAGTTTTTCTATGTTTCTAAATAACGACTGATACCAGATGGAAAGTTGCTCTGTTCTTCTGATAGTGCTGTGCGGGGTTATATACCCAGCTGAGAGAGCAGATGGTGCCTTGTTTAACATCTATTCTGGAATACAGCGCCTTTGACAGAGCAGCACTCCTTCAGTATCACACAATAAATCAGCCTGGATTAGGTGCTCAAACCTTTGGTGTGGGACATGAGTCCACAGATTTATTGAGCGATGGTTTACATCCTTTAGATTCTCTTTATTTTTGGTCCATTAGTTGTTACATCCCAGACATTGTCTGAAGCTTTGTGTCAATGTGAAGCCATTTCTCATGCACTTTAACTCAAAATGCGATCCATGGGGTTAATCTCACACTGTTCAAGTGTTACATAGCTACAGAAAAAAGCCCATTAAACCACAACAGCTTTTATTAATAAAGTGCTTTTAACACAGAAAACCGTCCCTAGGGACTTCATGGAGATCCAAGGAAAAGATAGATAGCTAGTGAGAGCTGAGCAAAGGTTAGAAAAATAGAACAATAGAAACAAGATGTAGGAGTAGACCATTCAGCCCTTAGAGCCTGCTCCACCATTCATTTTGATCATGGCTGATCATCAAATTCAATGCCCTGATCCCCCTTTCTCCCATATCCCTCGATCCCTTTCGCCCCAAGAGCTATATCTGATTTCTTCTTGAAATTTTGTCCTCAACTACTTTCTGTGGGAGTAAATTCTACACATTCGCCACCCTCTGGGTGAAAAAATTTCTCCTCACCTTGCTTCTAAAAGGTTTACTCCTTATCCTCAAACTATGACCCCTAGTTCTGAACTCTCTTGCCATTAGGAACATTCTTTCCGAATCTACCCTGTTGGAATTTTATAAGTTTCTGTGAGATCCCCTCTCGCTCTTCTGAACTCCACTGAATATAATCCCAACTGATTTAGGAGGGAGATTCCCCATCCTGCCCACTATGGGAATCATAGTGGGTGAGGGGGTGGGGTGCGGACCATGCAGAGGTCTGTTTGGATGGGATTTTCTGGTTTTGGGGCGAGTGCGGCTGGAAAATCCCACCCTTAGCCTCTCCTCATATGAGTGACCTCCCAGGAATCAGCCTGGTAAACCTTTGCTGTGGCATGGACAGAGTGGATAGTCAGATGCTCTTTCCTAAGATGGAAAAGTCAAGTACCAGGGACTTCATGGATATTCAAGGAAAAGATAGATAGCTAGTAAGAGCTGAGCAAAGGCTGGAAAAATAGAACCATAGAAACTGCCAGGGAAGGTGATGGAGGCAGAATGGTTCACATCCTTTAAAAAGTATCTGGCACACCATAACATTCAAGGTTAATGCCAAGTGCTGGCAAGTGGGATTAGGTGGGCAGGTCAGCGCCAATGGGCCAAAGGGCCTCTTCTGCATTGTAGTGTTCTGTGATTTTGTGAAAAACCCTAGTCACCATGAATGATGGGGCAGGCTTGAGGGACTAGATGGTCTATTCCTGCTCCTATTTCTTATGTTCCTATGCTACACTCCGGTGCCTGTTCGGGTAACATTGAAGGAGAATTTAGTATGGCCAATGCACCTAACCAGCACATCTTTCAGACAATGGGAGGAAACCAGAGCAACCTGGAGCAAACCCACGCAGACACGGGGAGAATGTGCAGGATTCCATCCAGACAGTGACCCAGGGTGGGATTCGAACTGGGGTCCCTGGTGCTGTGAGGCAGCCGTGCTGACCGCTGTGAAGCGAGTATCAAAAATGTAGATTGGGTCCATAAGAACGTAAGAAATAGCAGCAGGAGTCGGCCATCCAGCCCCTCAAGCCTGCCCCGCCATTCAATAAGATCATGGCTGATCTTCAGTGGTTCAGTACCATTTTCCTGCTTTCTCCCCCTAACCCTTAATTCCCTTGTCAATCAAAAACCTATCCACTCTTGACTTGAACATATTCAGTGAGGAAGCCTCCACCACTTCAACAGGCAGAGAATTCCAAAGATTCACCACCCTTTGCGTGAAGAAATTCCTCCTCAATTCTGATCTGAACCACACCCCCCCTAATCTTGAGGCTGTGCCCTCTAGTCCTGCTATCTTTGCTAAGCGGGAAGATTCACTCAACCTCTACCCTATCCATCCCCTTCATTATCTTACACAACTAATGGGACAAGTCGTCACCTTCACTGAATCACCTTGACACAATCCAAAGCTCATGGTTCACAGCAGATGAAGGTGAATAGGTGGTCCCATTTCTAAATGGCTGACTCCCGATCAAACTGAGGTATTGCTAACAGCAATTTAAATGATTTGCAATGATGATCATTGTCTCAGTTCCCAGTCATTAAGAAAACTCGTGTTTGTCTTGGCTCCAGATGCTACGACCAATGCCTCGGGATTAAGCAAACTGCTCGATGCCAATGCTTAATTAGACGCACTTCAATAAAGACAAAAGCAGCAGAGAAAGAGTTTTCATTATTCACTATGGTGATGAGATAAGACAGCCACAGAGTATTGTAATTAGGACATCCCATCACCTTTCTCCACCCGACCCTGCCCCCCAAGCCTCTGTAGCTTTCTCCTTCCCGAATCATTGACAGGGTATCAGTTCTGGGACGCAGAATGTGAGGAAAAAAACATCCACAAAGAGGCTTTCTTTCTCTGCACCGCAGCTCAACCTTGAAAGCTTATGTATCGAGACACGGAGGAAGCCTTCAGGGACATGGCCCACTTTTAACTGACAGCCGAGACAAATGGGCAAGGATATTGAGCAGCAACGGTTGCTGGGTGACACTTGCCTGTTGTGTTAAGAATAAGCAGTTGAGTGCAGAATTCGATGCATGCACGTAATGAATGAACACCACACTTCATTGCTGCATTGATCGCATCCTTCCTGTCATAATACAATGCAGGTAATCGAGGCACTATTTTGGTATTGCACTCGTCCTAGTGGCCCTCACTTGTGAAGACAGTGGCGGGACTTTCCGGTCGCGCTTATTTCAGAATCGGAAAATCCTCCCAAGGTCACCCAACCTTTGCCCGCTAAAATTCCCCTAGCGGGTGGAGTGGGAAAATTCCCTCCAAGTATCAAAATCTTGGACAGGCTTTATGGCAGTCTGTTGCAATTATACGGTTTGGAACGGCATGGTAGCACAGTGGTTAGCACCACTGCCTCACAGCTCCAGGGATCCTGGGTTCGATTCCCGGCTTGGCTCACTGTCTGTGTGGAGTTTGCACATTCTCCTCATGCCTGCGTGGGTTTCCTCCGGGTGCTGTGGTTTACTGCCACAGTCCAATGATGTGAGGGTTAGGTTGATTGGCCTTGCTAAAATTACTCCTTAGTGTCCTGAGATGCTTAGGTTAGAGGGATTAGTGGGTGGGATACGGGGGTAAGGTCTGGGTGAAATTGTGGTCGATGCAGACTCGATATGCTGAAAAGCCTCTTTCTGCACTGTAGGATTCTATGATTTACAAAATTATTATACTTAGGGACTGTAACTTTAAATTTAGGGTAAGGAAGGGGCTCATATGACCTGTTCTGAAGTCTAACCTACAGTAAGCCTGGGTGATTTCATTGTTAGAGATCAAACAAGGGCATAGATTGTTTTACGGAAAAGAAAGTGCGAGGTATTTATGTTGGGAGAGAGTGGTAACAGTCTCTTAGTTTATAATGAGTAGACTTTGAGTCTTCCAAAGTTTGGTAAAGCTATTGAATTTTTGGATTGTCACTAGTTGTGTTGTAAACTGTCCTATTTCTTTTAAATTAAATTAAAGATAGCTAATTAACATTTCTATCTAAGGTTCATTCTTTTTTCCTATTGCCTTGGGAAGAAAATAGAGGAAATCATTTTTGAGATCAGGTTACAGGCTTCTGTACCAGCCAATGAATATATCAGACAAATAGCAGTCTTTGCATAGTTAGCAGAGAGAAAATGATGCTTGACACTGCAAGCTTCCACACCCAAGTTTGGGAGGGAGACAATCCCTAGTTGGAAGAATGTAAGGATTTCTGGAGATTACTTCTGCCATGGCATGAAGGAAGGAGAATCATCAGAATAGGTTTTACTGTTGGTATGCATTTAAGGAATTTTCCAAAAACTGAGCAAAGTATCTGAACACAAGAATTTATCTGATGGGCCATAGATAGGGAACCTAGTGGAAAATGGGAGTAACTGTTGACAGTTTGCTAAAAGGTGGTGCAGTGGCACAGTGGTTAGCACTGCTACTGCACAGTGCCAGGGATCTGGGTTCAACTCTGGCATTAGGTGACTATCTGTGTGGAGTTTTCCGGATGCTCTGGTTTCCTCTCACTCCAAAGATATGCAGGTTAGGCAGATTAGCCATGCTAAATTGCCCCAGAGTGTCCAAGATGTGTAGGTTAGGTGAATTAACCATGGTAAATGCATGGGGCTTTGGGGATAGGACAGGGTGGTAAGTCTGAGTAAGATGGTCTTTTAGAGAGTCAGTGCAGACTTGATGGGCCAAATGGCCACCTTCTGCACTGTATGGATTCGATGATTGTAATTCTGTAGATAGTGTGATCGATGATAAGTATGTAAGAGAAATGCTACTTTTTGCAGTTAAAGTATCAGTTGCCAACAAAATAAAACAGTGTTTAGTCATAAGTGATTTAGTCATTTGTTACAATAGAAGTTTTAAAATGTGAAATTTTCATCATTCAGTGAAAGATTGGAAGTTCAAATCTCTTTTTAAAAGTTTTCAGTCTTGATAAAGATTGTAACAAGTGTTTGCAGCACACAAAGTTACTTAAAGAGTGTCCTAAAGCAAACAGTTTTCAGATCTGTGTTAAAAGGTTTAAAGGTTTTAGAAGGTTTACTAGGTTGATGCCAGAGATGAGGGAGTTAGCTTATAAAGAGAGGTTGAATAGACTGGTTCTGTACTCGTTGGAGTTTAGAAGGCTGAGGGGGGGATCTTATAGAGACATATAAGATAATGAAGGGGATAGATAGGGTAGAGGTAGAGAGATTCTTCCTGCTTAGAAAGGAAAACAAAACTAGAAGGCACAGCCTCAAAATAAGGAGGGGGGGCAGTTTAGAAGAGAATTGAGGAGGAACTTCTTCACTGAAAGGATAGAACATAGAACATAGAACATTGCAATAGTGCAATGGATAGCTATAGATTAGCCAGGAAGGAGCTAAAAAGTGAATTGAGGAGAGCTAAGAGGGGCCACGAGAAGATGTTGGCTGATAGGATTAAGGAGAATCCTAAAGCTTTCTTTCGATATGTTAAGAATAGAAGATTGGTTAGGGCAAGATTAGGGCCAGTCATAGACAGCAGTGGGAAGTTGTGCGTGGAGCCTGAAGAGATTGGTGAGGCACTGAATAAATATTTCTCTTCGGTATTCACGCAGAGTGCTGGAAATGTAGCTATGGAGAACACTGAGTTACAGGGTTGCAAATTGGGAAGTATTGTAGTAGATAGGGAGGATGTGCTAGAAATTCTCGAGGGTTTGAAGTTGGATAAGTCCCCTGGGCCGGACGGGATTTACCCTAGGATTCTATGGGAGGCAAGAGAGGAGATTGCAGAGCCTCTGGCTCTGATCTTCAGGTCCTCGTTGGTTACGGGTGTGGTTACGGAGGACTGGAGGATGGCGAATGTGGTCCCATTGTTTAAGAAGGGGAAGAGAGACCTTCCTGGGAATTATAGGCCAGTGAGTCTTACTTCTGTGGTGGGCAAGGTATTGGAGAGAATTATAGGGATAGGATTTATAGTTATTTAGAGAGAAATGAATTGATTGGGGATAGTCAGCATGGTTTCGTGAAGGGTAGGTCATGCTTACTAACCTCATTGAGTTTTTTGAGAAAGTGACCAAAGAGGTGGATGGGGGTAAGGCGGTTGATGTAGTATATATGGACTTTAGTAAGGCGTTTGATAAGGTGGCCCATGGAAGACTTCTACAGAAAATGCAGATGTGTGGAATAGAGGGTGATTTAGCTATTGGATTAGGAATTGGCTGGCAGATAGAAGACAGAGGGTGGTGGTTGATGGGAGATATTCATCGTGGAGTTCGGTGACAAGTGGTGTGCCTCAGGGGTCTGTTTTGGGGCCCCTGCTGTTTGTAATTTTTATAAATGATCTGGATGAGGGTATTGAGGGATGGATCAGTAAATTTGCAGATGACACTAAAGTCGGTGGAGTGGTAGATAGTGAAGAGGGGTTTATAGTTTACAGAGTGACTTGGACAAGTTGCAGAGCTGGGCCGAGAGGTGGCAAATGGAGTTTAATGTGGAAAAGTGTGAGGTATGCACTTTGGCAGGAACAATAAATGTGTAGAGTATAGGGCTAATGGTAGGGCTCTTAATAGTGTTGAGGAACAGAAGGATCTTGGTGTATGTGTCAATAGATCCCTGAAAGTAGGCAGTCAAGTGGATAAAAGTTGTTAAGAAGGCTTATGGAGTCTTAGCTTTTATTGGTAGGGGGATTGAATTTAGGAGCCGCAGCATCATGTTGCAGCTGTACAAAACTCTAGTGCGGCTGCACTTGGAGTATTGGGTGCAGTTCTGGTCGCCACATTATAAGAAAGATGTGGAGGCATTGGAGAGGGTACAGAGGAGGTTTCCCAGGATGTTGCCTGGTATGGAGGGCATGTCTTATGAGGAGAGGGTGAGGGATTTGAGGTTGTTTTCGTTAGAAAGGAGGAGGCTAAGAGGGGACCTGATCGAAACATATAAGATGATTAGAGGTTTAGATAGGGTGGACCGTGATAGCCTTTTTCCTAGGATGGAAAAAGCTAGCACGAGGGGACACAACTTTAAATTAAGGGGTATGAGTTATAGGACGGATATCAGAGGTAGGTTCTTTACTCAAAGAGTGATTAGGGAGTGAAATGCCCTGCCTGCAGCTGTTGTAGATGCGCCAAGTTTGGTGGCGTTTAAGAGGTTAATTGATAAGTATATGGAAGAGAAAGGAATGGTTTAGTTTGGAGGGGCATTGCTTTTTATTTTGGTCAGCACAACATCGAAGGCCGAAGGGCCTGTTCTGTGCTGTAATGTTCTATGTTCTATGTTCTATTACAGCGCAGAACAGGTCCTTCGGCCCTCGATGTTGCGCCGACCAATTAAGAAAAAGCAATGACCCTCTAACCTAAACCATTCCCTTTTCATCCATAAACCTATCCACTGACTACTTAAACACTCCCAAACTTGGCGCATCTACAACTGCAGCAGGCAGGGCATTCCATACCCTTACTACCCTCACCACCCATACCACCCTGGATGGTGAGTCTCTGGAATTCTCTGCCCATTGAAGTGGTGGAGGCTACTTCGTTGAATATATTTAAGTCACGGGTAGATAGGTTTCTGATAGACAAGGGAATTAAGGGTTAGGGGGAGAAAGCGGGAAAGTGGAACTGATCCACTTCAGATCAGCCACGATCTTATTGAAAGGCCAGGGCAGGCTCGAGGGGCTGGATGGCCGACTCCTGCTCCTATTTCTTATGTTCTTTAAAAAGGCAACAAACAGAACTCATGATCAAATTTTTGAGTGCTGTCTGTGCATCATTGTTTAATACTAAACAGCCTCCCAGTAAAAACAGAACGATATCTCCAGCAAAGGACAATGAGCGGAGAATAGCTACTTACAAATGATGAGCATAAAATCAACCCCATCATTTATAGCAGAGTAAATTCTGGGTTTGATTGATGGAGCAATTACCCAATCGTCTCTATTCTAGTTGGAAATAATATCACCATATGGAGACTGATAAAATTAATGCACCTTATGCGATGGCGGCAATTTTCCAGCCTCGCTGATCCTGGAAAATAGCATGCGGGTCTAAAAATCGGTTTTGTGCCTGTCACCAAATGATTTGCAATCATCCCGGTCCCTTTCTACTGGCACAAACCGGATTGCACCTAGAAAAGGCAAGAGGCCTATTAGCATATTTAAAGCAGCATTTAAAGATGCATAGCCCATTCATTACTGGATTTTCCCAGCTCCTGGGATCTTGCCATCGTTTGGGAGCAATGCAAGACTATCAAGAATTGCCAATAGTCTGCACTAGCAGAGATAAGGCACAATAGCCACTCTGAGGGTGGGGGGGGATGGACTCAGGGACCATTGAAGCCTCCAAGGGGTCAGGGATTTGGTTGGGCAGTGCCCACCTGGCACACTGGCAGGGGTGGGGCCTGAGTGGGGATGGGGTCTATGACAAGATAATCAATGCAGAGGGCCATGCAGGGAGATTGTGCAGGGAGGGTCATGCAGCGGTGGAGCATAAAGGTGGACATAGAACCATAGAAAATTACAGCTCAGAAACAGGCCTTTTGGCCCTTCTTGTCTGAGCCGAACCATTTTTTGCCTTGTCCCACTGATCTGCACCTGGACCATATCCCTCCACACCCCTCTCATCCATGTACCCGTAGAAGTTTTTCTTAAAAGTTGAAAGTGAGCCCGCATTTATCCAGCAGCTCATTCCACACTCCCACCACTCTCTGCATGAAGAAGCCCCCCCCTCAATATTCCCTTAAACTTTTCTCCTTTGACCCTTAACCCATGTCCTCTGGTTTTTTTCTCCCCTAGCCTCAGTGGAAAAAGCCTGCTTGCATTCACTCTATCTATACCCATCATAATCTTATACACTCTATCAAATCTCCCCTCATTCTTCTACGGTCCAGGGAGTAAAATCCTAACCTATTCAATCTCTCTCTGTAACTCAGCTTCTCAAGACCCGGCAACATCCTTGCGAACCTTCTCTGCACTCTTTCAACCTTATTTACATCCTTACTGTAATTAGGTGACCAAAACTGTACACAATGCTCTAAATGTGGCCTCACCAGTGACACGTTGGGGGCCATGCCAGGAGTCGTGATGGGGAGGCATGTCAGGGGTCATGAAGGATTTGACATGCTGGGGATCATGACGGGGGAAGGCATGTTAGAAGTCACGAAGATGCAACGTGATAGGGCACATGTTGAAGAGGCCCATTGGGTGGGCCTTAGTGCCCTGATGTTGACCATGCATGTCAGGGAGGGGTGCAAAACAAGCTGCCGCTGATGATAAAAGGAGTCCCGATGGCCGTGAAGAAGGGAGGGGGTTTCCCAGAGCATTGTGAGATGGGGGCACCCTTCCAAAAAGCATCTAATCGCTTTACAACCAGGGTCACCAACAAGTTTAGACACCCCCCCGCCTCACACCTCCCCCTCCTCCTCACCCCAGAACCAGCACAAAACTCACCACTCTCCCAAAAAATGACTGAGTGTGGGATGATTGAGGCCTACAATGCATGATCGTTCCTGTATTCTTGCTATTTTCTGGTAGAGGGGATATTCCACCCTACATCAGCTCATTCACAGCCTTGTTATACTGATGCAGGCGTGTATTAGCATATAATGAGCTTATTTGCTATTCTATGTTAATCCAGCTGTACTGAGATTCCTGGTCTGTAATTACAGTGCTCATTCTCCTCCACATTCACCCGCCTGTAATTGCAGACCCACCCAGGTAGTCACACCGTGCAATGTTCTCTCTTCCCTACTGCACCAATCATAATCCCCACATTGCTAAAGCCTGCGTTCTCAGAGTATTCATATCCACGAGTCATTGATACTAATGCCCATTTCTGGCATGTTGATCCAGCTATGTAATTACAGTGTGTGCTGCTCATTCATTTCCATGCTACACCGATCCTGTACTCTGATCTGCCTATTTGCTCTCGTGATACATCGATCCCAATACACCCATAATGTTGCTTCATGTGTGTAATTGCACCAGTCCCGTACTCGTGAAACAGACATAAAAATTAACATATATTATCCAATGATAGAGAAATCCTAATGAAGCGCCTGAGTCAATCATTTTTATTAGGTCTAATAGCGTCAGTAACAAGGGTTATTTACTGTGACCCATAACATGGGGCTGATCACTACCCATCTTTTATATGCATCATCTATAATACGTATCCTAATTTGCCCAGAGCTTTCCACCTATCTTTAATTCACTAAAGGGTTATGTTCTTATAGGAAGGTTGCATCAAATTATTTCCCTCCACTGGGTCACATTTGTAAATTAGGTTAAAGTCCTCCCAACTCCCCACATTTCCATCCCCATGTCAATGGTAATGTGATTAATTCCTCATTACACTCCTTTTCAGCTTGATTCATGTCTTTCCACCTTCCTCTTGACCAAGGCAGGGAAGTGTGCCCCCTGCAACACCAAACGTGCCCTTGAGTAGCCTGCCTGCCCTTCTGAGTGGATATCTCCTCACAAGTCCCACGTCTCCCTGACTCACCATTCAAAAGATGCCTGATTCCACCAACATCTGCCGCCCCAACTTTCAGCTCCCAAACACGCCACCTGCTTCTCACTGGTTGACAAAGATGAAATGGGATAGAGAAATAGAGAGAGAGAGAGAGAGAGAGAGAGAGAGACAGAAGTGAAGAGAGACAGACTGAGAGGTACAGAGAGATACAGAGAGAGAGAGAGAGATAAAGATAGACTCAGAGAGACATAAACAGATGCAGATAAAGAGAGACACACACACACACACACACACACACACAGAGATGAGAGAGAGGGAGAAACAGAGAGAGAAAGAAAGAGAGACAGAGTTGAGATAGGGAAACAGAGAGATGGACAGACAGCAAGAGAGAGACAGAGAGAGAAGTACACACAGAGAGAGACGAGACAGAGACAAAGACAGAGAGTGAGAGAGAGAGAAAGAGAAGCAAAATAAATAGAACAGTTTGACAGAATCATCAGGGAGGATGTGTCACCCCTGAGAATTGTCGATCAATCAAATGACTCTACTTCCACTGTGAGTGGAGGTAAGTTTGCAAACAGGGTATATAAAGTCAAATGCAAAGCTGCAAGATATTTACAGATTAGGATGTGAAGAATGGTTGGAATGTGAAACTTTACAGGTACTCAAGTCTTTACAGGTACAAGAAAACTAGAGAACTCCGTGAATATTAGAGAACATACTCTAGAAAGGTGCAACTGCCAGATGGTGGATTATTGTAAACACTGTTAAAGGACACAGCCAAGCCAAAGTTTCAGTAACAGGCAAAACACATGCTGCCATGGAAAATGTCTGAGGCCAGTATCTGAGCAGGTATCCCCTCATCCAAAGACAGGGACATTACAACTAAATCATACCATCACAACAAAATTTGCCCAAATAATGGTAGAATTACTTGTGAATGTCTATCCCTCAAAGATGGATGTGGACATAGAAGTTATAGTCTCCGTTATTGAGAACAATCAAATAAGCATCTCTGATCTGGCATCCAACTCCTGAGGTTGGGAGATACAAAGACCAAACTAGCCATCTACATGGGTGAATCCTTATAGATAAAAGGCATCACATTGATTTATAGGCAGCCATCAGCTCGTCTCACACTCATGAGCCATACTTAAGGGCAGAAATTTGTTCCTGCAGATCTGGTTGGAGATCTTTAGTCTAGGTATGAGGAAAACTGTACAAAGTCATTGGAAGATACTTTGGAACTTTCCAAGAAGGTTAAGAAAAATAAAATAAGCCAAGGCTGAGATATCCAACACTACAGCTAGATATTTCGGAGCAAGACCAGTCCCATATTCTCTGCTAAAGTATGTGCAAACTGAACTAAGACACCTCGGAAGTCTAGATATAATAAGGCAATTTGCAGAATGGGCTGCCCCTGTACTCCCTGTTCTTAAGCCCAATAAATCAGTTTGTCTCTGCAGGCACTATAAACTAATGGTCAATCAAATCTCCAAACTCAATAGGCACCCCATGCCCCAAAGATCTGTATGCTAAGTTGGAAGGTGGCAAGATGTTCTTCAAATTGGACATGGGATATGCCTATCTTCAGCTTGAATTTGATTTGGATGAGTCCTCCTGGAAAATCATCCAAAATTAACAGGGTTACATAATAAGGAATATCAGTAATGAAGATTCTGGACAGGAGTTCAGTCTGGTGGCTAGGTTTTCACTCTGACATTACAGACTTGCTGAAGTGATATCAAACTCCAGGAAAATTAAACTCTCCCACCCTCAGCCCCCCCCCAACACCCATTGGGAGTGGCCTGGCAGGCCAGGGTGTATGTGGACCTTGCGGGGGCCTTGATGGGTTCTATGTTTTTAATCATGGTGGACGCCCATTCCCAAGTTGTTGGAGGTGCACCACATGGGTTCCAGGACTACTCAGGTTATGATCGTGAAATAGCGGTATAGCTTCAGGAATACTGGAATTCCTGGCTTCTGATAACAGCGTGGCTTTCCCCTAGCAGTGACTTCAAGAACTTTGCGCTTTCTAATGGGATCTGACACGTTCAGACTGCACCATTTCACTGATCATGACATACACCCTCAGAACAGATGCTTCAAATCTTCAAAAGTGCTAGAAGGAACCGTCATGGGGACGAAACCCCTTCACAGTTTTTGTTCATTTACAGGACCTCACCGCATATAACAATTGTCATTCCAGCAGAGCTGTCAACAAGATGACAACTTCATACCAGATTGAGCCTGCTCTTCCCAAACCTGGTGGGGAGGGTGGACTCGTAGGATTGTAGAATCCCAACAGTGCAAAGGAGGCCATTCGATCTTTCGAGCCTGCATCGACAACAATCCCACTTAGGCAACCTTACATATTTACCCTGCTAATCCCCCAAAGGGGCAATTTAGCTAATCCACATATCCCATGCATCTTTGGACTGTGGGAAGAAACTGGAGCGCCCAGAGGAAACCCACGCAGACATGGGAGAACATACAAACTCTACACAGAGAGTGATCCGAGGCCAGAATCGAACTGGGGTCCCCAGCGCTGTGAGACAGCTAACCACTGTGCCACTGTGCCATCCCAACAAGAAAACTGACAAAAGAGCTTTCTCAATGTGTAATCTGATGGATCCCTGAGATCTTATGGAGGTCACAGGACCAGTAAAGTCAAAGTCCAGAGTAAAATCTTGAAGAAGCGCTTGGACCATCTCAGAGCCAGGGAATCCCTGTCTGAGTAGACCTACCATTGGCTATAGAGGTCGCCACTGCCAGCCAGTGCCAGTCTTCAGCTTGAAGCTGATTCCGTATTGGTCCTTCCCCTTCTGGGATATGAAGGTACAGACACGGAGATAGAAGCTGAAGAAGTGGTCAACATGGCTGAAAGAGAACCTGAGGAGCTTCAATATCCCTGTAATATTCCCTCTAGAAGCAAAAGTCCCCTGTCCAGTTCACACCCATTGACCCAGTCCCGCCTTCGATGTACATCAACCAATCGCTAAACGACGCAAAGGACTTCCTTGCAATGGGGGTGCTGGGGACCTAAAGGGAGTACTGATGTAATGATGGATTATTGGGGGATTACCAATAATGGGCTTCATGGAGTATGAGCTCCCTGATTGAGTAAGTGGATACTCTTCCAATAGGAACATTCAGTGCTTCTTACGTCCTTTAACCTGTGATTTCACCAGGACTGTGGTTATAGGTCCCCAGACATTGCAAAACCTCACTGCAAGCCATGGGAGTGGTCTTTTTCTTGCTATAAAGGATGTTGGTGATGGGTAAGGGATGTTAGGCTATATTACTACAGACTATAGCTGTTCAAGAAGCTCACTACCACCTTCTCAAGGGGCAATTACAAACTGGTAATAAATGCTGGCTTAGCCATCAGTGGCCCCCATCCCATGCATGAATGAATTAACGCAGTAATAGATAAGGTGGATGCGCTGGTCCCAGCGGTGCACATTAGGATCATTTAAGCATAAGAATAATGCATTCAAATTAAGAGCTTACAGGATCAATTTTCTATCCCTGAACGCCTCAGTGCTTTGTACAGCGATAACATTGGTTCGGTGCTGCCTCTTAATTGTACTGTTCAATATGTTCCAGATATTTTCACTTTTAGAGCTTAGAGCTTTGCTGGTGGCTGCATTGACACAGGGGAATGTTTGTCAGTGTGAAGTCTGATTTGTCAATGGTATTTAAAAGGCTCATGTACTTGTAGCTTTGATCCTGATTTACTTCCTCTGGCTGTTTCGAGGCAGAGTATCTTGTGCTGAATTCGAGCTGTCTTCACTTGGCCTTTGCAGATGGAGTTTTAGCTGCATCCGCACTGCTGTTGCTTTTTGCATCGTAAATTGTCTGCCTTCAATCAGGAATGGTGAGGCAAAGCTGCCTTATAGAGTCAGAGCTGAGAATCCAGTATAGACACCTTTTCCAGCTTGTGTACATGGGATTCCTTTAGGCTTTGCCTGTTAGCTTAAGAATGCTGCTTTAGAATGTTATTTGTAAAAACCGATCTTATTTATTTACAGGTCAATGTACAGTTCAGTACTTTACACAAGGCTGTGTACATTTGCTTCCCACCAGATCTCGGTTACTCAATCATGTCATATTGTATCTTAATTGCATCAATGTCATATGTTCTTGATGTTAACCCCTCTCTCTAACTCCTGGATAGATAAAATCCCTTCAATGCAGAAAGAGGCCATTCGATCTATTGAACCTGCACTGACAACAATCCCATCCATGCCCTATTCCTTTAACCCATGTATTTACCTTGCTAATCCCCCTGGAACCAAGGGACAACTTAGCATGGCCAATCAGCCTAACTCGCACATCTGTGGGCTGTGGGAGGAAACCGGAGCACCTGGAGGAAACCCATGTAGATATGGGGAGAAGGTGCAAACTCCGCACAAACAGCCTCTCATGGTTGGAATTGAACCCAGATCCCTAGCACTATAAGACACTGTGCCACCACTCTGTCCATAATCTTTATTCCAACTATTTACACCCTCCTCCACCACCCCGCAAAGTCTTGGATTTCACAGAGTTTGACATGCCTTGACCCAATGACCCTAATCTAGTCCTGATTTCATTTGGAAATTGAGAATGAACTCCTCTCTCTAGTTGTTCAATAAGAATGTCTTCCCCCTGGCTGGTTGAAGATTTCTTACTTGTTTTTTGGTCCCTTGTGTCCTTCTGGATAGAAGTATTATGTCCAAGATTCCATGGGTCTTCTCCTGTTGATATCAAGGCTCAGACAGTTCCCTGCTCCGTCTCAATGCTACAGAGTCTGGGTTGTGGGGCTCTTTCCATTGCAATGCTGTCTCTCTGACAGTGTCATCTCGTCACAAACTGTATGAATTTCAACTCTTGTGCTCTGTGCCTGAATTTGAAATGAAGAACATTGTTGCTTCTCACATGCCTTAACTTGCCCAGGGTCTCTGAGGTAACGTTAGGTGATGGTGGTACTTGTTCTTGAGCTGGATATTGTGTTCTCAGCTGCCTTCCTATGAATAGTAACGATAGTGAGATCATGTTTTTTACTGGCGAGGTTCTGTAGTTAAGAGGGGCTCAGTGAATGCACTTTTTTTTAAATCATTTCCTTGATTGTTCAAACTCCTCTTTCTGCTTCTCTATCCGACTGAGGGATACCTAGGTGAACTCGTCCCATTCATGGAGCTGTGCAAAGTGGTGAAGCAGCTCACCAGCAAACTGAGCTTCATTTTCTGACAACACAATGACCGAGATAGCACAATAAACGAAGATTCTTTATCGTGATTCAGGCAGTGGAGTGGTTAGCACTAATGCCTCACAGCTCCAGGGTCCTGGGTTCAATTCTGACCGCGGGTCACTGTCTGCGGGGGGCAAAGAACAAAGGAAATTACAGCGTAGGAACAGGTTCTACAGCCCTCCAACCTGGCACCGAAGATGCTGCCCGACTTAACTAAAATCCCCTATCCTTCCAAGGACCATATCCCTCTATCCCCATCCTATTCATGTGTTTGTCCAGACGCCTCTTAAAACTCACTATTGTATCTGCTCCACCACCTCCCCCAGCAGCGAGTTCCAGGTACCCACCACCCTCCATGTAAAAAAAAGCTTGCCTCGTACATCTCCTTTAAACTTTGTCCCTCGCACCTTAAACTATGACCCTAGTGATTGACTCTTCCACTCTCGGAAATAGCTTCTGACTATCCACTCTGTCCATGCCCCTCATAATCTTGTAGACTTCTATCAAGTTGCTCCTCAAACTCTGTCATTCCAGTGAGAACAAACAAAATTTCTTCAATCTTTCCTCATAACTAATGCCCTCCATGCTGGGCAACATCGCGGTAAATCTTTTCTGCACCCTCTCCAAAGCCTCCACATCCTTTAGAATTGAACACTATATTCTAAGTGCGGCCTAACTAAGGTTCTATAAGGCTGTAATATGACATGTCAATTTTTAAACTCAATGCCCTGGCAGATGAAAGCAAGCATGCCGTATGCCTTCTTTACTACCTTCTCCACCAACATTGCCACTTTCAGTGACCTGTGTATCTGTACACCCAGATCCCTCTGCCCATCAATACTCTTAACAGTTCTACTATTTCCTGTATATTTTCTATCTTTATTAGATCCTCTAAAATGCATTACCTCACATTTGTCTCAATTAAACTCCACTTAAAAAACTCCATTTAAAAACTGTACAAAACTCTAGTGCGGCCGCACTTGGAGTATTGTGTGCAGTTCTGGTCCCCACATTATAAGAAAGATGTGGAGGCATTGGAGAGGGTACAGAGGAGGTTTACCAGGATGTTGCCTGGTATGGAGGGCAGGTCTTATGAAGAGAGGCTGAGGGATTTGAGGTTGTTTTCGTTAGAAAGGAGGCGGCTAAGAGGGGACCTAATCGAAACATATAAGATGATTAGAGGTTTAGATAGGGTGGACAGTGATAGCCTTTTTCCTAGGATGGAGAAAGCTAGCACGAGGGGACACAGCTTTAAATTAAGGGGTGATAGTTATAGGACGGATATCAGAGGTAGGTTCTTTACCCAAAGGGTGGTTCGGGAGTGGAATGCCCTGCCTGCAGCAGTTGTAGATGCGCCAAGTTTGGTGGCGTTTAAGAGGTTAGTTGATAAGTATATGGAAGAGAAGGGAATGGTTTAGTTTGGAGGGGCATTGCTTTTTATATTGGTCGGCGCAACATCGAAGGCCGAAGGGCCTGTTCTGTGCTGTAGTGTTCTATGTTCTATTTGCCATCTCTCCATCCAAGCCTCCAACTGATCTATATCCTGCTGTACCTTCTAATGGTCCTCATCGCTATCCGTAAATCCACCAACCTTTGTGTCATCTGCAAACTTACTAATCATTTATATATATTACGAGCAGCAAAGGTTCCAGCACTGTTCCCTGAGGAATGCAACTTGGCACGGTCCTCCATTTAGAAAAACACCCTTCCACTGCTACCCTCTGTCTTCTTTGACCGAGCCAGTTTTGTACCCACCTTGCCAGCTCACCTCTGATCCCATGGGACTTCACCTTCTGCACCAGTCTGCCATGAGGGACCTTGTGAAAGGCCTTACTGAAGTCCATGAGACAACATCCACTGCCCTACCCTCATCAATCATCTTCGTCACTTCCTCGAAAAACTCGATCGAGTTAGTGAGATACAACCTCCCCTTCACAAAACCATGTTGCCTCTCACTAATGCGTTCATTTATTTACGAGTGGGAGTAAATCCTGTCTCGAAGAATTCCCTCCAATAATTTCCCTACCACTGACATAAGGCTCACCAGCCTGTAATTACTGGATTATTCTTGGTACCTTTCTTAAACAAAGGAACAACACTGACTACTTTCCAATCCTCTGGAACCTCCCCTGAAGCTAGTGAGGATAGAAATGTTTCTCTCAAGGCCCCAGAAATTTCCATTCTTGCTTCTCTCAGTACTTTATATGACCCTGAGGACTTGTCTACCTTAATGTTTCTCAAGAACCTGAATATCTCCTCCTTTTTGATCTCAACATGACTGAAACTATCTATACACCCTTTCCCAGATTCATCATCCACCAAATCCTTCTCTATGGTGAACACTGGCATAAATTACTCATTTAATATCTCATCTATTTCCTCTGGCTTCATGCACAGTTTCCCTCCTCTGTGCTTGAGTGGACCAACCCTCTCCCTAGCTACCCTTTTGCTCTTAATATATGTATAAAAAGCCTTGGGATTTTCCTTAATTCTACAGGCCAATGATTTTTCATGACTCCTTTTCACCCTCCTTAATCCTTGCTTAAGTCTGTGTGTTTTCCCCATGTCTACTTGGGTTTCCTCCAGTGTTCAATGACATAACCATCAGTGATTCACCCCACTATAACATCCTGGGGAGTTACCATTGCTCAGAAACTGAACTGGATTAGCCATATAAATAAATACTGTGGCAACAAAAGCAAGTCATAGGCTAAAAAACCTGCAATGTTTAACTCACCTCCTGATTCCCCAAAGCCTGTCCACCACCTACAAGGCAGTGTGATGGAATTCTCTCCATTTGCCTGGATGAATGCAGCTCCAACAATACTCAAATGGCTTGACTCCATCCAGGATAAAGCTATCTGCTCGATTGGCATCACATCCACAAACATTCAATTCCTCCGCTACCAACACACAGCATTACTATCTACACAATGCCCTGCAGGAACTCAGCAAGGCTCCTTCAATAACACCTTCCAAATCCATGACTGCTACGATCTAGAATGGGGGAGATGATGGTCAAGTGATATTATTGCTAGGCTATTAATCCAGAAACTCATGTTCTGGAGATCTGAGTTCGAATCCCACCATGATGGAGAGTGGAATTTTAACTCAGTAAAAAATTTGGAATTAAGAATTTACTGCTGACCATTGTTGACGGTCAAAAAGCTCATCTGGTTTACTAATGTGCTTCAGCGAAGGAAATCTACCATCCTTACCCAGCCTGGCCTACGTGTGACTCTAGAGCCACAGTAATGTGGTTGATTCTCAACTGCCTTTGGGCAAATAAGGATGGGCAATAAATGCTGGCCAGCCAGAGACATCCATGTCCCATGAATGAATACCATCTAGAAGGACAAAAGCAGCAGGTACTTGAGAACACCGACATTTAGAATTCCCCTCACTCATCATGCTGAGTAGGAACTATATTACCATTGTCACTGGGTTACAAAAACATATAAGACCTGGAGTGGCTATCCCATCCCATAAATAGGGTGGGGTAATTGAAGGGCATTGAGGTAATACTGGCCTCATGGAGCCTCAGGGTTTACCAGACCAATCTCCAATGCCCTCTCCTGTGGAATCTCCCAAGCTAACTGCCCCGCTTCCACTGAGTAAAGGCAGTTCCTTGTGCTGCTCCCTCACATTAGGCCACAGGCCCATACAGTGAGTGACTTGAAGCCCAGAGTGTGACTTAAAGACTCTATCTCCTGCTTTACGAGGTTATATAATCCCTTGCTCTGCCTCCTGCGGTGCGGCCCAGATGTTTTGTAGCACCACTGGAACATTTTCTCATGCTGTAGGGATGAGGCATCCCTCCTTGAACAATGAGATGTTTGGAAACATTTGGATCTCAATTCAATAATACTATTAGCTGATTTCAGCTTGTCTTATAACAGATAGATTGCGTTATTGATGAAGTGAAGTAAATGGGATGGATCTCCATGAGGAATCACATTTCAGTTTGGGAGGCCTGGCTAGACATAATTCAATGATTCACGATGGAACTGATTTCATTCAGAAATGATGATGTTAGCTGTTAAAACATCCACAAGCCTTAATGAGTTGGGATCCAAACATTTCTTATCTCAACAATTATTTGTAATTTTCACAGAAGTAAAACCTGTCTACTGATCTCCGTGTTCTCCAACATTTTCAGGATTGCCATTTGAGAACGTGGATGCTATAATTAAGGAAGTCTACTTCTACTTTCTAGAAACTACTTCTAGAAACAATGGTTTCTAGAAAGAGAACCAGCAATCTAGCCCTTAACAAAGTCACTGAGTCAATCCAGAAAACAGTTAGCAGTTCATAAATTGAATGTATCATACAGCTTTTGTTCTTTATAATTGAGATTTGGCAGACAACGGTCAGAATTCTCCGATCTTGTATGCCCGTTGTGACTGCCAACGAGAATGGAGAATTTGACGCTCAGCCAAAACTTCATTCACTGCAGCGAGACTGAAGAATCCCAGGCATGGGTGAGGTCAGAGAATTCTGGCTACATTTTTTTTGATTAATATCTGAATGTTCCCTGAAAATATTAGGAAAAGAAATTTAAGCGGAAAATGTTCCTGTTTTAGGAAAGGATATGTAGAAGTTCTAATTTTAATTAATTCATGGGGCACGGCCATCGCTGGTTGGCCAGCGTTTGTTGTCCATCTCTCGTTGCTAGAGAGCAGTTGAGAGTCAATTACGTTGCTGTGGCTCTGGAGTCATATGCAGGCCAGAGCAGGTAAAAATGGCAGATTCCCTAAAGGACATTAGGGAACCAGATAGGATTTTCCGACAATCAGCAATGGTTTCATGGTCGTCAGTAAATTCTTGATTTCAGATTTCTTTTTAAAATTGAAACCAAATTCCACCACCTGTTGCGGTGGGATTCGAACCCAGGTCCCAGAACATTAGTTGAGTTTCTGGATTAAAAGTCTAACGGTGATACCATTAGTCCATCACCTCCCCTGCATTTAAGCAATAGACAAAGCTCACAATCAATCTGTAGCGATATTTATTTATAAATCCTTCACTTGTTTGAAGAAAGTTTTGAAAGGATTGATGGAAATCTGATATGTAATTAATTGATGCCGGGTCCCCCACTGTGACGGTTCCACTGTCCCCTGGTCTGAGTGACTTTCTCCCATTGCCTAAGGAGCATCTGTCATTACGTATAACATCAGCCCAGACAGAGGGCCTAAGGGTCACAACCTGATTGTGATCAGTGTCCTGAAAAGTTCAGCTTCTGTTAAATAGTGATATTTTTATTTGTGTTCATGTTTTGTGGTAAAATTATCTGCCAACATATTTAATAATAGCATTGTGAGCAGCACGGTGGCACACAGTAGTTAGCAATGCTGCCTCACAGCACCAGGGACCCGGGTTCAATTCCTAGCTTGTGTCACTGTCAGTGCATGTTCTCCCCATGTCTGCGTGGGTTTCCTCCAGTCTCCTCTCACAGTCTGAAAGACGTGCTGGTTTGCTGCATTGGCTAAATTCTCCTTCAGTGTAGCCAAACAGGCACCAGAGTGTGAAGACTAGGGGATTTTCACAGTAACTTCATTGCAGTGTGAATGTAAGCCTACTTGTAACACTAATAAATATGGTGAAACTTTCCAAGGCCATTCTTGAGCGTGTTACCAGATGTGGAGAAGATCTGAGGTCTTGCAGTGGTGTAGGACTGACGAGGTTACAGATGTGTGGAGAGGGAGCTTCAAAACTAAGATGAGAATTTTGAAACGGAGAACTGAAAAGCAGTGAATGTTATCTCAGGGATCCAAGGCTAATCGGGTCGTACTCCAGGTTAGAATATAGCCAGCAGAGGTTTGGTTGTATGCACATTATACATTTGTGCTGAATCATGTATAGGGGCAGGATTTTCCAGCTGTGCTCACCCTGACACCGTAAAATCCCGCCGGAGGTCAACGGACCTTTCCATAGTCCATTACGAGGTAGGCGGAAAGGGAAAATTTGCCCTATGTGCGTGTGAAGTAGAAATGAGATTGAAGGTATTTGCAAATGAAGGTTAGGGAGTTAATATTGACATGTGCATGCTGGAAAATGGGGTTAGGATAGATGGGTGCTTGATGGCTAGTGCAGACATGATGGGCTGAAGGGTCTCCTTCTGTGCTGCAAAATTCTATGATTCTATGACAAATGTAAAAGACAGACAGGAAGAACTGCTGCCAGTTAAAGGAAGGTTCACATTGATGATAACTTTGCTGCCTATTTGATGTTAGATTGACCAGTCTCATTTCTGAATGGGATGTTTTGAAGTTCCCCAAATGATCAGTAATGACCTGGAGATCCTTTTCCCTTGTTTCTTGAGCTCAATAAAGACTTTTACTTGTACAGCATCTTTTTGAGCTCAAAGTGCCTTGCAGCTAATTAAGTAAACACTGTTGTAAATGGAGGAAATGCAGTCGCCAGTATATGCAAAGCAAGCAGCAACAGAATTAACCTGGTTAACCTACAGCTGGTTCAAATGTCGGACAGATTCCAGAAGACCGTGCCTGCTTCCCATTTTCCAGGCACAGTCTTCTGGAATCTGCCCAACATTTAAGTCTGAACCAGCTGTAGATAATCTGTAATCTGCCCAAAAGTGCCCTGGGACCTTTTACACCCCCCTGAGAGGTCAGGCAACCTCTCTTAAAGAACGTAAGAAATAGGAGCAGGAGTAGGTCATCTAGCCCTTCGAGCCTGCTCCGCCATTCAATAAGATCGTGGCTGATCTGAAGCGGATCAGTTCCACTTTCCCGTTTTCTCCCCATAACCCTTAATTCCCTTGTCTATCAGAAATCTATCGACCCGTGACTTAAATACCTTCAAAGAGGTAGCCTCCACCACTTCAATGGGCAGAGATTCACCACTCCTTGAGTGAAGAAGTTCCTCCTCAACTCCATTCTAAACTTCCCTGCCTTATTTTGAGGCTGTGCCCTCTAGTTCTGGTTTTCTTTCTAAGCAGAAAGAATCTCTGTATCTCAATCCTATCTAGCCCCTTCATTATCTTGTAGGTCTCTAATTAAAATTCCATCTGAAAGATGGCACTCCAACGGTACAGCACTCACTCTTGTGCCAACCTTGATTACATGCTCAATTCTCTGGAGTGAAACTTTAACTCACAATTACAGACTCCAAGGTTTGCTACCAACTAAACCCAGGTTGACAACATTTTGGAGGGGGAACCACTGTGATACTTTCAATTAATTGCCACCATCCATTCTGAACTCAATTCAGAACGCCTGTGTGTGAGCATTGTTACATTTGGCACTGTAGTTTCTATCTAGTGACAAAAGTTAGACTTGTGAGTGTGTTGGTAAGTTCTCCAGTTTTGTTCAAGGGTCAATGATGAGCAGATTAAGAGCCAGTCAGCACAGAGATGCAAAGCAGTAAGCGTGTTCTATGCTGGCTGTAGGACACAGGAGAAGACCCAGAAACTGTTTCTACATTGTGGAAAAGGCTATGATTAGAATATATCCCCAGAGCCACTAACAGATCAGAAAGTGAAGTGCAAAGTCTGATCTTTCCAATATGGGGTGGTGATGGCCTCGTGGTAATATTGCTAATCTATTAATCCAGGAACTCTGCCTAATGTTCTGAGGATCTTGGTTCATATTCTGATCTGACAAGTGATGGAATTTGAATTCAATAAAAAATATCTGAAATTAAGAACTTAATGATGGCCATGAAACCATTGTAGATTGTTAGAAAAACCCATCTGGTTCACTAATGCCCTTTAGGGAAGGAAATCTGCCATTCTTATCTGGTCTGGCCTATATGTAACTCCAGAGCCACAACAATGTGGTTGGTCTTCAGCTGCTCTCTGGCAGTGAGAGAATGGGCAATAAATACTGGCCAGACAGCAACATCTGTGTCCCACCTACGTATAAAATGAACAGTTGAGTTTAAGGAACTCATGTAATTGGTCTGGATTTGAAACAAGAATTTTGATTTCTTTTTTTTTGTGGTGCCTCAGGGAGGCATCCAACAGAAGAAATAAAATCAAAGAAAATTGTTTGAACCTGAATTAATCCAACAAAGGGATCTTGCGTTGTGACAGTGGTAAACCTTCACTGGGGTTTTGTGTCTGTAGAGGTTGTTGGGACAAAATCTATACTGAAATCTTCCTGATCTTTTTGTTTAGTGCAATATAGTTCATTTTTATTGTCTAACAAATGTTTTATTTCTTTTGTTAAAAGTTCATCAGCAAAGTTGATATCCTGTGACTACATGCAGCAAATGCTCTCCACAGTTTAATGAAATAAATGCTATGATCTGCCAAGGTAAGTTCTACTCTGAGATCTAACTTGATCAGTGTAAACATCAGTTGGGATTGTAATAAATCCAAGAAGGTATCTTAAATGAAGTTATGTAGTATTATGTATATAGTTGGAGTTAAAATCATTGCCTTTAAGATAATGACAGTAAGAAGTCTTATAACACCAGGTTAAAGTCCAACAGGTTTATTTGGTAGCAAATGCCACTAGCTTTCGGAGCACTGCTCCTTCATCAGGTGAGTGGGAGATCTGTTCACAAGCAGGGCATATAAAGATACAAATTCAATTTACAAAATAATGATTGGAATGCGAGTCTTTACAACTAATCAAGTTTTAAAGGTGCAGACAATGTGGATGGAGAGAGTGTTAAGTACAGGTTGAAGGGTTGTGTATTGTCTCCAGATAGGACAGTTCGTGAGATTTTGCAAGCCCAGCCAAGTCGTGGGGGTTACAGATAGTGTGACATGAACCCAAGATCCCCATTGAGGCCGTCCTCATGTGCAGAACTTGACTATTAGTTTCTGCTCAGTAACTCTGCGCTGTTGTGTGTCATGAAGGCCACCTTACCTGAAGGTCAAGGACCAAAAGCCCGTGTCCACTGAAGTTTTCCACAACAGGAAGAGAACAGTCTTGTCTGGTGATTGTCGAGCGGCGTTAGAACATAGAACATAGAACATTACAGCACAGAACAGGCCCTTCGGCCTTCGATGTTGCGCCGACCAATATAAAAAGCAATGCCCCTCCAAACTAAACCATTCCCTTCTCTTCCATATACTTATCAACTAACCTCTTAAACGCCACCAAACTTGGCGCATCTACAACTGCTGCAGGCAGGGCATTCCACTCCCGAACCACCCTTTGGGTAAAGAACCTACCTCTGATATCCGTCCTATAACTATCACCCCTTAATTTAAAGCTGTGTCCCCTCGTGCTAGCTTTCTCCATCCTAGGAAAAAGGCTATCACTGTCCACCCTATCTAAACCTCTAATCATCTTATATGTTTCGATAAGGTCTCCTCTTAGCCGCCTCCTTTCTAACGAAAACAACCTCAAATCCCTCAGCCTCTCTTCATAAGACCTGCCCTCCATACCAGGCAACATCCTGGTAAACCTCCTCTGTACCCTCTCCAATGCCTCCACATCTTTCTTATAATGTGGGGACCAGAACTGCACACAATACTCCAAGTGCGGCCGCACTAGAGTTTTGTACAGTTGCAACATGACGTTGCGGCTCCGAAATTCAATCCCCCTACCAATAAAAGCTAAGACTCCATATGCCTTCTTAACAACCTTATCGACTTGACTGCCTACTTTCAGGGATCTATGCACATATACACCAAGATCCCTCTGTTCATCAACACTATTAAGAATCCTACCATTAGCCCTATACTCTACACATTTATTATTCCTGCCAAAGTGCATTACCTCACACTTTTCCACATTAAACTCCATTTGCCACCTCTCGGCCCAGCTCTGCAACTTGTCCAAGTCTCTCTGCAAACTATAACACCCCTCTTCACTATCTACCACTCCACCGACTTTAGTGTCATCTGCAAATTTACTAATCCATCCTTCAATACCCTCATCCAGATCATTTATAAAAATTACAAACAGCAGGGGCCCCAAAACAGACCCCTGAGGCACACCACTTGTCACCGAACTCCACGATGAATATCTCCCATCAACCACCACCCTCTGTCTTCTATCTGCTAGCCAATTCCTAATCCAATTAGCTAAATCACCCTCTATCCCATACATCTGCATTTTCTGCAGAAGTCTTCCATGGGCCACCTTATCAAACGCCTTACTAAAGTCCATATATACCACATCAACCGCCTTACCCCCATCCACCTCTTTGGTCACTTTTTCAAAAAACTCAATAAGGTTAGTAAGGCACGACCTACCCTTCACAAAACCATGCTGACTATCCCCAATCAATTCATTTCTCTCTAAATAACTATAAATCCTATCCCTAATAATTCTCTCCAATACTTTGCCCACAATTTCATTCATCTGTTGTCATAGCGCCGGCATGGTCTCCCCAATATATCATGCCTCAGGATCTCCACTATAAGACAATGAGTCAGGTGAAGAATGACTTAGTTGGAGCTTACTCGCTCAGTCTTGTACTGACTATTCTATTGCCGTGATGTTGAATAAACTGTTCCTGTTTGTTTTATACTTGCTTACCTCATGGTCTCTTACTAGTTCAATATTAGACCTAATACTTAAATTGTACAATGGGAAGGCAATAGTGGTATTGTCACAGACTATTAATCCAGAAACTCAGCTAATGTTCAGCTGAAAGCAGATAGTGGAATTTGAATTCAATGAAAAAAACCTAGAATTAAGAATCATTAAGAATGATGACCATGAAACCATTGCTGATTGTTGGAAAAACCCATCGGATTCGCTAATGTTCTTTAGGGAAGGAAATCTGCTGTCTTTACTTGGCCTGGCCTACATGTGACTCCAGAGCCACAGCAATATACTTGACTCTAAACTGCTTCCAGGGATGGGCAATAAATGCTGGCATCCAGCAACACCCGTGTCCCGTAGATGAATTAAAATGAAAACACCCTTTCTAACAGCCAACTGTGTCTCTGATTTGTTGAACTCCTAAACCCTAGTGAAGATGAAAGATGCATTCATATGGGCTCCCTCATGTCCTCAGGTTGCCCCAAGTGACTTACAGCCACTGAATTACTTGTAAAGACTAGTTGGCAAACATAACTTACAATTTGAACAAAGCAAGTTCCCACAGCTTAGAGAAATGGGTATTTAATCTACTTTAGGCAACATTAGTTAAAGGAGGAAAGTCACTCATAAATGTCTTTAAATAACACCATGGAATATCCTGAAAAGGCAGTTAGGGATCTCAGCCTAATTCTTGACCATGTAGCACTGTCTCAAGACATCACTTAAAACCCAATTTACCTGAGATCAGAGGATCCTGCCATCTTGCCACTCAATGAGGCATGAAATGTTGTTGCAGTTAAATAACAATAATTTTGATCAATGCATTGTAGAAATCGGGGTTATGAAGATGATGAGGTTATATTTTTCTATAGATCTGTGGTTGAAATTCCCCATTAAATTAAGATTTTGCGCAGATTTACAATATGTCAAAATAAAATTCAGCTTGCTGTGAGAATCCAGTTTGGCTAGGATGTAAGTGTCGGAGCTATTCATTCTAGAACTAGATGTTTCTTCCCAGAGGTGCCTGTGTAAAGTTACCTGTCATTCTGTTGCTTTACGGGAAGGTACAGACCATTCTCCGAGGGAATTTTGCTTTATTTGAGGTGGGCAAGATCGTGGGGTCCTGGGTAGAGTGGATGGGACTCTAGCAGAGAGATTAGTGTCCGGGGGTGGGGTGGGGGGGGGTGGGGGGGGGGGGGTGTAGGTTGAAAGTGGCTGGGAGAATGATTAGAGGAGAAATAGGGAAAAGCATTTTCACCCAGAGGTTCGTGAGGTTCTGAAGGTCACTGCCAGAAAGGGCAATGGAAGCAGAAACTCTCAATTAAAAAGATGGCAAAATATTCATCTGGAATCCTGTAATCTCTAGGTCTACTGACCAGCTGCTGGAAAATGGTGTTGGATGTCTTGTCTTTTGGCTGGCACGACACGAGGGGCAGAATGGCCTCCTGCTTTTCCTAAATTTTCAAAGTGTCTGAAAAGGGGGAAGGTGCAGGGATGAGTGTGGGAGTGGCTGGGTATGCATTGCTCTTTCAAAGAGCTAGTACAGATACAGTGGGATGAAAGGCTGGAACGATTCTATGATTCTGTGACTCAAGAACAGCGTCGAGGGCTGGTAAAAGCAAAACACTGTGGATGTTGGAATCTAAAGTCTCAGCAAGTCTGACAGCATTTGGGAAGAGAAAATAGAGCCAACATTTCGAGTCTGGGTGAGCTTTGGTCGGAATTATATTAAGTTGATCTTTCTCTACATTTTAGCTATGAATGTAACACTATATTCTGCACCCTCTCCTTTCCTTCTCCCCTATGCACTCTTGCAAGAAACAATATTTTTCTCTGTATCCTAATAATTAACCAATCGATTCTATTCTATGAATGCTCAGATAAATGATGGGATAGTCACGGACTGGTCAAAAACTGGCAATACTCAACCTTTCTAAATAACCGTGCTAATGTTATGTTGTTACTGGAGAAGACCAGGCTCTCACTGTAAACATGGAAAGGACTTTAAACTCTACCAACCTTCCCAACTTTGTGCATTATTTAGGAGAATGCATATAAAAGTGAGTGTGACATGCATGCAAACACACTTCCAGCAGCAGCTTCTGGATGGTGTTTACGAGACACAAAAACCCTGGCCTGTTTTTTTCACTCCCAATTCCAGGGATTGGCAGGCTAATTGTTGCGACATGCCTGGGGCCCGAAGCGAGAATTTAACACTGATTAGAAATCTTGTCTGGTCTGTGTAGCTCGCTGTCTGTCAGACACCAGAGTGGCAAGCCGATAATGTCACAAAATCACCCTTCCCACTACAACGCTGCTCTTTAAAAATTAAAGATGTGCGGAGGAAAGGGTTATTTTGATTGCCAACCCTTCAAGATTGGCCTGGAATCTCCGGGATTTGAAGATCCCAGGACACTGCGGTGTGAAACCCTAATCATCGGGCAATAAAAAAGATGTTTTTATGCCACATTTTTGCAACATTTCTCTTTTCCAGATGTAAAAATATTCAAAATGGGGAGACAAGGCTGTTTGGCTGACAATCAAACATCATCCAATTGGGTAATGAGTCTTTGTGCTTTCCGATTGGTGTAGAAAGATGTAGGAAGATCCACAAAGATGGATGTGTTGGCTGAATGGAGGGTAGGGGCAAGTCATGCGATGAAACCTCGGGGGATATGTTTAATCACAGTTGGCGAATCTAGTTGTTATAATTACCTGGCATGAAAGCATTTTCCTCAAGGCCTCGAGAATTAAACAAATTTTAAACAATGCATACAAATCATGTTCCCAGCTGGTCACTGATGTAGTCAGCACTTCGCTCCTACCCTGGTTCTGATGGTTAATATTGCACACTCTTCCCGCACTCCCATTCAATTAATGATCCGCGGGCTCTCAGTTAACAGAAGCTGAATCATCCATGAAGCTTTTATTACTGCATCTGTTTACATTACTGAGAGCAGCGACTCAGGGCTCACATTAACAGAGCAGTGAACAAACATTGTCCTCCGTTCCGTGGATTTAAATGCCTGCTGTTCACAGCTGGTAAATCCATCTCTGTTTCGGACGCCTGTTATTTTAGTGAAAGCAAAACCAAGGGGATTCCTGAAAACTGAGTACGCTGTTCCAGTACCTGATCTTTAGTCAGTTTTCTCCCCTCCAACACTGATCTCATGCTGGGGTATAGCTCAATAGTGGCAGGAGGTGGGGGGGGTGGAATTGAGTAGGCCTCTGGGACGGTACCTCACCAAAATTCTATTCTTATTTGCCTATAATGTGCAGGACTATCCATCCTTTTGTTCCCCTCATAATTTTGTATCTCTATCGGGTCTTCTTCCAGTTTCAATTTTTCCAGTGAAAACAACTCTAATTCATCCAACTCATAGCCAATATCCTCGAGACCAGGCAACATCCTAGTGAACCTTCTTTGCACTCTCTCCAAAGCTTCCATGTCCTTCTTGCAATGTCGTGTCCAGAACTCCAAATGTGGCCTCACCAAGCTTTTATATAGTTGCATCATGATATCCAACTCCTGTACTCAGGGCCCCGGTTAAGGAAGGCAATCATGCCACACACTTTCTCAATCACCTTGGTCCCCAGTGTTGCCACTTTTAGGGAACAGTGGAGCTGCACACCACCATCATTAGGAATACGTTTATGTAAAAATGCTAATATTCCTAAGGATTCTTCCATTTACAGTATAATTCACACCTAAATTTGATCCTCCAAAATGTATCACCTAGCATTTGTCCAGATGAAACTCTATCTGCCGTTTCTGTGCTCTTAGCTTTTATTGGTAGGGGGATTGAATTTTGGAGCCGCAACGTCATGTTGCAACTGTACAAAACTCTAGTGCGGCCGCACTTGGAGTATTGTGTGCAGTTCTGGTCCCCACATTATAAGAAAGATGTGGAGGCATTGGAGAGGGTACATAGGAGGTTTACCAGGATGTTGCCTGGTATGGAGGGCAGGTCCTATGAAGAGAGGTTGAAGGATTTGAGGTTGTTTTCGTTAGAAAGGAGGCGGCTAAGAGGGGATCTTATTGAAGCATATAAGATGAGTAGAGGTTTAGATAGGGTGGACAGGGATAGCCTTTTTCCTAGGATGGAGAAAGCTAGCACGAGGGGACACAGCTTTAAATTAAGGGGTGATAGTTATAGGACGGATATCAGAGGTAGGTTCTTTACCCAAATGGTGGTTCGGGAGTGGAATGCCCTGCCTGCAGCAGTTGTAGATGCGCCAAGTTTGGTGGCTTTTAAGAGGTTAGTTGATAAGTATATGGAAGAGAAGGGAATGGTTTAGTTTGGAGGGGCATTGCTTTTTATATTGGTCGGCGCAACATCGAAGGCCGAAGGGCCTGTTCTGTGCTGTAATGTTCTATGCTCTATCTTTCTACTTCCTGTTGTATCCTCTGACATTCCCTAGCACTATCAGCAACTCCACCAAGCTTTGTGCCAACTACAAATATACTAATCAGACCATCCACATTTTCCCTGAGATCATTTATATATATTACTAACAACGGAGGTCCCAGCATGGATTCCTGCAGAACACCATTAGCTACAGATCTCCATTCCGAAAACACTCTTCCACCATTACTCTCTGTCCTCTGTACCCAAGCCAGTTCTGTATCCATCTAGCCAGTCCATCCCGAATCCCATGTGATTTTAGTTTTTGTGCCAGTCTGTGATGTGCAACCTTGTCAAATGCCTTACTAACCTCCATATACACTACATCCACAGCCCTTCACTCATCAACTTTCATCATCATCTCTTCAAAAAACTCAGTCAAGTTGCTGAGAGATGACCTTCCCTTTTATACTTAGACGGACACATGAACAGAATGGGAATGGAGGGGTATCGAAAACTGATTTAAAATAGAGATCATGAGCCTTGGGAGTCCCTGGGAAGTGTGTAAATAGATGATGATATTGATGTATTTGTTTTTATCCTACAGGTGCTTTGGTCCACCTTGTTGTCTAACGAGGGGCATACACGCGATGGGTCGTGAGAGGGCTGCTCTTGGATTTTTTCAAGAGTATCCTAGTGCTTCATGTCGTTAGTGTACGCTTGACCTGGACCATTTGATGGACAACACGACAGCTCAGTGACTATCGCTGTGCTGTGCAGATAATGGATTTGGGCCTGTGTCTGTGGGAGTTTGCGCATTCTCCCCGTGCTTGCGTGGGTTTTCTCTGGGCGCTCCGGTTTCCTCCCACATCCCAAAGGTGTGCTCTTAGGCTAATTGGCAGAACAAATTCTCCCTAAATTGTCTCAAATTTGGTTTTTAATCCATAGATCTATAAACATTGACAGGGATCACAGGTAGAAGTGGGAACATTGGGGCGGTGGCGCAGGCTCGTTGGGCCGAAGGGCCTGTTTCCCATGCTATTTTGGTCTTTGTTCTTTGTTCTTTATAGAAACTATGCTGCCTATTACTAGCTAATACATTTTCTTCCAAATGTACGTATGTCCTGTCCCTCAGTATCTTTTTCAAGATTCCCCTCCACTGACATTTGGCTCACCAGCTTATAATTTGCTGGATTATCCCTGTTTCCTTTCTTAAACAAGGGAACAACTTTGTCTACTCTCCAGATCTGGAATCTCAGCTGTAGTCAAAGATGATGTGAAGATATCTGTTAAGGCCCCAGCTATTTCTCCCCTTTCCTCCCACAGTAACTTGGGATAGATTCCATCTGGTCCTGGGGACTTGCCAACCTTAATGAAGGTAATTAATTAATTTAGGGGAGCAGGTGAAAAAACAGCTGATATAATTATTTACATTTGGAGCAATACTTGGAGGTGAATGAGAAAATTGGGTGCACTTGAATAATAAGTGGTAAAGTACATTTAGTAAGTGAATGAGTTCTACTGGGGTGAGTAGATAGGCTGGAGCTGTCTTGGAAATTGTATGGTTCATACAAGGTGTGATATGGTGAAGTATTTGTACTTATATTTTTTATATTGAAATGTACCAATCTGGCAATGCAGAAATGTGCAGTATATTTCGGGCAATTGGAAATTGCCAGCAAACACTGTCTCTTTCAATCAATCATAAATGTTTTAACAAAGCTGAAGTGTATGACCTACAGCTTCGCTGGCATTGACTATCTCTATCTCAATCCATCTTACAGTGATCATCTCAAGCTTGCGTGGCTGATGCAATTTCTTTCTTTGTCTCAATATTAATTTGAGAAATCTAGTCCATTCCATTACCGCAAAGAATCAATATGTTTACTGTCACTGGCCTTGCTAATTTAGAGAAGTCAAATCTTTTAATGTCTTTGATTTGATTTATTATTGTCACATGGATTGGTATACAGTGAAAAGTATTGCTTCTTGAGCACTGTACAGACAAAAGCATAAACATGTTTAGGTTTAAGAAAAGAGAGAGTGTGGGTTGTAGTGTTACAGCCATTGCTCAAGTGTAGAGAAAGATCAGCTTAATGTGAGGCAGGTCCATTCAAAAGTCAGCAGGGAAGATGCTGTTCTTGAGTCAGTTGTACATGGTCTTAGACTTTTGTATCTTTTCTTGATGGAAAAAGGTAGAGGAGAGAACACTCGGGTTGTGTGGGGTCCTTAATCATGCTGCCTATTTTTCCAAGGCAGCAGGAAGTATAGACAGAGCCATTGGATGGGAGGCTGGTTTGAATGATGGACTGGGCTTCATTCATGACCCTCTGTAGTCAATTGTGGTAATCTTTCTAATCTCCTGATCGCTTGTACCATTTACTAATGGTATTTAGTAAATAGATGCTAAATACCATCATCTCAAAAACAACTGATGCCCTTGTCCCCACTAAAACCATTGCCCTGTCTCACCTTAGCTATTCCCCCCGTATATCCTCAGCTTTAATCCCTTTACGGCCAAGGGGTGTGTATTTGAATATCTCTGGTGGACAGCTTGTTTTAACCACTCATCCTCTCCCTGAACCATATGAAACATAATCAGGTCCTGCCCCCCACCCTGAAAACTGCCCAGTCCTGTAAGATAACCCAGGCTTCTCTTCTCCAGCTTTCCCCTCCAACCTCAGTTCCAGCAATAAGCGTGAAGAACTTATGGTCTTTTTAACAAATGTTATAAAAACCTATCCAACAGTCTCTGCTGCTTGCCACCTTTCCCCTAGCCTGTCAGACCAAGCTTCCCCTAATTTTCCCTTTTTCCCTATAGCTTTGTTATCCCGCATTAAACTTAAATTAGTGGCACAGCGGCACTCACAGCACCAGAGAACCAGGTCCAGTTCCCATTTCGAGTCAGTGTCTATGTGGAGTTTGTGCATTCTCCCCATGTCTGCGTGGGTTTCCTCCGCGTACTCTGGTTTCCTCCCACAGTCCAAAGATGTGCAGGTTAGGTTGATTGACCATTCTAAATTGATCCTAGTCTCAGGGGGATTAGCAGGGTAAGTATGTGGGTTTACGGTGGGATTGTGTTGGTGTAGACTCGATAGGCTGAATGGCTATTCTTCTGCACTGTTGCAATTCTATGATTCTATATCTCTCTCCAGATACTTCATTTAGTATAACAAACCAAAAGACATGAGTTTGATTCAAATTCACTCAAACAAACTTTCATTCATTCAACAGTTGAGGTACCAAACTCAAATGGTTACAACACTTCAAGTCTTCAACCTTTAACTTTAACTCTTTAACTGAAACTTTAACTCTTTGACTGAAGACAGATATAACCCAGTTCAGAATGAAGTGGCCAAACCTGTTCCTGATGTAGATTCATCCTTGTGGTACTTCTCTGAAGATGTCCCTTCAGGACACACTTGCTATGGTTGGTCTCAAATCATTACTGAAGACAAAGGCTGGAACATACTTTTTATCCCCAAATGGTCCCAATCTTCCAGAAAGTTCTCTGGCATTCAGCCAATGATGTAACCGGAATCCGATCACATTGTTTGATTAGGCCAATGGAGTAACTCTATAATACTCAACCTAAACTGCACTTAGACCGCATAGCCTTAACCCATATATGGGCATGGTGGTAAATCTTGGTGCCAAGAAGTCTAATATAATATAGATATAATATAAGTCTAATATAATATAGATAGGGTGGACTCTCAGAGACTATTTTCCCGAGCGGAAATGGTCAATATGAGAGGACACAGATTTAAGGTGCAGGGAAGCAAATACAAAGGAGATGTCAGGGGTAGGTTTTTCACTCAGAGGGTGGTGAGTGAATGGAACCGACTGCCGCCAGAGGTTGTTGAGGCAAACTCACTGGGGTCTTTTAAAAGACTTCTGGATGAGTATATGGAAACGAATAGGATAGGGGGTTATAGATAGGTCTGCGGATTGGTAGATGTGATCGGCGCAACTCATGGGCCGAAGGGCCTGTTTGTGCTGTATTGTTCTATGTTCTATGTTCTATAACCCAAACAACTTCCCATATTTGGTCAACACAGGAAGTGTCAGGTCATAGCCCACAGGCCAGGTCACAACTCACAACAACTTCAAGCCTGCATCTGCGTTTTAGTTATAACTTGACCAAAGTTCCCAGCATGCTTAATTCTCAGAGCTCCTATTGTGCTTAAAGCCAATATTGCTATTCTAGTTATTGTAATCGTTGTTGGCCTCCGACCATAGCCCTGATCTTTCATCTTTCTATAAATTTATCCCACTTCCTCCTCCCTTGATCCTACTCCAACAAATCATTGGCCTTCCAATGCTTCCTGGGTCATATGTGAGCTGGTACTATTAATGATTCTCTCTCCTCAAGTTCCTTCAAATCTTCCATCACCAACTTGCTATAGCATCAAAAAATATCTCTCTTGTGAACTTAACATGTCTTTCCTTTCCAAATTCCAGGAACATGTTTGCCTCCAAAATCCAAGACCATTTTTTCCTCAATTATATGTTTGAATCCCTCCAATTTCTGTCACGGTGCAAAAATGACTCTCATCAAATAACTTCCTTTGTGACAGTGACTATGAAACAGGCTGAGGAGAAGAGGATGCTGTTTGTAAAGGATGCGTGATTAATGTAAAAGTTTCCATGATTGAGTTCTTCCATGTGATGTTAATGAGTCTTCAGGGGGAGACAGTGCAGGCTAACATCTCCCTCGTTCAGCCTCAAGTACTGACACACTTTGCCTTCTCTGAGCATCAGTAAGTGCGATGCAGTCTCAGTGAGTGAGCTTGGTATAAATAGGCAAACATCAGTAACACTCAGTTTCAGACTGGTTGCATCCCTACCCTGCACACCCAAAGAATTGTAGATTTGCAGAGTTGTTATGGCGCAGAAGGAGCCCATTTGGTCCATCGTGGCTGTACAAGCTCTCTAAATGAGCATTGTGACTCAGTGCCATTCCCCTACCCCTTTCCCGTGCACATTGTTTCTATTCAAACAACCATCTAATACCCTCTTGAATGCCTCCATTGAAGCTGCCTCTACCTCTTATTCAGGTAGTGCATTCCAGACCTGAATCACTTGCTGTGTGAAAAAAACTTTTTCTCACATCACAGTTGCCTCTTTTGCCAATAATTTTAAATCTGTTCCCTCTCATTCTTGATCCTTTTCTGAGCAGGAACGGTTTCTCCTGATCTACTCTCTCCATTCCCCTCATGATTTTGAACATCTCTTTTCTCTCTTCAAGGACAACAGTCCTGACCTCTCCCATCTATCTTCATATTTGAAGTTTCTTATCTCTGGAACTACTCTTGTAACCTCTTTTGCATTCTCTCCAATGCTTTCCTAAGGTGTTGTAGCCAAAACTGTATATAATATTCCAGTTGAGGGCTACCCATTGTGTTGTATAAGTTCAGCAAAAACTCTATGCCATTGTACTCTATGTCCCTATTAATAATGGGTAAGCTACTTTATGTTTCATCAATCCTCTCTCTATCTTCAATGATCTCTGCACACCCAGATCCCTCTGCTCTTGCAAGAATTTTATCCCTTATTGTATGTTGTCTCTCCACTCTTCCTACCAAAATGCATCACCTCACACTTCACCACACTGAATTCCTACATTCGATCCATAGAGTCTGCGCCAACCTCTGAAAGAACACCTTACCCAGGCCCAGCCCCTACTCTACCCTGTAACCCTACACATTTACCCGTGGTTAATCCACCTAACTGACTTCACCTGCCACCTTTCTACCCACTCCATTGACTTGTCTGTGTCTGAACTAAACAATGAACGCAGTGTCCGGTTTAACTTCAGACACACGTCACAGGACGTTTGGATCCCAATTGGCACTGCCCCAGACAGGAAAATAATAGGGGCTGTTCCATCCAAAGTGCAGTTAGTGAGGTCCAGTGAAGGGCAACTTTATTCGAACTGACACATGGGATTGCGTGAAATGCTGGATAGAAACTCTTCCTGATGTATAGCTTCCATGGGCAAGTGTATAACCAGTTTCCCATCCCATTCCATCACCTACCCACACCCACAGGTTCGATTAAAATTGGCTCTCAGAAAGCTTTGGAAGAAAGCAATTCTCCCCTCAGACTCCTGCTCCCTGTCAATGCTGCTGGAACTTACGGATGGGCCTTCCCAGAAACATTGCAAATGTTTCCGGAAAAGAGAAAGGAATTAAAAATTTCCACCTGTCACAACCTCGGGATATCTAAAAAACACTTCACAGCCAAAGAAATGTTTTTGGAGTGTAGCCGCTGTTCCAATATAGACAAATAGAACAAATAGTAAAGCCCCTGAACAGCAGTTAGATGGATCTGGTCTTCTCTCTGCTGTATTCGCTATTCCAAGAGCCTTCCTGGGGAGATGGTAATGCCATTGGACTAGTTCTCCAGCCTAATGCCCTGTGGTCATGGGTTTAAATCTCACCATGGCAGCTGGTGGCATTTGAATTCAATGAATAAATCTGGAATAAAATGCTGATGTCAGTAGTGATGACTATCATCCATCATTATAAACATCTATCTGGCTCGCTAATATCCTTTAGGGAAGGAAATCTGCCATTCTTACCTGGTCTAGACTATATGGCTCAGAACTCTCCATCCACCTGATCAAGGGACAAACCCCAAAAGCTTGTGAGTTTATTATCAAATAAATTGGTTGGACTTTAACCTGGCGTTGTCAAACTTCTCGCTACATGTGACTCCACGGCAATGTGGTTTTCCTTTAAAATAGCCCGCAAGCTACTCAATTCAAGGTCAACCTATGAATTAGGAACAGGAGTAGCCAACTCAGCCCCTTGAATCTGCTCACCGTTCAACGAGATCATGATTGTGGGTTTAACTCCATATTCTGTCTACCCCTAATAACTTTTAAATTCCTTTTTAGTTAAAAATCTATCAAGCTCAGTCTTAAAAATATTCATTGATCCAACTTCCATCACTCTCCAGGGAAAAGAGCTCCAAAGACTCATAACCCTCTGAAAAGAAAATATTTTTTCTCATCTCCAACTTAAATCCATGGTGGTGCGGTGGTTAGCACTGCTGCCTCATAGCACTAAGAACCTGGGTTCAATTCCTGACTTGGATTACTGTGTGGAGTTTGCATGTTCTCCCTGTGTCTGGATAGGTTTTCTCCCACGGTCTGAAAGACATGCTAGTTAGATAAATTGCCCATGCTAAATTCTCCCTCAGTGTCCCTGAACAGAAGTGTGGTAATTAGGGGATATTCACAGTAACTTCACTGTATTGTTAATGTAGGAGTGTGGTAATTAGGGTATTTTCACAGTAACTTCACTGTATTATTAATACAGGAGTGTGGTAATTAGGGGATTTTCACAGTAACTTCACTGTATTGTTAATACAGGAGTGTGGTAATTAGGGGATTTTCGTAGTAACTTCACTGTATTGTTAATACAGGAGTGTGGTAATTAGGGGATTTTCACAGTAACTTCACTGTATTGTAATAGGAGTGTGGTAATTAGGGGATTTTCACAGTAACTTCACTGTATGTTAAACAGGAGTGTGGTAATTAGGGATTTTCACAGTACTTCATGTATGTTAATACAGAGTGTGGTAATTAGGGGATTTTCACAGTAACTTCACTGTATTGTTAATACAGGAGTGTGGTAATTAGGGGATTTTCACAGAACTTCACTGTATTTTAATACAGGAGTGTGGTAATTAGGGATTTCACAGTAACTTCACTGTATTGTTAATACAGGAGTGTGGTAATTAGGGGATTTTCACAGTAACTTCACTGTATTGTTAATACAGGAGTGTGGTAATTAGGGGATTTTCACAGTAACTTCACTGTATGTTAATACAGGAGTGTGGTAATTAGGGGATTTTACAGTAACTTCACTGTATTGTTAATATAGGAGTGTGGTAATTAGGGGATTTTCACAGTAACTTCACTGTATTGTTAATACAGGAGTGTGGTAATTAGGGGATTTTCACAGTAACTTCACTGTATTGTTAATACAGGAGTGTGGTAATTAGGGGATTTTCACAGTAACTTCACTGTATTGTTAATATAGGAGTGTGGTAATTAGGGGATTTTCACAGTAACTTCACTGTATTGTTAATACAGGAGTGTGGTAATTAGGGGATTTTCACAGTAACTTCACTGTATTGTTAATATAGGAGTGTGGTAATTAGGGGATTTTCACAGTAACTTCACTGTATTGTTAATACAGGAGTGTGGTAATTAGGGGATTTTCACAGTAACTTCACTGTATTGTTAATACAGGAGTGTGGTAATTAGGGGATTTTCACAGTAACTTCACTGTATTGTTAATACAGGAGTGTGGTAATTAGGGAATTTTCACAGTAACTTCACTGTATTGTTAATACAGGAGTGTGGTAATTAGGGGATTTTCACAGTAACTTCACTGTATTGTTAATACAGGAGTGTGGTAATTAGGGGATTTTCACAGTAACTTCACTGTATTGTTAATACAGGAGTGTGGTAATTAGGGGATTTTCACAGTAACTTCACTGTATTGTTAATTAGGAGTGTGTAATAGGGGATTTCACAGTAACTCCTGTATACAGGGTGTGGTAATTAGGGATTTTCACAGTAACTTCACTGTATTGTTAATATTAATACAGGAGTGTGGTAATTAGGGGATTTTCACAGTAACTTCACTGTATTGTTAATACAGGAGTGTGGTAATTAGGGGATTTTCACAGTAACTTCACTGTATTGTTAATACAGGAGTGTGGTAATTAGGGGATTTTCACAGTAACTTCACTGTATTGTTAATGTAGGAGTGTGGTAATTAGGGGATTATCACAGTAACGTCACTGTATTAATACAGGAGTGTGGTAATTAGGGGATTTTCACAGTAACTTCACTGTATTGTTAATACAGGAGTGTGGTAATTAGGGGATTTTCACAGTAACTTCACTGTATTGTTAATACAGGAGTGTGGTAATTAGGGGATTTTCACAGTAACTTCACTGTATTGTTAATACAGGAGTGTGGTAATTAGGGGATTTTCACAGTAACTTCACTGTATTGTTAATACAGGAGTGTGGTAATTAGGGGATTTTCACAGTAACTTCACTGTATTGTTAATACAGGAGTGTGGTAATTAGGGGATTTTCACAGTAACTTCACTGTATTGTTAATACAGGAGTGTGGTAATTAGGGGATTTTCACAGTAACTTCACTGTATTGTTAATACAGGAGTGTGGTAATTAGGGGATTTTCACAGTAACTTCACTGTATTGTTAATACAGGAGTGTGGTAATTAGGGGATTTTCACAGTAACTTCACTGTATTGTTATACAGGAGTGGGTAATTAGGGGATTTTCACAGTACTTCCTGTATTTTATACAGGAGTGTGGTAATTAGGGGTTTTCACAGTAACTTCACTGTATTGTTAACAGGATGTGGTATACAGGATGTGGTAATTAGGGAATTTTCACAGTAACTTCACTGTATTGTTAATACAGGAGTGTGGTATTAGGATTTAATTAGGGGATTTTCACAGTAACTTCACTGTATTGTTAATACAGGAGTGTGGTAATTAGGGTATTTTCACAGTAACTTCACTGTATTGTTAATACAGGAGTGTGGTAATTAGGGGATTTTCACAGTAACTTCACTGTATTGTTAATGTAGGAGTGTGGTAATTGGGGGATTTTCACAGTAACTTCACTGTATTGTTAATACAGGAGTGTGGTAATTAGGGGATTTTCACAGTAACTTCACTGTATGGTTAACGTAAGCCTACTTGTGACTAATAAACAAACGTGATGTTGGGATTGGACAAAGCTGGATACGATATTGAGGGCCGAAGGGCCTGTAAGGTTCTATGTTTAATTTTTTTTAAATGGGAGTCCCTTTATTTTTAGACTGTGCTGGCTAGTTCTAGTCTCCCTCATAAGGGCAAACATCTTCTCAGCATTGACACTGCCAACTCCCCTCAGGATATGTTTTAGTAAGATTACCTCTCATTCTCCTTAACTCCAGCATATACAGGCCCACCCTGTCCAATCTTTCCTCATAAGGTAACCCCCTTATCCCAGGAATCTGTCAAGTGAACCTTCTTTACGCTGCTAACCCATTTCTTAAATATGGTGATCAAAGCTTTACGCAATCGTCCAGATGTGGTCTCATGTCCAATTTTAGCAAACATTCCTATTTATATAATCCATTTCCTTTGCAATAAATGACGACATTCCATCTGTGTTCTGAATAACTTGCTGTACCTGCATAATTTTTTTTTGTGATTTATATACAGATCCCTCTGTAAGTTACAGTTCTGCAATCTTTCTCCATGTTAATAGCATGCTGGTTTTCTATTCTTTCTAACAAAATGGACAAGTTCATATTTTCCCATATCAAATTCCATTGATGAATTTTTGTCCATGTCCTTAACATATCTATGTCCCTTTGTAGAATCTTCATGTTCTCTTCCCAACTTACACTCCACCTAACTATGGGTAGAACCTCTATAGTGTACTACAGTACTAGGGAGCTGTGCCCAGGAAGTACCCAGAAATGATCATCTTCTCCCTAAGCGATGCACCCGCCTGAGTTCCAATGGGCAATCTGTTCACCAGGTACCTGCCTTAGGTGACCATTTGGGTTTCACACCAGTCTGTCCTTACACCAACGTGAATGGACCTCCTTATAGCAAGGGGTATGATCCAGGCATTGAGATCCAATAATAATGTGCAAATGTATGGAAATGAATTTGGAAAACATATTACATCACTGGCGGAGAGAGGGGACAATTGCATCATACTTTTATGTTAGTGCGAAACACAATGTGGAAATCTCTCTGGCTTTTCCAATCCTGTCGCTAACCTTGTCCGAAGAAAACAGGGCCAGAAAATCCTGGCCTCTGTCCCCTGATTGCTAAATAATCTCTATCCATGCTAACACATGATCTTCTACACCATGGGCTTTACTTTGGCATTATTTGTTGTGGCATCTTCTCAACTATCTCTGTACAGCACATCAATTGGTTCCCCTTCTACCTTCTTGTTATTCCCTCAAAAAAATTCCAATAAATAAATATGATTTCCTTTTCACAAAACAATGTTGAATCTAACTGATTGCATTAACATTTTCAGTTAACGATTGGCAATCAGGAATAGACAACAAACGCTGGCCTTACCAGTGATGCTCATATTCCAAGAAAGAGCAAAGATCTTCTCGGCTGACAAATATTTTCCTCAGATTCTATTCCCTCTCTTCCACCCTCACCCCACCAACAGTGCAAAGAGCTCATGGACCTTTTCATTGCTAAGATTGAAATGATCCATCCAGCTTCCCCCCACATTCCACCAAGTTAAACACCCCCAAAGATTCCTCCTTGTTCGGACCCTGAACTCGTATCGTAGAATCATAGAATACTACAGTACAACAGGAGGCTATTACGCCCATTAATTCTGCACTAACAACAATCCCATCTTATTCCATAACCCCACACATCTACCCTGCTAATCCCCTGAAACTAGGGTCCATTTGGCATGGCCAATGCACCTATCTTTGGACTGTGGGAGGGAACTGGAGCACTCGGTGAAAACTCACACAGATACAGGGAGAATGTACAGACTCCTCTTAGGCAGTGACCCAAGCTGGGAATTGAACCTGGGGCTCCTGGTGTTGAGGCAGCAGTGCTAACCATTGTACCACCCAATCTTTCTCTATCTCCCTTCATGTCTTTTCTGAGCTCATCTTTTCCATGAGACTCACCCCCTGCTCCCTCAATGCTACTCCGAGAAATTGCTGATTGCTCTACATCCCTTCCTGGCTCCCATGCCAGCTTCTACTGTAAAAGATTACCTCCCCTCAGGTATTTCCTTTACTTACTGTCATTACTTTTCTCCTCAAAAATCTCACCCTGGCAAACTGCTGTCTCAATATACAATCCCCCCCACCATCCTTTCCATCATCAAAACCACCTAGTCTCACCCCTGCACTCTCACTAGTCTCCACTGTCTTCCCCAGCTCTCTGCTGCGTTTTTTCAAATTGATAGGATGTAAAATGGATATTTATCTGCATCTCCTCTCATCCTGCCAAGGTAGTGAGGACAATATCAGGACACTTATGCTCTGATTAGTGTGTCATAACCCATGGCTTAGTTATAACACACTTACCTCAGAATCACAAAATCCCAGTTCCATTCCAAGACCGATCAGGGTAGACGCTCCTAGTGCGGTACGGAGGGAGTGCTGCACTGTCAGAGATGCCAGCTTTAGACTGAAACATTAAATCAAGGGAGCCTTCTGCCAGAATGGGTAAAAGATCCAGGTGGCATTATTTTAGAGGGGACAAAAGAGTTACCCGCAGTGCTCTGGCTATTATTGAACCTTTATCAACAGTGCAAGAATAGGTTATTATCAAATCACTGTTTGTGGGACTTTGCTGTAGATACAACACTTGACCCCTCCACTTCCTCCCTGCTCACCATCCCAGAGCTCAAACATTCTTTTCAGATGAAGCAGAGAGACCAAACACAGACTGGATCACCGCTTTACTGAACATCTTCAGTCCGTCCACAAAGAAGACAGAGACCTTCCTGTCACTTGCCATATTAAACATAACTCTCTGCTCTCCTGTCTAATGTCCATCCTTGGCCCTTTGCAATGTTCCAATGAACCCCAATGCAAACTGGAGATAAATAGAATGTAGAAAAACTACAGCACAAACAGGCCCTTCGGCCCACAAGTTGCGCCGATAATATCCATACCTACTAGGCTTACATAAAACCCTCAATTCTATTAAATCCCATGTACTCATCCAGAAGTCTCTTGAAAGACCATATTGAATTTGCCTCCACCACCACCAATGGCAGTCAATTTCACTCACCCACCACCCTCTGAGTGAAAAACGTACCCCTGACATCTCCTCTGTACCTACTCCCCAGCACCTTAAATCTGTCTCCTTTCGTAGCCACCATTCCAGCCCTTGGAAAAAGCCTCTGAGAATCCACTCGATCTATCCCTCTCAACATCTTATAAACCTCTATCAAGTCACCTCTCACCCTACGTCTCTCTAAGGAGAAAAGACTGAGCTCGCTCAACCTATCCTCATAAGGCGTGCTATCCAATCCAGGCAACATCCTTGTAAATCTCTTCTTCCAATCTTCTGATTGGGCATTTTGCAGCTTTCCAGCCTTAACATTGATTTCAACTATTTTCAGAACATGATCTCCCCCTTCCACCCTCACCCATTTGCATTTATTTTATTCCATTTCTTCCTTCCATTTTATGTATAGAATCATAGACCATTTGGCCCATCAAACCTGCACTGACAACAATCCCACACAGATTGGGCAGCACAATAGCATAGTGGTTAGCACTGCTGCTTCGCAGCTCCAGGCTCCTGGGTTCGATTCCCGGCTTGGGTCACTGTCTGTGTGGAGTCTGCACATTCTCCTCGTGTCTGTGTGGGTTTCCTCCCACAGTCCAAAGATGTGCGGGTTGGGTTGATTGGCCACGCTAAGAAATTGCCCCTTAGTGTCCGGTGATGCGTAGGTTAGAGGGATTAGTGGGTATAATGTATGGGGATGGGGCCTGGGTGGGATTGTGTTCAGTGCAGACTCGATGGGCCAAAGGGCCTCTATCTGCACTGTAGGGTTCTATGATGTAACCCCACATACTTACCCCGTTAATCCCCCTGACACTAAAGGCCATTTAGCATGCTCAATCAACCTAACGCACACATCTTTGGACTTGTCTATCTATTATCTACTTTTATGACTTCAAATATTTCTTTCCTTTTTCCACTCCTAAGCTCTCACTTCCTACTTTGTGCCCTCTGAACAGCTGGCCAGTACGATATGCCTTTCCCCTCTTTCCCTGCTCTGATCATTCCATTCTATTTCTGTACCTGTCTCAAATCTTCACTCCATTTGTTCTCGCCCCTCATTCCATAGCAATCCTAAGCTGGGAAAAAAAAAGTTCTGAATCTTACTTCAAAGTGCAGCTAGGACAACCAGAGGACAACAACCATAATTGGAGAGAAATAATTTAAGCAGAGATATTTCGAACGTACTCCAGGAGTGCAAGGATAATGAATGTACAGTACAATCTGCCAGGCAGGACAATCAGACACAAGAGGTTAGGGATTTCGGAAAGTAGAACTGGGACAGTTTACTTGCGAGGGAGAGGAACGTCAATAAAATCAAATGGGCTTCATGTGACCTTGACTGACTTTGTAAATATATTTTGAGGGCTTGGCTTTCTCTTTCTGGGAAGCTCCTTTCAATGGGGCACGTTTGTTAGCACCACTGCCAGGAACCTGGGTTCAATTCCAACCTTGGGCCACTGTGTGCGGAGTTTGCACATTCCCCCTGTATCTGCCTGGGTTTCTTCCGGGTGCACTGGTTTCCTCCCACAGATGTGTAGTTTAGCGAATTAGCTATGCTAAGTAGCCCTTTAGGTTCTCAATATGTGTAGGTTAGGGGGATTAGCCATGCTAAATTGACCCTTAGTGTCCCAAGGTGTATAGATTAGGCAAATTAATCATGCTAAAATGCCTCTTAGTGTCCAAGATGTTTAGGTTAGGGGGAATTAGCCATTCTAAAATGCCCCTTAGTGTCCCAAGATGTTTTGGTTAGGGAGATTAGCCTAGCTAAAATTCCACTTAGGGTCCCAAGATGTGTAGGTTAGGGGGATTAGCCTTTCTAAATTGCCCTTTAGTGTCCCAAGATGAGCAGATTAGAGGGATTAGCGAGGTAGATATGTGGGGCTACGAGGAGAGAGCCTGGATAAAATGCTTTGTCAGAGAGTCTTTGCAGACTTGATGGGCTGAATGGCCTCCTTCTGCAACGTAGCGATTCTATGAACATGCTTTATTCCACAGCTGGGTTGAGATGCTTCAGCTGTGATCCCAGGATGTACCTGCCAAAGGGTTAGATAGGAGGTAACAAGACCCTCTTCACATGAAACATCAATCTGCACCATTTTGACCACCCTAAATATTCATTTGGAATCTGGCATCTGGGACCCAAGGTCACAGAGCTGCTGTGACAGAAAGCCAGAATGGTTGACTATGTTTTCTATTTAAAAATAACTCCAAGCTCAGCGACAAGCCAGCCCTGAACTGGTTCCGGCATATCAAATGGCACACACTCAAACCTGTGGGTCCCTGCTGAATACATGCAAGGAATTTAAGCTGTCTGCTCTGCTTATCTTCTGCAAAATAGTTTCATCTCAAATCAACAGCTGCGTTTGCGCGATCCCTGAGCATTGTTTGGGATACATTGGGTGATTGAGTCAGTCAGTGGTAATGGAAAAACCCTGGATGATGGTTCAGTGGGGAGTAAACAGTGAAACGAAGCTGCAAAAATGGTCACGTCATTTGGATAGCGGCAATTTGAACAAAAAGAAGTAAAGAGGTGCATTTATATCATGTTTCTCACAGTCTCAGGAAGTCCCGAAGCACTTCGAAGCCAATTAACTCCTTTTAAAAACTGGTCATCCTGATGTAGTCACCTGATAAAGGGGCAAACCCGAAAAGCTTGAGATTTACTACCAAATAAATTGGTTGGACTTAAACCTGGTGTTGTCAGACTTTTTACTGTGTTTACCCCAATCCAACGCTGGCAAGAAATACTTAGATGGGCACATGAACAGAATGGGAATGGAGGGGTATAGAAAACTGATTTAAAATAGAGATCATGAGCCTTGGGAGTCCCTGGGAAGTGTGTAAATAGATGATGATATTGATGTACTTGTTTTTATCCTACAGGTGCTTTGGTCCACCTTGTTGTCTAACGAGGGGCATACACGCGATGGATCGTGAGAGGACTGCTCTTGGATTTTTTTCGAGAGTATCCTAGTGCTTCACGTCGTTAGTGTACGCTTGACCTGGACCATTTGATGGGCAACACGACAGCTCAGTGACTATCGCTGTGCTGTGTAGATACATGGATTTGGGCCTGTGTCTGTGGGAGTTTGCGCATTCTCCCCGTGCTTGCGTGGGTTTTCTCCGGGTGCTCCAGTTTCCTCCCACATCCCAAAGATGTGCTCTTCGGCTAATTGGCAAAACAAATTCTCCCTAAATTGTCTCAAATTTGGTTTTTTAATCCATAGATCTATAAACATAGACAGGGATCACGGGCAGAGGTGGGAACATCAGGGAGGCGGCGCAGGCTCGTTGGGCCGAAGGGCCTGTTTCCCATGCTGTTTTGGTCTTTATTCTTTGTCCTGATGTGGGACAGCGGGACATAACTAGACCTGATAAACAGTGGTGTGATAAGTCTCACCCTCTCAGCTTTGTGAGTTAATGGATAAATCTGAGCAAGAGCGAAGAGGAACAGGCTAAGTGCGCAAACATCTTCAATATAATGTCTCACCCCAAAGAGAGAGGGCATTATATTACCAGGCCTAGGGAGGTAGAAGAGGAGTAGTGTAGGGGTAGCAGTGGAGAGAGAAGGAACATTCAGTTTGCACACCCCTTGAAGTAAAGTCAGTGTGACACTGACTCACTCTGTGCCAGCCCGCTCTCCCACCCCCAAGTACCATCCCTTCCCCCTCATTGGGGAGGACAACCTGCCCTTGGGAGCTGCTGACAGACCAGTAGACCCAGCGACACCAAGAGCACATGCTGCTAAGACTGCAAATAGGCCCAAGCAAGGCTCTGGGATCCCGGAGCAGGATCCAGGTATCCCAGAGAAAGATCCCAGAGCTAGATCTAGTGACCCCAAAGCAAGATCCCGGAATCTCAGAGCAAGGTCCGGCGATCCCAGAGCAAGATCCAAGAGAATGATCCAGGGATCCCAGAACAAGATCTATGAATCATGGATCCTGAAGGTTTTGGGCAGTTTGGAAAAGGGAGGTTTCCAGAGCAGGCAAGTAGGAAGAAACCAAGGGGGAGAAGCGGGAGGGGATACAACTTCAACCCTTTGAGCCTGCTCCACCATTCAATATGATCATGGGTATCCTCGATTTCAACACCCCTTTCTGGGTGGCAAGGTGGCACAGTGATTAGCATATTGTACCAGGGACCCAGTTTAATTTTCAGCTTGAGTCACTGTGTGCAGAGTCTAGAAATTTTCCCATGTCTGCATGGGTTTCCTCCGGGTGCTCCCGTTTCCTCCCACAGTTGGAAAGACGTGCTGGTTAGGTGCATTGGCCATGCAAAATTCCCCCTCGGTGTACCCCGAACAGGCAACAGAGTGCGGCGACTGGGAGATTCCACAGTAAGTTCATTGCAGTGTAACCCTACTTGTGACATTAAATAAATTAACTTTAAAAAACTTGAAACTTTTCTCCCCATATTCCTTTAAAGTCCAGAAATCTCTTTCCTTCTTAAATATATTCAGTGACTTGGCCTCCACAGCCTTCTGCGGTAGACAACTCCACAGATTCACCACACTTTGAGCGAAGGAGTTTCTCCTCAACTCAGTCCTATTACGTATCCTGAGACTGTGACCCCTTGTTCTGGACACCATCACCCTGCCTCCAGCCAGAGAAAACAGCATCCCTGTGTCTAGTCTGTCCAATCCTGCTGGAATTTTACATGTTTCAATGAGATCCCTTCTCACACTTATAAATTCCAGTGAATACTGGCCCAGCCAACCCAATCACTCCTCACTCAGCAATCCC